>CAUYUJ010016338.1:459015-791515 GCA_963575745.1 Prorocentrum cordatum | reverse complement strand
GATAGTAATATCCACCAAATCGACCTGATATCATGATGGCGAGCGGAAATAAGATCGAAGATGGGCGGAAGTATTAGAGCTCCAACGAACCCTCAAATTCCTAGAAACTGATTTTTAACCGACCATAACTGCACAAAACGTCCGTCTGGATTTTTCGGGCCAACTAGCCCGCCAGGGCTGGAATTACTCCCTAGCTCCGCTTCGCTCTTAGGGAAGCTCTACGAATCATTTCGAGAAACTGATCTTTAAACTAGAAAAGCCCGCGGTAAAACGTCGACGTTGGCTACCGCCGGGAACTCGTAGAGTTTCCTTGCGATATACATGAACGGCATGCGAGCGCAGCAATCGTCGTTGCGCGCCGGGGTGCGCGGGCATCGGCGGGCACTGCGTGCCGGAATTCCTGCAATGTTATGGTATGTTGTTTCGTCGGTGCGCGGGTGGCAAGTTGTTGGAGATGCCGCAACGCCGTGCCCTTTTTTGAGGCGGGCGCGCGTCGGGGAGCCGGCTGCGTTCGCGGTTCTGCGCGCGCGCGTCTGCGCGCGCGTAGAGGAGGAGGAAAAGGAGGAGCAGGAGGAGGAAGAGGAGGAGAAGGAAGAGGAGAAGGAGGAGGAGGAGAAGGAGAAGGATGAGGAGGGGAAGGAGGAGGAGGAGGCGGCGGGGGGGAGGAAGAGGAGGAGGAGGAGTGGGAAGCGGAGGTGGAAGGGGAAGAAACAGGAGCGGGAGCAGGAGAAAGAGAAGGGGCAGGACCAGGAGCAGGAGCAGGAACGGGAGCAGGTGGAGGAGCAGAAGCAGGAGCAGCAGCAAGAGCAAGAGCAGGAGCAGGAGCAGAAGCAGGAGCAGGAAGCACGAGCAGGAGCAGGAGAAGGAGGAGAAGAAGAGGCAAGAGGAGGAAGAGAGGGACAAGGAGGAGGAGAGAGAGAGAGAGGGAAGAAATGGAAAAGAACAGAAGGAGGTGGTGGTGAATGAGGAGGACGGGGAGGAGGAATATGAGAAACAACAATCGGAAAGATGGAGAAGGGGGCGAAGGAGAAAGGAGGAGGAGGAGGAGGAGGAAATGAGGAGGAAGAGGAGGAGGAGGAGGGAGATGAGCGGAGAAGGAGGCGGAGTATGATGAAGAGGAGGAGGCGAACGAGAAGGAGGACGACGAGGTGGAGGAGGAACAGATAGGGGAGGAGAAATAGGAGAGTGCTTACTGAATTCGAGTTCTAGGCCAGCTACGGAGCTCAGGTGCACACCAATCTACAGGGAATGCTGAGAAGCACCAGTCTAAGGTATCTAGAGGCCTGAGGTCGGTCTGCTACCAGAGCAGCGACGAAATAATGATATTCATCATTTCATTTCCATGAGAGACGGTGTTGGACGCAATTCGAGTTATAGGCAAGCTAGGGAGCTTGGAAGCACACTGCTCAACAGGAAATCATCAGACACAGTCGTCCTCTGTATCAAGGCGTATGCGATTGGTCTGATACCAGAGCTACAACTGAACAAATAGTTGCATTATGTATATCTTGTGTGAGATGATGCTTGTTTTCTGGATTCAATTCGAGCTGTAGGCTAAATACGGAGCTCAGATACACACCGATCGCTGGTTGGAAGCAGTCAGACGGCTGCGATCGGTCTGCCACGGAACTGCAGCTAAAAAATCGGTGCGCTCTTCAAATTTAAGATAGGCTGTGTTGGTTTTCTCTACTGAATTCGAGCTGTACGCAAGCTACAGAGCTGGCAAGCAGACTAGCAAAGGAAAAAAACACGAGCGCTAAGTCTTCAATTCGAAACGAACTCGAGCTGTGAACAAGCAAGGAGCTGAGAAGCACATGTCATCCCGCGCCAGAGCGCCCAACTCCGAAAAAAATGCCCTCACACGCAAACACCAACATGTTATGTCGCCCCTGCGCGTCCCGCGCGGCTGTGCGCGGCTGTTCGGCGCCGCGCCTGCGCGTTGAACGGGCAGTTTTTGCGGCGGCGACCGTGCAAACGCACATCATCAAGGAAAAAATACGTACATGCCAAATAGTGCTTGATTCGCAGCTACGGTTGAAAGCCAAATTTAAACGTTCCACAAGTAGCAGATTTTCCCGATGCTGATAAGTAGTAATAACTGAACTAGAATAATATACTGTTTCGTCTATTTATATATTATATATATATATATATATATATATATATTTATATATATACATATATATACAAAAAAATGCCACGATGACACTGAACAGCCGATCCCGCCTGAATGCTTTTCGGTATGAATATTCACCCGACCGACTTGAGATCAAGATGGCGAGCGTGAATAAGATCGAAAATGGGTTATATGTTATATATGTGTGTACGCATATATATATATATATATATATATATATATATATATATATATATACATACAAATACACATATATACATATATATTCATATACATATAATCTGATGAATATCCCAAATTCGAGGAACTGAATTTTAAACGACCAAAATTCTGCACAAACATCCGTTTAAATTGTTCGGGCCTACTAGCCCGCCAGCTCGCCGGAATTACTCTCTAGCTTCGCCGCTTCGCTCTTAGGGAGGCTCTACGAGTCGCGACCGAATTATGCAAAACAGCCCTTGAGATTTTCCGGGCCAACTAGCCCGCAAGCGCGCCAGAACTGGGAGCCGGCGGTAAACCGTCAACCAGGTTACCGGCAGACCCTCGCAGAGCTCTCAACACGCGAATTTGGGCAAAGATTACGAGGACAGAGCTTCCTAGCTGAAAACTCGCAAAGTGTATTTTTTCTGGTTTGATACAATATCAGATATGCCATCTTTAATAGTACTACCGCAGGTACCAACCTTAGAAATTCACTGGCAGACGCAGCATAACCCACTACAGGCGCAAACAACACTGGTCCTCAGTCTGCCCAAGTTTAATACAGAAAACACCTAATCGCGCACACATTCTCATCATGCTGAATCCATCGGTGCGAATCAGAGCTGTGTAGCATGGTTTCTGCTTGAGTGAAATTCACAGAACCATTTTCATCTTGATAAACTGCATCCCGACGGCCGACGGTTCCTCCACGTCTTTTGGCATATTGCAGCTACGGACCAGGGAATTTCACAGGCAGATGCGAAATAACCTACTCCACCTGAGAAAAAAAACTTGTTCCGAAAACTGGAAGCGGGGAACTCGTAGAGCTTTACTTGCGCTGCCGATACAGAGCTGTTCAGCACAGCAATGGGAAGGGAATCGCAAGGGGCAATAGTGAAATGTATTTAGAAGCCTGAGATCAGTCTGCTATCAGCGCGGAGGCTGAAAAACTATTCTTCGGACATAATATATGGCAAGGAAGCTCTACGAGTCTCCTGGTTGTAAGAAAGGTTGACGGTTTACCGCCGGCGCCCAGTTGGTCGACCCGACCAGAAGAGACAATGTGACAACTTTGGGTCGGTGTTGCTAAGATTTGTAAGATGTTTTACCATTTATTTTGAGAAAGCAGATTTTGACGCCGAGCATTAGTGTCTAAACTTGCTTCTGCGAGCAGCTCAGCTCCCTAGAGAGAGTTTTACTATCGAAAAATTAGGAGCAAGCGACATCAAGTTCACCATGAAATTGCAAATTCGACGTTTTTTCTATAAATTATCCGAGAAGCTGTCTGCTTTGAATCTAAGCACTCCTACGCGTGCAAGAAGCTCTACGAGGTTTCCGGCGGTGACCAGGTTGACGGTTCACCGCCGGCGCCAGTACCTCGTAGAGCTCTTCGGCAAGATGAGCTAAGGGGAATTCGGGCGCGGGGTGGAGATAGTAACTTAGCTAATTGCTGGAAGCTTGAGAATAATTCCGGGGTGCTGGGGAGCTAGTTGGCAAGAAGAATATATTTTGGTGACTTTTGCTCGGTTGAAAATTTTGTTTTCGAAATTCAACCATTCGTTAAAGCTCTAGTATTTTTATGACTATATTCGATATTATTCCCGCTCGCCGTCTTGATCTCAGCTCGATCGGGTAGATATCACTGCCAAAAAGCATGGCGGCGGGATCAGCCGTTTCGAGTCATCTTGACAGGCGTTGTCGGTTTTTTACTTAACTCGAGCTGTAGGACAGCTACAGAGCTGATACTTACAGAAACCCTATTCGAATCATCAGGCGCGTTCGTCCGTTGCATCCACAGGTCTGAACTCGGTCTGCTACTCGAGCTAGGCCCGCGAACCTATTCGTACTATTCGAGTCATCTTGACAGTTGCTGTCGGTTTTCTGTACTTAACTCGAGCTGTAGGACAGCTACAGAGCTGATACTTACAGAAACCCAGCCAAAATCATCAGGCGCGTTCATCTGTTGCATCCAGAGGTCTGAACTCGGTCTGCTACTCGAGCTATGTCCGCGAACCTATTCGTATTATTCGAGTCATCTTGACAGGTGCTGACGGTTTTCTGGACTTAACTCGAGCTGTAGGACAGCTACAGAGCTGATACTGACAGAAACCCATTCAGAATCATCAGCTGCGTTTATCTGTTGCATTTAGAGGTCTGAACTCGGTCTGCTACTCGAGCTAGGTCTGCCAACCTATTCGTATTAATCGAGTCATCTTGACAGATGCTGTCGTTTTCTGCACTTACCCCGAAATGTAGGAGAACTACAGAGCTGGTACGCACATCAATCGATTCAGCATCATCAGGCGCGTGAGTCTGTTGCATCTAGAGCTCTGAACTTAGTCTTGTACTCGAGATAGGTTCGCAAAAAAATGTATTCGACCGATTTTGTCCGAAATGATGGTGAATTTCTTCACTTAACTCGAGCTGCATGAGTTCGAGAGCTCTTCCGCACATGAATCAGAAGAAAATCATGAGGCGCGCTGGTCGGAGTATCTAGACGCTTGGCTTGGGTCTGTTAAGAGCGCAAACGCCAAACAACTAGTCATACTCTTCAATTTTTGAGATGGAATTCGTTTCCTGGGCTGAACTCGAGGTGCAGATGAGCTGGAGAGCTCTGAGGCATTGGAATGGGAAGATAATCGTCATGCGCCCTATTTGAAAGTATCTAGACACCCGCGCTCAGTCTGTTATTAGCGCTAGGGCTGAACACGGATTCGCACTCTGCTACTTCTTGGAAAGTATATTGTTCTTCTTGGTTTTACTTGTGCTGCAGATGAGCTACAGAGCTGTTCAGCACAGCAATGGGAAGGGAATCGTAAGGGGCAATAATGAAATATACCTAGAAGCCTGAGATCAGTCTGCCACCAGCGCTGAGGCTGAAAAACTATTCGTTCTCTGCCAATTCTTTGGACATAATATATGGCAAGGAAGCTCTACGAGTCTCCCGGCGGTAAGAAAGGTTGACGGTTTACCGCCGGCGCCCAGTCTCCCGGCGGTAGGAAAGGTTGACGGTTTTACCGCCGACGCCCAGTCAACAATTTGTTAGAGCCCTAGTAGTTTTTTCCAATGATATTAGATCTTATAACTCGAAAAGCTTCCCTTAGCTAGTTGCTGGCAGCTTCAAAGTAATTCTGGGGCGCTGGAGAGCCAGTTGGCAAGAAAAATCTCGACGGACCTTTTGGTAACTTTTGCTCGGTTGAAAATTTTGTTCTCGAAATTCAACCATTCGTTAGAGCTCTAATATTTTTCTGACCATATTCGATCTTATTCCCGCTCGCCGTCTTAATGTCAGCTCGATCGGGTAGATACTACTGCCAAAAAGCGTTGCGGCGGGCTCGGCCGTTTCGAGTCATCTTGACACGCGTTGACGGTTTTCTGTACTTAACTCAAGATTCAGGAGAGCTACAGAGCTGGTACTTACCGAAACCGATTCAGAAGCATCAGGCGCGCTTGTCTGTTGTATCGAGAGGTCTGAACTCTGTCTGCTACTCGAGCTAGGTCCGCGAAACTATTCGTATTCTTCGAGTCATCCTGGCAGGTGCTGTCGGTTATCTGCACGAAACTCGGGCTGAAGAGGAGCTACAGAGATGGTACGCACACGCATCGAAGCAGAATAATCAGGCGCGCTCGTCTGTTGCATCGCGAGATCTGAACACGGTCTGCTACTCGAGCTAGGTCCGCGAAACTTCGTATCCTCGAGTTATTAACAGACTTTGTCGATGTTCTGTACGTAACTCGAGCTGTAGGAGAGCTGGACAGCTGATACGCACACGAATCGATTGAGGATGATCAGGTGCGTTCGTCTGTTGCATCGAGAGGTCTGAACTCGGTCTTCTACTCGAGTTAGGTCCGCAAACCTATTTGTATTCGACAATTTTTTTTCGAACTGATGATGAATTTCTTCTCTCAACTCGAGCTGCAGATGAGCTTGAGAGCTCTTCCGCCCAAAAATCAGAAGAAAATCGTGAGGCGCGCTAGTCTGAAGCATCTAAACGCTTGGCTTGGGTCAGTTAAAGGCGCATACGCCGAACAACTAGTCATACTCTGATATTTTTCTTGCGATGGAATTCGTTTTCTGGGCTGAACTCGAGGTGCAGATGAGCTTGAGAGCTCTCAGGCATGGAAATGAAAAGACACTCATCATGCGCGCTATTTGGAGGTATCTAGACACCCGCGCTCAGTCTGCTAGCGCTAGGGTGAACACCAATTCGTACTCTGCTACTTTCTTGGAAATGGTATTGTTTTTCTTGGTTTTCCTTGTGCTGCAGATGAGCTACAGAGCTGTTCAGCACAGCAATGGGAAGGGAATCGTAAGGGGCAATAGTGAAATATATCTAGAAGCCTGAGATCAGTCGGCTATCAGCGATCGGGCTGAAAATATATTCGTTCTCTGCCAACTCTTTGGACATAATATATGGCAAGAAAGCTCTACGAGTCTCCAGGCGGTAAGAAAGGTTGACGGTTTACCGCCGGCGCCCAGTTTCCGCTCGGTACTGCCAGAAAGCATCCATGCGGGATCGGATGTTTCGAGTCATCTTGACAGGTGCTGTTGGCTTCTAAACTTAAGTCGAGCTCTGGGAGAGCTACAGAGCTGATACTTACAAAAACCCACTCATAATCATCAGGCGCGCTCGCATGAAGCATCCAGAGGTCTGAACTCCGTCTACGAGCTAGATCCCCGAATCTATTTATATGATACCGATTCCCTTGGGAGATACTGTCTGAACTTAACTCGAGCCGTAGGAGGGATTCAGAGCTTAAACTCACAGAAACCGACTTGGAACCGGACCACGTTACCGCCGGGGCCCTCGTAGAGCTCTTTTCTCACACGGCGCTCCTCGGTTCACATAAAGGAAGCGTCTGGAGCAAGACCCGAAAAAAACTCGAAAAGACACGTTTTTATGTTTTTATCGAGGGACGGTTCCGCCAAGCGTTTTGATAGTAACTGCACCTACGGACCTGATAAATTAAACGGCAGACGCGGCATAACCCACTACAGGTGCGAAAAATTTCGATTATTTCCCGGAGAGCTCTCTGAGAGCTAAAGGGTTTTAGATTGGAAGCCGGACGGTGCTGATGCCCGCCAGCGGCCCATCTCCGCCGCTCCACGATCCCCGCAGCTGTTCGCCCGACCCGGCAGCGGGTTCGGGGGCGCTTCGGGCGCGCGTCCACGCGTGCCTGCACGCGTGCAGGCACGCGTGGAAGCGTTCCTGGCAGCGCTTCAGAAGCGCTGCAGGGGGGCCCACGGAGCTCGAGAAGCGCTTCACGAGAGCGTCCCAAGGCTTGCCAGGAAAGCTTTCCGGTGTGTGTTCTCTTTGCTCTCCGGGTTTTGGACGCTACCAAGTGAAATGAATTGTCAAATATCTTTTAAATCGTAGCAAAACCGACCGAAAGTTATCACATCTTCTTTTCTGGCCGGGTAGACCAACTGGGATCCAGCGGTAAACCGTCAACCAGGTAACCGCCGGGAGCCTCGTAGAGCTCTGTTCTCGCGCAGCGCTGCTCGGAGCACGCGGCGAACGCTTCCTCAAGCGTGAAGGAAAAAGGTCGAAAAATATGTTTTTCCATGTTGCATCTTCGCTTCGTGGATCTAGCTCGAGTGCCAGACCGAGTTCGGACCTCTCGATGCGAGAAAAGAACGCGCTCGGTGATACTGGATCGGTTTATTTGCGCACCAGCTCTGTAGCTCTTCTAAATCTTCAGTTAAGGAAACCGACAGCACTGGTCAAAATGACTCGTATAACATGAATAATTTCGCGGATATAGCTCGAGTAGCAGACCGAGTTCAGACCTATCGATGGAACAGACGAACGCGCCTTGTGATTATGATTCGGTTTCTGTAAGTATCAGCTCTGTAGCTGCTCTAAATCTCGAGTTAAGTACAGAAAACCGTCAACGCGTGTCAAGATGAGTCGAAACGGCCGACAGTTCCCTCAAGTCTTTTCATAATAATATTGCAGCTAGGAACATGAGAATTTAACTGGCAGATGCGGCATAACCCGCTACAGGTGGTAAAAATACCTGTTCTTAAAACAGACTTTCAAACTGGGCGCCGGCGGTAAACCGTCAACGTTTCCTACCGCCAGGGAGCTTCCTGACCATACATTATGTCCAAAGAATTAGCAGAGAACTAATGGTTTTTCAGCCCGGGCTACTAGCAGACTGGTCTCAGGCGTCTAGTGATATCCCATTGCTGTGCTCAACAGTTCTATCTCATCTGCAGCGTGTAGACAATACCATTAGGGAGAACTTCACGCCTCATGATTTCCTTATGATTTTTCGGCCGCTCGAGTTCAGCTAAGCAATTCACCATCATTTGGAAGAAGAAATAAGTCGAATACGAATAATTTTGTGAACCTAGCTCGGGTACCAGACCGAGTGCAGACCTCTCGATGCAACAGACGAACGCTCCTGATTCTCGATCGGTTTCTGTACGCACCAGCTCTGTAGCTCTCCTACAGCCCGAGTTTAATACAGAAAATGGACAACATCTGTCAAGATGACTCGAAGAACACGAATAGTTTTGCGGGCCTTGCCAGCAAACCCAGTTCGGACCTCTAGATGCACAGAAACGCGCGCATCAGCTCTATAGCTGTCCTACAGCCCGAGTTACGTGCGAAAACTGGCAGCACCTCTCAAGATGACTCGAACGATACGAACAGTTTCGCTGACTGTAGCAGACCGAGTTCAGACCTCTGGATGCAACAGACCAACGCGCCTGATTATTCTGCATCGTTCTCTGTGCGCATCAGCTCTGTAGCTGCCCTAGAGCTCGAGTTAAGTACAGAAATACGACAGTCTCTGTCGAGATGACTCGAGGGATACGAATAGTTCTGCAAACCCAGCTCGAGTAGCAGACCGAGTTCAGACCTCTACATGCGACAGGCGAACGCACCTGATGTCTCCGAATCAGTTTCTGTGATTACCAGCCCTGTATTTGCCCTAGAGCCCGAGTTAAGTACAGAAAACCGAAAGCACCTCTCAAGATAACTCGAACAATACGAATAGTTTCGCGGACCTAACTCGAGCAGCAGACCGAGTTCAGACCTCTGGATTGAACAGACAAACGCGTCTGATGATTCTGAATTGGTTTCTGTTGATATCAGCTCTGTAGCTCTTCTATAGGTCGAGTTATGTTCAGAAAACCGCCACCGCGTGTCAAGATGATCCGAAACAGCCGATCCCGCTGCAGTGCTTTTTGGCAGTAATATCTACCCGATCGACCTGAGATTAAGATGGCGAGCGGGAATGAGATCGAATATGATGGAAAAATACCAGAGTTCAAACAAATTGTTGAATTTCGAGAACGAAACTGGCGCCGGCGGTGAACCGTCAATCTGGTATTTTGCGTCTTTTGTGAAGGCCGGTTCGAGCTCCCATGGGAGCAGGCCTAAACACAAAGAACCTAAACAGCGAAGCTGTACAGGAAGACAGCGAAGCTGCAAAGATTGAAGCAGAGGTGCATCAAACAGCGAAGCTGTACAGATATGCACAAGACTGCCAATACACGAGAATACAACTAAACTATAAAGAGGGAGTAAAAGCAATGCGAGACCATGCAGTAACCACATATAGCGATTACCGTCTCAGCACCACTGAGAATAGAAGCAGTGAGAGACCAGACAGTAACCACTGGTTTATACAGCGATTACCGTCTCAACACCACTGAGACAAACACAAAACTAACAACTAAAATGACGAGTACACTTCAAAGTAATGCGAGACCATGCAGTAACCACATATAGCGATTACCGTCTCAGCACCACTGAAAGACCATGCACGTGAAACACAACGAATTTGCGGTCGACTGTGCACAGAGTCAGGCAAGACACCCACCACTCTTTGAGCGGGAGTGGGCAAATGCAAAACTCTTATTCCGAACAAAGTGAAGATCACGCGGAGCTCTTACACCAACATGCGCGCATGTCCAACACACACACAGCATGGCAAGAGTCAACGCAAACACAAAGTCCGAAATATGTCGCAACAACCCGCGGTAAGACAAGAGTCGTATGCTCACGTCAAATGCGTGATAACTGAATGTCTGATAACGCACTCAAGAAGTAACTCTCGGATAACTGAATGTCTGATAACGCACTCAGTATCTTGAATCACCTGCATAACTGAGTGTCTGATAACGCACTCAAGTATCTTGAATTCTGATCGATACGATTCAAAGAAAGAAAAAATAAAAACAGGCACGCCGATACAATGCAGAGAACCTCAATCTCAAGATACTCCAATGTCACAGAACTGTCAAAGTACCTCAACGTCAAAGAATACACACGTGTGCAAGAGCAATAATGGAGAAAGCGCAAGCAGGCAGTACAAACAAGTACAAAGCGACGACAGCGGCCTAGGCGTTGAAGTCAGTCCCACTTCTGATGCCCAGCACCTATCATCTGTAGGCCGAAGGAGAGAAGGTCGTCGCAGCCGACGAAGTACCCGAATTTATTGCACGGCCCGCCCGCGCGCACACGGCCGCCCAGGGGGCAGCCTGAGGAGACAGGCTTGAGGAAGCCCCCGACGGGCCAGGCCACCGCTGAGATCCCCGAGGAGGGACAGCAGCAACCTAGTCACCGCCGGGAACCTCGTTGAGCTCTTTGCACCCGCAAGAAAGCTCAGGATCGAAGCGGAGAGCTCCTGGGAGCTTTTCTAGAAGAACGTCAAATTGAGATTTTTCGGAGTCAACATAAAGTCGGCTCCCGGAAGTGAACTGGTACTAAAACTGACTCTAGAGAGCTGAGCTGCTGAGGGAACAAAGTTTCGATGCCAATGCTCGGCGTAAAATCTTCTTTCTTAAAATGAATTGTCAAATATCTCAAATCTTCGCAAAACCGACCCAAAGTTACCACATCTTCTTGTCTGGTCGGGTCGACCAACTAGCTCCACCCCGCGCCGGAATTCCTCTAGCTCATCGATGCCGAAGAGCTCTACGATGTATTTTCAACCGACAAAATGGGCGCCGGCGGTAAGCCGTCAACCTTTCTTACCGCCGGGGGACTCGTAGAGCTTCCTGACCATGCATTATGTCCAAAGAAACAGCAGAGAACGAATAGTTTTCAGCCCGGGCTGCTAGCAGACTGATCTCAGGCGTCTAGTGATATCCCATTGCTGTGCTCAACAGTTCTATCTCATCTGCAGCGTGTAGAAAATACCATTAGGGAGAACTTCACGCTTCATGATTTCCTTCTGATTTTTCGGCCGCTCGAGTTCAGCTAAGCAATTCACCATCGTTTGGAAGAAGATATCGGTCGAATACGAATAATTTTGTGAATCTAGCTCGGGTAGCAGACCGAGTTCAGACCTCTCGATGCAACAGACGGATGCCTGATTCTCGATCGGTTTCTGTACGCAACAGCTCTGTAGCTCTCCTACAGCCCGAGTTCAATACAGAAAATGGACAACATCTGTCAAGATGACTCGAAGAATACGAATAGTTTTGCGGACCGTCCGAGTAGCAAACCCAGTTCGGACCTCTAGATGCAACAGACGAACGCGCATGATAATTTCGAGTCAGTTTCTGCGCGCATCAGCTCTGTAGCTGTCCTACAGCCCGAGTTACGTGCGAAAACCGGCAGCACCTCTCAAGATGATTCGAACGATACGAATAGTTTCGCTGACATAGTAGCAGACGGAGTTCACACCTCTGGATGCAACAGACCAACGCGCCTGATTATTCTGCATCGTTTTCTGTGCGTATCAGCTCTGTAGCTGCCTTTCATATCAGATCTGTAGCTCTTCTATAGCTCGAGTTATGTTCAGAAAACCGCCATGTTCAGAAAACCGCCACCGCGTATCAGGATGACCCGAAACGGCCGTTCCCGCCGCAGTGCTTTTTCGCAGTATATCTACCCGATCGACCTGAGATTAAGATGGCGAGCGGGAATCAGATCGAATATGACGGGAAAAAATACTAAAGCTCAAACGAATTGTTGAATTTCGAGAACGAAATTTTCAACGACCAAAAGTCAGCAAAAGGTCCGTCGAGATTTTTCTGGACAACTAGCTCTCCAGCGCCCCGGAACTGGGAGCCGGCGGTAAACCGTCAACCAGGTTACCTCCGAGAGCCTCGTAGAGCTCTGTGCTCGCACGGCGCTGCTCGCAACACGTGGGGAAGCTTTCTCACATGTGAGCTGAGAACTCGAATTCTTTTTCTTTTTTTTTAAAAAAAATCTTGACTCTAACGTGGTTCCGCCAAGTGTTTTGATAGTACAAACTGCAGCTACAGACCTGAAAATTTTACTGGCAGACGCGAGATAACCCAATACAGGTGCGAAAAATACCGGCTTTCGAAACAAATGTTCAAATATTGCAGAATGTTTGCCCAACCGGCCCAAAGTTCGCACATTGTCCGTCGGGGCCAGGTCAGCCAACTGGGCGCCGGCGGTAAACCGTCAACCGTTCTTACCGCCGGGGGACTCGTAGAGCTTCCTGACAATATTTGATGTCCAAAGAATAAGCAGAGAACGATTAGTTTTTCAGCAGCGTAGAAAACACCATTAGGGAGAAAATAACAGAGTACGAATCTGCGTTTGGCGTCTGCGCTCACAACAGACCGAAACCGCGTCTAGATGTTTCGCGCCTCATGATGTCCTTCTGATTTTTCGGCCGAAGAGCTCTCGAGCTGCTCTGCAGCTCGAGTTCAGTGAAGAAATTCACCATCATTTGGAAAAAAGATTGTAGGTCGAATACGAATAGTTTTGTGAACCTAGCCCGGGTAGCAGACCGAGTTCAGACCTCTCGGTGCAACAGACGAACGCCCCCAATGCTTCTGCATCGGGTTATGTGCGTGTAGCTGTCCTACAGCCCGAATTCGATACAACAAATAGACAACATCTGTGAAGAATACAAATACTTTTGCGGACCTAGCCCGAGTAGCAGACCCAGTTCAGACCTCTGGATGCAACAGACGAACGGGCCTGATGACTCCAAATCTGTTTCTCTGCCTATGAGCTCTGTAGCTCTTCGACAGCCCGAGTTACATGCGAAAACGGACAGCACCTCTCAAGATGACTCGAACGATACAAATAGTTTTGCGAACCTAGCTCAAGTAGCAGACCGAGTTCAGACCTCAGGATGCAACAGACGACCGCGTCTGCTTATTCAACATCGGTGCCTGTCCGTACGAGCTCTGTAGCTCCCCTAGAGCTCGAGTTAAGTGCAGAAACCGACAGTCCCTGTCGAGATGACCCGAGGGATACGAATAGTTTTACGGACGTAGCTCGAGTAGCAGACCGAGTTCAGACCTCTACATGCGACAGCCCTGTAGCCCCCCTACTGACCGAGTTAAGTACAAAAAACCGACAGCACCTCTCAAGATGACTCGAACAATACGAATAGCTTCGCGGATCTAGCTCGGGCAGCAGACCGAGTTCAGACCTCTAGATACAACAGACGAGCGCGCCTCGTGATTTTAAATCGATTTCTGTGATTCTGAGCTCTGTAGCTGCCCTACAGCTCGAGTTGAATACAAAATACCGACAACGCGTATCAGGATGACCCGAAACGGCCGATCCCGCCGCAGTGCTTTTTCGCAGTATATCTACCCGATCGACCTGAGATTAAGACGGCGAGCGGGAATAAGATCGAATATCACGGGAAAAAAATACTAGAGCTCTAATGAATGGTTGAATTTCGAGAACAAAATTTTTAAACGACCAAAAGTCATCAAAAGGTCCGTCGAAATTTTTCTTGCCAACTAGCTCTCCAGCGCCCCGGAACTGGGAACTGGCGGTAAACCGTCAACCAGGTTACCGCCGGGGCCCTCGTAGAGCTCTTTTCTCACACGGCGCTACTCGGTAGACATGAAGAAAGCGTCTGGAGCAAGACCTGAAAAACTCGAAAACTCACGTTTTTCTGTTTTATCCAACGTCGGTTCCCCCAAGTGTTTTGATAGTAATACTGCAGCTACGGACCTGCGAATTTCACTGGCAGACGCGGCATAACCCACTAAAGGTGCGAAACATCTGCTTTTTCAAAATGAAATGTCAAATATCTTTGAAATCTTTGCAAAACCGACCCAATGTTAACACATCTTCTTTTCTGGTCGGGTCGATGAACTGGGCGCCGGCGGTAAACCGTCAACCTTTCTTCCCGCCGGGGGAATCGTAGAGCTTCCTGACCATGTATAATGTCAAAAAAAAGTGGAGAACGAATAGTTTTTCAGCCCGAGCGATTTCAGACCTCTTGATGCAACAGCCGAACGCCCCTGATACTTCTGGATCGCTTTCTGTGCGTACCAGCTCGTAGCTCTCCTACAGCCCGAGTTCAATACAGAATGCCAAGGAAACTTGAAGAATACGAATAGTTTTGCGGACCTAGCCCGAGTTGCAAACCCAGCTCAGACCTCTGGATGCAATAGACGAACACGTACAATGATTTCGAATCAGTTTCTGTACGCATCGGCTCTACAGCTCTTTTAGAGCCCGAGTTACTTGCAAAAATCGACAGCACCTCTCAAGATGACTCGAACAATACGAATAGTTTCGTGAATCTAGCTCGAGTAGCAGACCGAGTTCAGACCTCTGAATGCGACAGGCGGACGCGTCTGATGTCTCCGAATCGATTCCCGTGATTATCAGCCCTGTAGCCCCCCTACAGCCCGAGTTGAGTGCAGAAAATCGACAGCACCTCTCAAGATGACTCGAACAATACGAATAGTTTCGCAAACCTAGCTCGAGTAGCAGACCGAGTTCAGACCTCTGCATGCGACAGGCCAACGCGCGTGATGCCTCCGAGTCGATTCCTGTGAATATCAGCCCTGTAGTCACCCTACAGCCCGAGTTAAGTGCAGAAAGCCGACAGTACCTCTCAAGATGACTCGACCAGTAGAAATAGTTTCGCAGACCTAGCTTGGGCAGCAGACCGAGTTCAGAGCTCTGGCTTCAACAGACAAACGCGCCTCATCATTCTAAATCCGTTCCTCTAAGTATCAGCTCTGTCGCTGTCCTATTGCTCGAGTTAAGTGTAAAAAACCGACAACACCTGTCGAGATGACCCGAAACGGCCGATCCCGCCGCAGTGCTTTTTGGCAGTAATATCTACCCGATCGACCTGAGATTAAGAAGGCGAGCGGGAATAAGATCGAATATCACGGGAAAACACACTAGGGCTCTAACGAATGATTGAATTTCGAGAACAAAATTTTCAACCGACCAAAAATCCAAAAAAGTCCATCGAGATTTTCTTGCCAACTAGCTCTCCGGCGCCCCGGTATTACTGGGCGCCGGCGGTAAACCGTCAACCTTTCTTACCGCCGGGGGACTCGTAGAGCTTCCTGACCATACATTATGTTCAAAGAATTAGCAGAGAACGAATAGTTTTTCAGCCCGGACTGCTAGCAGACTGAACTCAGACGTCTAGTGATATCCCATTGCTGTGCTCAACACGTCTATCTCATCTGCAGCGTCAGAGAACCGACATCGCGTGTCAAGATGACCCGAAACGGCCGATCCCGCCGCAGTGCTTTTTGGAGTAATATCTACCCGATCGACCTGAGAGATTGAGATGGCGAGCGGGAATAAGATCGAATATAACGGAAAAATACTACAGCTCAAACGAATTGTTGAATTTCGAGAACAAAATTTTCAACCGACCAAAAGTCAGCAAAAGGTCCGTCGAGAGTTTTCTTGCGAACTAGTTCTCCAGCGCCCCGGAACTGCCGCTGGCGGTGAACCGTCAACCTGGTCACCGCCGGGAACCTCCTAGAGCTCCTTGCACCCATAAGGAAGCTCAGGATCAAAGCGGAGAGCTTCTGGGAGCTTTTCTAGGAAAACGTCCAATTGAGATTTGTTAGAGTCAACATGAAGTCGGTTCCGGGGAGTGAACTAGCACTGCTGAAACTGGCTCTAGAGAGCTGAGCTGCTGAGAGAAGATAGTTTATATGCCAATACTTGGCGTAAAAATCTGCCTTCTCAAAACAAATTGTCAAATATCTGTGAAATCCCAGCAAACCCGACCCAAAGTTGTCACATTGTCTTTCTGGTCGGGTCGGCCAACTGGGAGCCGGCGGTAAACCGTCAACCAGATTGCCGCCGGGACCCTCGTAGAGCTCTTCAGTCACGTAATAGTGCTCAGATATCGATCATAAAGCTCAAGTAAACAGTGGCTTCACAAAAACTCAAAATAATATTTCGGTGTAATATAAAGCTTTTCAGGTTTTCTGTTTACAATAGAACTCGAGATCACCTTGTTCAACAGCGCGTCATAACCTGCTACATATGCAGAAATATTCTGGAAAAAATGTGTCTTGCTTCAAGCTGTTGTCAAATGCACAGGACCATTATCATTTTGGAAACAAAAAATCAACGGCCAACGGTTCCTCCACGTTTTTTGACAGTAATACTGGGAGCCGGCGGTAAGCCGTCAACCAGGTTACCGCCGGGGGCCTCGTAGAGCTCTTGTCTGCACGACGCTGCTTGGAACACATGAGGAAAGCTTTCTTACGGGTGAGCTGAAAAGCTTTGGAAGGAGGAAGAAAAAAAAAAAAAAAAAAAAAAAAAAAAAAAAAAAAAAAAAAAAAAAAAAAAAAAAAAAAAAAAAAAAAAAAAAAAAAAAAAAAAACGTTTTTCAGCTTTGACCGAAAGTCGGTTGATCCAAGTGGGGAACCGACAGCACCTCTCAGATCACTCGCATAATACGAATAGTTTCGCGGATCTAGCTCGAGTAGCAGACCGAGTTCATACCTCTCGATGGAACAGACAAACGCGCCTGATGATTTTGAATCGGTTTCTGTAAGTAGCAGCTGTACCTCTTCTGAATCTTGAGAAGTACAGAAAACCGTCAACGCATGTCAAGATGGTCGAAACGGCCGACCGTTCCCTCAAGTCTTTTGACAGTAATATTGCAGCTACGGACCTGAGAATTTCACTGGCAGACGCGGCAAAACCCACTGCAGGTGAGAAAAAATCCGGTTCCCGAAACGAACTTTAAAATTTTGCACAAAGATTGCAAAACCGGAACCGGCGGTAAACCGTGAACCAGGAAACCGCCGGGCTGAGCTCTTTTCTCGAACGGCACTTCTCGGTACACATGAAGGAAGAGTCTGGAGCAAGACCCCAAAAACTCCAAAAAATACTTTTTTATGTTTTTATCCAAAGACGGTTCCGCCAAGTGTTTTGATAGTAATACTGCACCTAGGGACCTCAGAATTTGCTGGCAGACGCGGCATAACACTACAGGTACGATGAATCTGGTTTCTCGAAACGAATTGTAAAATATCTTTCAAATCTTAGTAAAACCCACCCAACGTTGTCACATTGTCTCTTTGGGTCGGGTCGGCCAATTGGGAACCGGCGGCAAACCGTCAACCAGGTTACCGCCGGAGCCCTCATAGAGCTCTTTTATTGCACGGCGCTTCTCGGTACACATGAAGGAAGAGTCTGGAGCAAGACCCAAAAAACTCGAAAAATCACGTTTTTATGTTTTTGTCCAAAGACGGTTCCGCCAAGTGTTTTGATAGTAAAACTGCAGCTACAGGCCTGAGAATTCGACCAGCGAACGCGGCATGACCCACTACAGGTGCGAAAAACTACCGGTTCTCAAAAAAATGTTCAAACCTCTCACAAAGTTTGTCCAACCGGCCCAAAGTTCACACATTGTCCGTTGGAGCGGGGTCCGCGAACCGGCGGTGAACCGCCAACCTGGTCACCGCCGGGAACCGCGTAGAGCTCTTTACTTGCACGGCGATCGTCGGAACACATGCAGAAAGCTTCTGGAGCAGGAAACGACAAACTCGAAAAATCACGTTTTTCTGTTTTTATCCAACGTCGGTTTCGCCAAGTGTTTTGACAGTTACTGCACCTACGAATCTGAAAATTTTACTGGCAGACGCGGCATAACCCACTGCAGCTGCGAAAAATCTGCTTTCTCAAATGAATTGTCAAATATTGGAACCGGCGGTAAAACCAACCAAGCTACCGCCGGGAACCTGGTAGAGCTCTTTTCTTGCACGGCGATCGTGGGAACACATGAAGAAAGCTTCTGAAGCGAAAAACGAAAAATCGAAAAATCGTGTTTCTCTGTTTTTATCCAACGTCGGCTCCTCCAAGTGTTTTGATAGTACTTCACCTACAGACCTGAGAATTTGACTGGCAGACGCGGCATAACCCACTACAGGTGCGAAAAATCTGTTCTTCTCGAAATGAATGGTCAAATATCTTTCAAATCTTGGGAAAACCCACACCAGGTCACCACATTGTCTCTTAACGTCGGGTCTGCCAACCAGCTCCACCCCGCGCCAAAATTCCTCCGGCTCATCGATGCCGGAGAGCTCTACGAGGCATCTTTTAAATCTTAGCAAAACTGACCAAAAGATATCACATCTTCTTTCTGGCCGTCGACCAACTAGCTCCACCCCGCGCCGGAATTCCTCTAGCTCATCGACGAAGAGCTCTACGAGGCGCTGGCACCGGCAGTAAACCGTCAACCTAGTCACCGCCGGGAACCTCGTAGAGCTCCTTTTACGTGTGATAGTGCTGGAGTCGAAGGAGAGAGCTTCTGGAGGCATTTCCCCCAAAAAAATCAACATTCATCTTTTACATGTCGACGCAAAGTTGGTTCCCCAAAGTAATTTGACAGTACAAGTGCGCCTACAGAGCTCATTTTGAGACGCAAAGGCCCTCACAGTCGTCTACAGGTGCAAAAAATCTGCTTTCTCAAAATAAACGGTCAAATATCTTTTAAATATTCGCACGACCACCCAAAAGTTATCACTTTGTCCTTTCTGGTCGGATCGACCAACTAGTTCCCCTCCGCGCCTGAACTGGGAACCGGCGGTAAACCGTCAACCAGGTTACCGCCGGGACCCTCGTAGAGCTCTTTTCTCACACCTCGCTCCTCGGAACACATAAAGGGAGCTTCTGGAGCGAGACCCGAGAAACTCGAAAAAATACGTTTTTCGATTTTTATATAACGTCCGTTGCTCCAAGTGTTTTGGTAGCAATACTGTAGCCACGGACCTAAAAAAATTACAAGCGCACGCGTCATAATCCATTACAAGAGCGAAACATCTGGTTTCCTAAAATGACTGGTCAAATATCTTCAAACTTAACCGTCAACCAAGTTACCGCCGCGACCCTCGTAGAGCTCTTTTCTCACACCGCGCTTCTCGTAACACTTCTGGAGCGAGAAATGAAAAAATCGAAAAATATGTTTTTTCCGTTTTTTCCAACGACGGTTGCTCCGAGTTTTTTGACAGAAATACTGCACCTACGGACCTGAAAATTTGACTGGCAGACGCGGCATCAGGTGCAAAAAATCTGATTTCATAAAATCTGTGGTCAAATATCTTTCGAATCTTAGCAAAAACAACCCAAAGTCGTCACATTGTCCGCCCGGGCCGAGTCGACCAACTGGGCGCCGGCGGTAAACCGTCAACCTTTCTTACCGGACTCGCAGAGCTTCCTGACAATATATGATGTCGAAAAAAATGGCAGAGAACGGATAGTTTTCAGCCCCGATTTCAGACCTCTCGATGCAACAGCCAAACAGCCCAGATGCTTCTGGATTGTCTTCTGTGCGAACTCTTTGGCTCTCCTACAGCCCGAGTTACAATGGACAGCTCAAGATAACTCGAATAACACGAATAGTTTGGCAAAAAACCTAGCTCGAGTATCAGACCGAGTTCAGACCTCTGAATGCGCGTCTGATGTCTCGGAATCGATTCCTGTGATTACCAGAAAAACGACAGCACCTCTCAGGATGACTCGAACAGTACGAATAGTTTCGCGGATCTGTTCGGGCAGTAGACCGAGTTCCGAGCTCTGCATTCGACAGGCGGACGCGCCTGATGTCTCCAAATGGATTCCTGTGACTACCAGCACTGTAGCCCCCCCTACAACCCGAGTTGAGTACAGAAAACCGACGCAACCTCTCAAGATGACTCGAACAATACCAAATAGTTTCGCGATTCTGTAGCGGGCAGCAGACCGATTTCAGAGAGACCGAGTTCAGATCTCTGGATGCAACAGACGAACGCGCCTGATCATTCTGAATCGATAAGAGTGCTTACCAGCTCTGTAGCTGTCCTGTATCTCGAGTTAAGTACAATATGCCGACAGCGCGTATCAAGATGACTCAAAACTCGAAACGGCCGATCCCGCCTGGACGCTTTTTGGCAGTAAAGGTAAACGATCGAGCTGAGATCAAGATGGCAAGCAGGAATAAGATCGAATATCACGGGAAAGAATACTAGAGCTCAAACGAATTGAAGAATTTTCACCAAAAGGTCCGTCGAGATTGTTCTTGCCAACTAGCTCTCCAGCGCCCCGGAAATACTCTTAAGCTTCCAGCAATAACTTGCTGAGGGAAGCTCTACGAGTTACTAGCTCCACCCCGCGCCGGAATTCCTCCAGCTCATCGATGCCGAAGAGCTCTACGAGCATTACAGCTACAGACCTGAGGATTTGCCAAGCGAAAGCGACACAATCCAATCCACATTGGTAGCGTCCAAAACCCGGAGAGCGAGGAGGCTCTTGGGAACGGGAAACAGTTGCCGGCGGTGAACCGTCAACCTAGTCACCGCCGGGAACCTCGTAGGGCTCCTTTCACGCGTGAGAGAGCTCAGAGTCGAAAGAGAGAGCTTCTGGAGGGATTTTTCGAGTGTTTAGGTAGTAAAAATGCGTCTAGAGAGCTCATATTGAGACGCAGAGGCCCTCATAAACTTTTACAGGTGCGAGAAATCTGCTTTCTCAAAATGAATTATCAAATATCTTTCAAATATTCGCAAAACCACCCAGAAGTTACCACTTTGTCCTTTCTGATCGGGTCGACCAACTAGCTCCACCCCGCGCCGGAACTGGGCGCTGGCGGTAAACCGTCAACCTGTCTGACCGCCGGGGGAATCGTAGAGCTTCCTGACAATATATAATATTGAAAAAAATGGAGAGAACGAATAGTTTTTCAGCCCTAGCGATTTCAGACCTCTCGATGCAACAGCCGAACGCCCCCGATGCTTCTCGATTGTCCACTGTACGAGCTCTGTAGCTCTCCTACAGCCCGAGTTACGTGCGTAAATCGACAGCACCTCTCAAGATGACTCGAACCAAACGAATAGTTTGGGAAACCCAGCTCGAGTATCAGACCGCGTTCAGACCTCTGAATGCGACGGGGAGACGCGTCTGATGTCTCCGAATCGATTCCTGTGATTACCAGCCCTGCAGCCCCGCTAGAGCCCGAGTTAAGTGCAGAAAACCGACCGCAACTCTCAGGATGACTCGAACAATACGAACAGTTTTGCGGACCTAGTTCGGGCAGCAGACCGGGTTCCGAGCTCTGGATTCGACAGGCGGACGCGCCTGATGTCTTCGAATCGATTCCTGTGACCACCAGCACTTTATCCCCCCTACAGCCCGAGTTAAGTGCAGAAAACAGACAGCACCTCTCGAAATGACTCGAACAATACGAATAGTTTCGCGATTTTTGATCGGGTAGCAGACCGACTTCAGAGCTCTGGATTCAACAGACAAACGCGACTAATGATTCTGAATCGGTTTCTATAAGTATCAGCTCTGTAGCTGTCCTATAGCTCGAGTTAAGTACAGAAAACCGAGAGCGCCTTTCAAGATGACTCGAATAATACGAATAGGTTTGCGGACCTAGCTCGGCTAGCAGACCGAGTTCAGACCTCTGGATGCAACAGACGAATGCGCCTGATCATTCTGAATCGATAAGGTGTGCTTACCAGCTCTGTAGCTGTCCTGTATCTCGAGTTAAGTCCAATATACCGACAGCGCGCATCAAGATGACTCGAAACGGCCGATCCCGCCTGGACGCTGTTTGGCAGTAAAGGTACCCGATCGAGCTAAGATCAAGATGGCGAGCAGGAATAAGATCGAATATCACGGGAAAATATACTAGAGCTCTAACGAATGGTTGAATGGCGCCGGCGGTGAACCGTCAACCTAGTCACCGCCGGAAACCTCGTAGAGCTCCTTACAGGCACGAAAATGCTCAGAATCGAAGCAGACAGCTTCTTGCGGCCTTTCTCGAAAAACATCACCTTTTCTGCTTTTCGATATCACTCCGATGTTGGTTCCCGCTCATTTTCGGATAGTAAAACTCTCTCCAGAGAGCTGAGCTGGTCTGAAAATAAAGTTTAGATACAAATGCTACGCGTAAAAATCTGCTTTCCCAAAATGAATGGTCAAATATCTTTCAAATATTCGCAAAGCCACCCAAAAGTTGCCACTTTGTTTCTGGTCGGGTCGACCAACTAGCTCCACCCCGCGCCGGAATTCCTCTAGCTCATCGATGCCGAAGAGCTCTACGAGGTACGTCGGGTCGGCCAACTAGCTCCATCCCGCGCCGGAATTCCTCTAGCTCATCGATGCCGAAGAGCTCTACGAGGTATGTTTCTTGCCAACTAGCTCTCCAGCGCCCCGGAATTACTCTTGAGCTTCAAGCAACAACTTGCTCGGGGGGGCTCTACGAGTTATTTTCAACCGACCAAAAGTCAAGGAAAGGTCCGTCGAGATTTCTCTTGCCAACTAGCTCTCCAGCGCACCGGAATTACTCCTAAGCTTCCAGCAATAACTAGGCGCCGGCGGTAAACCGTCAACCTTTCTTACCGCCGGGGGAATCGTAGAGCTTCCTGACAATATATAATGTCGAAAAAAATTGCAGAGAACGAATAGTTTTCAGCCCAAGCGATTTCAGACCTCTCGATGCAACAGCCGAACGCCCCCGATGCTTCTGGATTGTCTTCTGTACGAGCCCTGTAGCTCTCCTACAGCCATTAGTTACGTGCGTAAATGGACAGCAACCCTGAAGATGACTCGAACAATACGAATAGTTTGGCAAACCTAGCTCGAGTATGCGACCAAGTTGAGGCCTCTGAATGCGACAGGCGGACGCGTCTGATGTCTCCGAATCGATTCCTGTGATTACCAGCCCTGCAGCCCCTCTACAGCTCGAGTTAAGTGCAGAAAACCGACAGCATCTCAGGATGACTCGAACAATACGAATAGTTTCGCGGACCTAGTTCGGGCAGCAGACCGAGTTCCGAGCTCTGGATTCGACAGGCGGACGCGCCTGATGTCTGCAAAACGAACCGATTCCGACCACCAGCACTTTATCCCCCCTACAGCCCGAGTTAAGTGCCGAAAACAGACAGCACCTCTCGAAATGACTCGAACAATACGAATAGTTTCGCGATTTTAGAGCGGGCAGCAGACCGAGTTCAAAGCTCTGGATTCAACAGACAAACGCGACTGATGGCTCCGAATCGGTTTCTGTGAGTATCAGCTCTGTAGCTCTTCTATAGCTCGAGTTATCTTCAGAAAACCATCACCGCGTGTCAAGATCACCCGAAACGGCCAATCCCGCCGCAGTGCTTTTTGACAGTAAAAGGTACCCGATCGAGCTGAGATCAAGACGGCGAGCGGAAATCGGATCGAATATCACGGGAAAAAATACTAAGCTCAAACGAATCGTTGAATTTCGAAAACAAAATTTTGAACCTACCAAAAGTCAGCAAAAGGTCTGTCGAGATTTGTCTTGCCAACTAGCTCTCCAGCGCCCCGGAACTGGCGCCAACCTAGGCACCGCCGGGAACCTCGTAGAGCTCCTCACTGGAAAAGAGTGCTGAGAATTGAAGTAGAATAAAAATAAAGATTTTTCGAAAATCTTTACTCTTGATTTTTTCGATGTTCACATTCGCTCAGTTCCCGGAAGTCAACTCATAAGCAAATACATCGGGAGAGCTGAGCTGCTGTTAGAGAGAATTTTACATGCTACTGCGACGCGCAAAAATCTGCTTTCTCAAAATGAATTGTTGAATATCTTCCAAATATTCGCAAAACCGACCAAAAGTCACCAATTTGTCCGCCCCAGCCGAGTGGGCCAACTAGCTCCACCCCGCGCCGGAATTCCTCTAGCTCTTCGACTGGGAACCGGCGGTAAACCGTCAACCAGCCTACCGCCGGGCGCTCCGGGTAAGCATGAAGAAAGCTTCTAGAGCAAGACCTGAGAAACTCGAAAATCACGTTTTTCTGTTTTTATCCAACGTCGTTCCCCCAAGTGTTTCAATAGTAATACCGCACCGATAGGCCTGAAAATTTTACTGGCAGACGCGCCATCACCCAATACAGGTGCGAAAAATCTGATTTCGAACAAAACGAATAGTTTCGCAAACCCAGCTCGAGTATCAGACCGAGTTCAGACCTCTGAATGCGACAGGCGGACGCGTCTGATGTCTCCGAATCGATATCTGTGATTACCAGCCCTGCACCCCCCCTACAGCCCGAGTTAAGTGCAAGAGCCGGCAGCATCTTTCAGAATGACTTGAACAATACGAGCAGCTTCGTGGACCTAGTTCGGGCAGCAGACCGAGTTCCGAGCTCTCGATTTCACAGGCGGACGCGCCTCATGTCTCCAAATCGATTGCTGACAACACAAGCACTGTAGCCCCCCTACAGCCCAAGTTAAGTGCAGAAAACCGACAGCACCACCTCTTAAGATGATTCGAAAAAAACGAACAGTTTCGCGATTCTGGATCGGGCAGCAGACCGAGTTCAGAGCTCTGGAATCAACAGACAAACGCGACTGATGATTCTGAATCGATTTCTGTAAGTATCAACTCTTTAGCTGTCCTATAGCTCGAGTCAAGTACAGAAAACCGAGAGCGCCTCTCAAGATGACTGGAATCATACAAATAGGTTTGCGGACCTAGCTCGGCTAGCAGACCGATTTCGGACCTCTAGATGCAACAGACGAACGCGCCTGAGCATTCTGAATCGATCAGCTGTGCTTATCAGCTCTGTAGCTGTCCTATATCTCGAGTTAAGTGAAATATACCGACAGTGCGTATCAAGATAACTCGAAACGGCCGATTCCGCCGCAGTGCTTTTTGGCAGTGAAATTTAACCGATCGAGATCAAGATGGCGAGCGGAAATCAGATCGAATATCACGGGAAAAAATACTAGAGCTCTAACGAATGGTTGAATTTCGAGAACAAAATTTTCAACCGACCAAAAGTCAGCAAAAGATCCGTCGAGATTTTTTGGCCAACTAGCTCTCCAGCGCCCCGGAATCACTCTGAAGCTTCCAGCAACAACTTGCTAAGGGCTCTACGAGTTACTTGCGTCGAAAGACTGAAGAGCGAAGAGATCCTCGGGGACGGAAAATATTTCCTGGAGAGCCCCCGGGGGCTCCGCAGAAGCGCTTGTGAAGCGCTGCCAGGAACGCTTCCATGCGCGCCTGCACGCGCGTCGGCACGCGTGAACGCATGCCGGAAGCTCTCCCGGACCCGCTGCCGGGACGGGCGAGTTGCGAGGATCGGGCGGCGGAGATGGGCTGCTGGCGGGCACCACCACCGCCCAGCTTCTAATCTAAAACCCTTTAGCTCTCAGCGAACTCGCCGGGAAAAACCCGGAAAGCAAAGAGACCGTCGGAGAGAGGTAATCTTCTCTAGAGAGCGCTAGGGAGCTCCCCTGCAGAGCTTCTCAAGCGCGGCCAGGAACGCTTCCACGCGTGCCTGCACGAGTGCTGGCGCACGTGGAAAGCGCCCCCGAACCCGCTGCCGGGACGGGCGAGCTGCCGCGAGGATCGTGGAGCGGCGAAGATGGGTTGCTGGCGGGCACCACCTCCGTCCGACCCTCTAGCTCTCAGAGAGCTCTCCGGGAAAAACCAAAAGTTATCACTTTGTCCTTTTTGGCCGGGTCGGCCAACTAGCTCCACCCCGCGCCGGAATTCCTCTAGCTCATCGATGCCGAAGAGCTCTACGAGGTATGACGAAGAGCTTACGAGGTATTACTCTTAAGCTTCCAGCAACTAGCTAAGGAAAGCTCTACGAGTTACTAGCTGTCCGTCGGGACCGGGTCGGCCAACTAGGCGCCGGCGGTAAACAGTCAACTGTTCTTACCGCCGGGGGACTCGTAGAGCTTCCTGACAATATATAATGTGGAAAAAATGCAGAGAACGAATAGTCTTCAGCCCAAGCGATTTCAGATCTCTCGATGCAACAGCCGAACGCCCCCGATGCTTCTGGATTGTCTTCTTTACGAGCTCTGTAGCTCTCCTACAGCCCGAGTTACATGCGTAAATCGACAGCACCTCTCAAGATGACTCTAACAAAACGAATAGTTTGGCAACCCAGCTCGAGTATCAAACCGAGTTCAGACCTCTGAATGCGACAGGCGGACGCGTCTGAGCGAATCGAGTCCTGTGATTACCAGCCCTGCAGCCCCCCTACAGCCCGAGTTACGTGCGTAAATCGACAGCACCTCTCAGGATGACTCGAACAATACAATAGTTTCGCGGACTAGTTCAGCCAGCAGACCGAGTTCCGAGCTCTGGATTCGACAGGCGGACGCGCCTGATGTCTTCAAATCGATTCCTGCGACCACCAGCACTGTAGCCCCACCCCAGCCTGAGTTGAGTGCAGAAAACCGAGAGCACTTCTCAAGATGACTCGAACAGTACGAATAGTTTCGGGATTCTAGATCGAGCAGCAGACCGAGTTCAGAGCTCTGGATTCAACAGACAAATGCGACTGATGATTCTAAATCAGTTGATGTAAGTATCACCTCTGTAGCTGTCCTATAGCTCGAGTTAAGTATAGAAAACCGAGAGCGTCTGTCCAGATGACCCGAATAATACGAATAGGTTTGCGGACCTAGCTCGGCTAGCAGACCGAGTTCAGACCTCCAGATTCACCGGGCGAACGCGCCTGATCATTCTGAATCGACTAGCTGTGCTTACCAGCTCTGTAGCTGTCCTGAAGCTCGAGTGATCTTCAGAAAACCGTCATCGCGTGTCAAGATGACTCGAAACGGCCGATCCCGCCTGCCCGCTTTTTGGCAGAAAAAGGTACCCGATCGAGCTGAGATCAAGATAGCGAGCGGGAATAAGATCGAATATCATGGGAAAAAATACTAGAGCTCATACGAATTGTTCAATTTCGATAACACAATTTTCAACCGACCAAAAGTCAGCAAAAGGTCCGTCGAGATTTTCTTGCCAACTAGCTCTCCAGCGCCCCGGAATCACTGGGCGCCGGCGGTAAACCGTCAACCTTTCTTACCGCCGGGGGACTCGTAGAGCTTCCTGATAATATATAATGTCGCAAAAAAATGCAGAGAACGAATATTTTTTCCAGCCCGAGCGATTTCACACCTCTCGATGCAACAGGCAAACGCCCCCGATGCTTCTGGATTCTCTTCTGTACGAGCTCTTTAGCTTTCCTTCAGCCCGAGTTACGCGCGTAAATCGATAGCACCTCTGAAGATAACTCGAACAAAACAAATAGTTTGGCAAACCCAGCTCGAGTATCAGACCGAGTTCAGACCTGAATGCGACCGGCGGACGCATCTCTTGTCTCCGAGTCGATTCCTGTGATTACCAGCCCTGCAGCGCCGCCCCCCCTCCAGCCCGAGTTTGGTGTTTGGTCAGGCTACACAGGGCGCGTGCGCCCAAGCCTAAGGGCTAGAGCCAGTTAAATCCGCCTCCTCCGCTTTGCAGAGGAAATTTCTTTAACAATGTGCTCCACACCTGTGCACAGGCGCTCGGCAGCAGATAATTCTGCCTCCGTCACGGTGGCTCCTACATCAAACATGTAGGCTTCTGAGCTCACGAGTGTCCACGGGCCATTCTCTGGAGCAACTTCGATCCAGTGACCTCCTGCAGCACCCTCACTGCTCACTCCACCATCCCAGCATCCTCTGATGTATTTGATGTTTGTCCTGTTCTGTTTGATATAGTCGTGCTTGTAAATTCTGTAACAGTTTCCTTCTCTCGCATGGTGTGTAAGCTCATCAGCATAGGCATTGGCTTCCCTATAGATATGTTTCCAGAAATCCCTACCGTACGTCGGGCATCGTATGTTGTGTTGTTCACACACGTCATACATGATATTTTGTATCCTGGCGATCCGTTTGGCATACCCACTGTTGTCACAAGCCCAGACTCCCCTCAACCATTGTACGACCGTTTTACTGTCTCCGCACATTTCAACAGCAATACCTTCCATCCCAGGGTCCCATATCGTAGTCTGTTCGTTAATAACTGCAAGACGTCGGGCCAACTCGTCATCTGTCGGTGTCTTCGCAAACCCTCCCATCCTCCTCTCCTTACTCCTCCTCACAAACATATCCTCCACTTTGGGTATCTGTGATATGTGTTCCACAAACTCCTCCCAATCCGTCGGTACAACGCACGTGTCGTGCCACAGAAGCGACCTCCATTTTTCAAAGGGTGCATGCCAGCTGCTCGCCACGATTCGTGGTCTGCCTCTGAGCCGTCTCGTTCCCTCTCTCGACATCGTCCGACTTACTGCCGCCAGCATTTCATCCCTCTGCACCGTCCACTCCCCCGATACGTGCAACATGGAGCGCAGCGTCTGCTGCCACGATTTGCTATACACAGTGGACGGCATGTGGCACTTATATTGGGATACCTCCACGGCGAATTCAAAGTTGTACCTCACAACTTTCTCCACCAACGTTTTGAACCCCCCCTCCTTGAACATCTCCCTGGATCTGTTGGTACTGCGATCCCTGAACTCCTCCCACGTTTCCGTCTCTTTTCTATGTAATCCTCGCATTGTGTCCAAACATCTTCCCTCAAAGCTCCTCAATATGTTCAGCACATGTTCATTACAGCTCCACCCCACACATCCATGGCATATGATCTGTTGAACTCTGCTCTGATACCGTCTGAATTTCTCCCTCATGCTCACCGCGCGTGATCGATAGAATTTAATATCAGCATAGAAACACCGCCTGCCTGCATCAATACGGTGCCGCACTGCATGGAAATCCCTCGGGTATTTGTCACAAATTTAACTCCCAGTATGTCGCACTCGCTTTTTCTCGGCAAAACCACCGCCTCACGTAATTGATAGGGTAGGCTGGGGTCTCCAGCCCGTGCACAAATATCATCTCCCAGTTCGCAAACTAATGATTGTGGTCCCTGGTTTTGCCTCAGCCCAAAAACAAGTACTCCAGGCTCTCAATCTTCCAGTCCATACCAGCCCGTCTGAGGGCCACGGTCAACATACTCACCATATTCCTCAGCTGATTCGCCGAAGCTGCCAGCAGCACCACATTGTCAGCCCATATGTAATGATTGACCAGCGCCTGTCGTGTCCCCTCGCCTTCCAATCGTACTCCATAATGACATGCTTCCCATGATTCAGCAATAGAGGCCCAAATTGCCTCCAACACAAGATTGAAGAGTACTGGGCCTTCTTTCCCTCCAGTTCGCACCGACTTGTTATACAGGATCTCTTCGCTGCACACATCCTGGAAATCAAAAACTGCTGTGTTTCCAATCATAGGCTCCACAATTGCAATAATCAGATCTGTTGGATATCTCAGATGTTCCATCGCGCGGATCACCATCGAGACAGTGACATGATCAAACGCTTTCTTTATATCCATTATCCCCATATGTACCGACTCGCCTTTTCCCCAGAGAGTGGCATGACGTGTCATGTGCAGCAAAGGGGCCGTCATGTGATGAACTTTGTGACTCTTCTGGAATCCATATGTCGCCAATTTTTTGATATGTCCATGTTCCTCCACAAGAATAAGAAGGCACGCCATGTACCACTTGCTCATAACACTCAACAGCGATATTGCACGAGTCTCCCCAAATGTTTGGATCATGCTCATTTTTGGAATCAACTGCACGCACAACTTTCTCCACGAATCAGGTGACGACTTTTTCTGATCATGTATTTCTTGAAATGAGTGTCGTATCAATCTCAATGCATTCCAAGGTATTGCTTTGAGAATCTCCGCCACCAGGCCATCAGAGCCCGCCGCGGTGCCGCCCTTCAATCGGGCTCGAGCCCCCAGCAACACACCCATAGATATGACCCTGTTCGTAGTTCTGCCCTCTGCCTCCCACTGTGTCCGTAGTCGATGCAACTCTCTCTTTGCAGCTCCTCCCTCCCCATCACATGTATATGACCGTTGTACGTGTTTGTTGAGCTCCTCCACCCATCTTTGTTTATTTTCTGTCAGTATCCCGTCACACAGCATTTCCTTGATACACCTACGGGGTCCATGTTTGAGGCCAGTGGAGTCCTTGAGGAGCTGTTCCCGCCTGAACTTTCTTCGGAGTGTTTTTTGACGTCTCAGTAATTGTTTCCTACGCTCACCGAAGACACCCCTCCTTAACTCCGCTTCAACGTCCACGAGTTGGTCAGGTTTTTTGATTGGTTTAGTATCCGCCCTGCCCTTTGTATGCCTACACATCGTCGCAGCACTCACAAGCATCTGTCCAACTGTTTGTATATTTATGTCACCCTGTTGGTACATATGTTGTTGTACCTGCACATCGGCCAGTGTGCTGAACACATTCGCTGACTCATAATCCTCCGGGGCCCAATTGATGAGGCTCGGGGGCCTGGGTCGCACGAAAGGCTTGCGCACCGACGCACGTTTTATCCTCACCCCTACCTTCGCATGGTCACTGTAGCGTGACGCTCGATCCTGTGTAGGATCAACAAATTCCACCGTGCATTCAAATGAGCAGTTGGTCCGAGCCACCTCGGTACCTGCAAATTGTGTCGGCACAAATACATAGTCCAACACCCTGGAGTAGCTGCTGATTCAGAAAGCGCACGAGCATGTCCCTCCTCTCCTCATGATGTTTCGCCTCCGACCTCATCCACACCTCCTCCAATCCTTCTCCCGTGAACCCCAAGAGATTTGGTTCCAGCTCCGTCTGCGCATCTGTCCCCACAAACTGCAATACTTTGGACCCCTGGTATTGCTCGCTACATAGTTGCATGCATGCACACAGCTTAGCTAGAACGTCACAATATTCATCGAGCCTATCATCTCCCCGCTGCACTGTGGGTAGGTACACTGAGGACACGACCACAGATGCAAATTGTACAACAGCAAACCTCTCACCGCACTTACTGTCCGAAATAGTCGCCGCCCATGGGCCCCCGAAGGCCACAGCAGCTCGTCGGCACACACTAAAACGCACCTGCCACCCACATGCTTCAAATGCTTCCGATGACATGTACTGACACTCCTGCAAGCATAGCACATCATAATGACAAAACTCCAGCATTGCTGGCAAAAGCTCGCTATTCCTCATGTTGACATTCCAAGTTGCCACCGCGAGCTGAGTGGCAGACTGGCACCGTCAATTGTTCGTCTGTCTGAGCTTCGTGAGTAACCCCTCTTGATCCACCTCAGGCTCCACCCTCCTCAGATTATTAGTGTGTAGCGCCCACCCGCTGTGTACACCCCATTCAGCAATCAGTACTCTTGTGTCTGGATCTGCCTGTGGGTTTTGTGTAAACCATATGTATGATTTTGGCGGCCCTGGCTCCCCCTTGCACATTGTCCCCGTCGTTTTCTTCACTTCCGCAAAGCAACTCTGAAACTTACCAATATGTTGGACATGGGGTGTTCTCCATGGCGCGCATTCTACATGAAACTTTACATTCGGTGGAAGGTCAGTGTTTCCCCTCTTGTATTCGCTGTCGAAACAATTCCGAACCTGCCATATGATCTCCACTGCCGTCCCCTTTTTTGAAATAGATCCGCCCTCGTGTGTATGGCCAGTACCTGCCAGTATTCTCCCCCGCAGTTCTCGCATGATCAAAAGCAGCATTATGTGTTGCGTCCAGCGATGCCAATCCCAATAATTTCGTTATGTTGTCGGTCAGCACCTGTTGTTTCATGGCCTCCCTTTGTTTTATCTCTCTATTCTTCCAACCCTCACGTGATATCCATCCTTTGAACTCAATAGATGATGGTACCCAGTTCGAATTATGCCCTGCACCACTGCCCGCGTCACCTGATCCGTATCTAGTCGAACCGCTTGCGCAAGATTGAGCGTCTCCAGTTTTCAGATTCTGAATGTCAGCTTGGGCCTGCTTCATTTGCTCCGATAACGTTTTGACATCTGACGTTGTTCTATCAATCTTTTCCTCCATGACATGTGAATCAGCTGCAACCGATGTTTTGAACTCACTCACCGTCGCAGTTACTTCACTCTGGCCCTTCAAAATCTGTCTGAACATTTCCTCGGGCGTCATTGTAGCTGGTTGAGGCGCCTGGACAGCAGCACTTTGGGCCACGGCCAGACCACTCGTAGCCTTGGGGACTTGGGCTGTAGCTAAATGAGGCGCCTGGACAGCAGCACTGGAAGCCGCGGCCAGACCACTCGAAGCACTGGAACCTTTGCCCTCCCCTTTCGCCCTCACCTCTCTCAACCACTCACTACTCGCATTCCCTCCCATTTTGCTATCTTCTGCTTTGTCATCCGCCATGATTGCTGGCGAACGTCGTTTATTCCTCTCTTTGACTGTGCGCAATGTGCGAAGTGCAGCCTGATATCTATCTGATTGCCCAATCTTCTTGAAATCGTACGCCTCCTGCTGAACAAATGCCTCTGGTGGAGAAATTTCCAGTTCAAGTGCTAGCTGATCTTCTCTCTTCTCCTGCGTCGTTAATCGCGGCACAATAGCTGATGTGTCTTTCAACCAATCACACGGATGTGGGTCACTATCCACACCAAAGTCAGCTGACGTGAAATATTCACTATGATCGTCTTCTGATGGTATAAAATATGCTCCCTGCGAGTCCGTTTTCAATCCAACCGCCCACAGTGGTCTTTTGTAAAATCCAAACAAATCCTGATCTTCCTGCGATCCCCACGATATCTTGATATCAAGAACGAGAGCGAGGATTCAATGTGAACACAGCCCCCGCGATACGTCAAACACGCACCGCACGAGAGGGGGGCTTGAGGCAAGCCTGTGTGTGCGCCCTGACGTGGGCCCTGTTCGACGTCGAACCCTGACGCCTTAACCCTGACGCCTTGACCCTGACGCCTTGACCCAGCCCGAGTTAAGTGCAGAAAACCGAGAGCACCCCTCAGGATGACTCGAACAATACGAATAGTTTCGCGGACCTAGTTCGGGCAGTAGACCGAGTTCCGAGCTCTGGATTCGACAGGCGGACGCGGCTGATGTCTTCAAATCGATTCATGTGATCATCTGCACTGCATCCCCCCTACAGCTCTTGATAAGTGCAAAAAACCGACAGCACCTCTCAAGATTACTCGAACAATACGAATAGTTTCGCGAATCTAGATCGGGCAGCAGACCAAGTTCAGAGCTCTGGATGTCACAGACGAACGCGACTGATGATTATGATTCGCTTTCTGTAAGTATGAGCTCTGTAGCTGTTCTATAGATCGAGTTTAGTACAGAAAACCGAGAGCGTCTGTCAAGATGACTCGAATAATACGAATAGGTTTCCGAACCTAGCTCAGCTAGCAGACCGAGTTGAGACCTCTAGATGCAACAGACGGACGCGCCTGATCATTCTGAATCGATGAGGTGTGCTTACCAGCTGTGTAGCTGTCCTGTATCTCGAGCTAAGTTCAATAAACCGACAGCACGTATCAAGATGACTCAAAACGGCCGATCCCGCCCGTGTGCTTCTTGGCAGAAAAAGGTACCCGATCGAGCTGAGATCAAGATGGCAAGCGGGAATAATATCGAATATCACGGGAAAAAATACTAGAGCTCTAACGAATGGTTGAATTTCGATAAAAAAATGTTCAACCGACCAAAAGTCAGCTAAAGGTCCGTCGAGATTTTTCTTGCCAACTAGCTCTCCAGCGCCCCGGAATTACTCTTAAGCTTCCAGCAACAACTTGCTAAGGGAAGGTCTGCGAGTTACTGGGCGCCGGCGGTAAACCGTCAACCTTTCTCACCGCCGGGGGACTCGTAGAGCTTCCTGAAAATATATAATATCGAAAAAAAGGAGAGAACGAGTAGTTTGTCAGCCCAAGCAATTTCAGACCTCTCATGCAATAGCCAAACGCCCCCGATGCTTCTAAATTGTCTTCTGTACGAGCTCTGTAGCTCTTCTACAGCCCGAGTTATGTGCGTCAATCGACAGCAACCCTGAAGATGACTCGAATAGTTTGGCAAATCTAGCTCGAGTATCAGACCAAGTTCAGCCCTCTGACTGCGACAGACGGACGCGTCTGATGTCTCGGAATCGATTCGTGCGATCACCAGCCCTGCATGCAGCCCCCCTACGGCCCGAGTTAAGTGCAGAAAACTGACGGCATATGAGAATAACTCGAACAATACGAATAGCTTCGCAGACCTAGTTCGGGCAGCAGACCGAGTTCCGAGCTTTGGATTCGAGGCGGACGCGTCTGATGTCTCACAATCGATTCATGTGACTACCAGCCCTGTAGCCCTCCCCACAACCCGAGTTACCTACAGAAAACCGACAGCAGCTCACAAGATGACTCGAACAATACGAATAGTTTCGCAATTCTAGAGCGGGCAGCAGACCGAGTTCAGAGCTCGGATTTAACAGACAAACGCGACTGATGACTCTAAATCACTTTCTATAAGTTTCAGCTAGCTCGAGTTGAATACAGAAAACTGAGAGCGCCTGTCAAGATGACTTGCGTAAATCGACAGCACCTCTCAAGAAGACTCGAACAATACAAACAGTTTGGCAAACCTAGCTCGAGTATCAGACCGATTTCAGACCTCTGCATACGCGTTTGATGTCTCTGAATCGATTCCTGTGATTACCAGCCCTGCAGCCCCCCTACAGCCCGAGCTAAGTGCAGGAAACTCACAGCACCTCTCAGGAGGTTTCCCAAACTATTCGTATTGTTCGAGTCATCTTGAGAGGTGCTGTCGGTTTACGCACGTAACTTGGGCTGTAGGAGAGCTACAGAGCTCGTACAGAAGAAAATCAAGAAGCATCGGGGGCGTTCGGCTCTGCAAAACCGAGAGTTTCTGTCAAGATGACCCGAATAATACGAATAGGTTTGCCGACCTAGCTCGGCTAACAGACCGAGTTCAGACCTCTGGATTCAACATGCGAACGCGCCTAATCATTCTACATCGATTAGCTGTGCTTACCAGCTCTGCAGCTGTCCTAAAGCTCGAGTTATCTTGAGAAAACCGCCACCGCGTATCAAGATGACTCAAAACGGCCGATCCCGCCACAGTGCTTTTCGATAGTAAATTCATCCGATCGAGCTGAGATCAAGATGGCGATCGTGAATAAGATCGAATATCACGGGAAAAAATACTAGAGCTCAAACGAATTGTTGGATTTCGAGAACAAAATTTTCAACCGACCAAAAGTCACCAGTGAGTTTTGGTCTGTTGAAAATTTCGGACAAAATTTGACCATTCGTTCGAGCTCTAGTATTTTTTCCCGTGATATTCGATCTTATCTCCGCTCGCCATCTTGATCTCAGCTCGATCGGGTGAATATTACTATCGAAAAGCACTGTGGCGGGATCGGCCGTTTCGAGTCATCTGAACATAACTCGAGCTGTAGGACAGCTACAGAGCTGGTAAACACGTCTAATCGATGTAGAACGATTAGGCGCGTTCGCCTGTTGAATCCAGAGATCTGAACTCGGTCTGCTAGCCGAGCTAGGTCCGCAAACCTATTCGTATTATTCGAGTCATCTTGACAGAAACTCTCGGTTTTCTGTACTTAACTCGAGCTGTAGGACAGCTACAGAGCTGATCTTTACAGAAACCGATTCAGAATCATTAGTTGTGTTTGTCTGTCGAATCCAGAGCTCTGAACTCGGTCTGCTGCCCTATCTAGAATCGCGAAACTATTTGTATTGGTCGAGTCATCTTAAGATGTGCTCTTGGTTTTCTTCACTCAACTCGCGCTGGGGGGGGGCTACAGTGCTGATGATGATTTGAAGACAACAGGCGCGTCCGCCTGTCGAATCCAGAGCTCGGAACTCGGTCTGCTGCCCGAGTTAGGTCTCCGAAACTACTGTATTGTTCGAGTCATCCTGAGAGGTGCTGCCGGTTTTCTGCACTTAACTCGGGCTGTAGGGGGGCTGCAGGGCTGGCAATAACAGGAGTCGATTCGGAGACATCAGACGCGTCCGCCTGTCGCATCCAGAGATCAAAAAATATTCACTATGAGTCGGAATGTTAGTAGTGGCTGTCGGTTTTCTCAACATAAGTCGAGCTAGGAAGCTCTACGAGTCTTCCGGCGGTCACCAAGGTTGACGGTTTACCGCCGGCGCCCAGTTGGTCGACCCGACCAGAAAGGACAATGTGACAACTGTTGGGTGGTTTTGCAAATGTTTGAAAGATACTTAACTATTTATTTTGAGAAAGCAGATTTTTCGCACCTGTAGACGAATATGAGGGCCTCTGCGTCTTGATATGGGATCTGCAGATGCACTTTTACTATCAAAACACTTGGCGCAACGAACTTTATGTCTACATGAAACAACTCATATTTTCTCTTTTCAAGAAATGCTTCCAGAAGCCCTCTCTTTTGATGCTGAGCATTCTTACGCGTGCTAGGAGCTCTACGAGGTTCCCGGCGGTGACCAGATTGACGGTTCACCGCCGGCGCCAGTTGGTCGACCCGACCAGAAAGGACAAAGTAACTCGTGGAGCTTCCCTTAGCAAGTTGTTGCTGGAAGCTTAAGAGTAATTCGGACGCGCTGGCGGGCTAGTTCGCTCGAAAAATCTCGACCGAATTTTTGGTGACTTTTCCTCAGTTGAAAATTATGTTCTCAAAACTGGCGCCGGCGGTGAACCGTCAACCTAGTCACCGCCGGGAACCTCGTAGAGCTCCGTACACCGAGAAGAGTGCTGAGAATCAAAGTAGAGGCATGAAATACAGATTTTTCGAAAATCTTGATTTTCGATGTTTTTCGATGTTCATATTGGCTCAGTTTCGGGAAGTGAACTCTCAAGAAAACACATCGGGAGAGCTGAGCTGCTGTCAGAGAGGAGTTCATATGCCAATGCTCGGCGTAAAAATCTGCTTTCTCAAAACAAATGGTCAAATATCTTTGAAATCTGCGCAAAACCGACCCAAAGTCACCACTTTGTCCTTTCTGGTCGGGTCGGCTAACTAGCTCCACCCCGCGCCGGAATTCCTCTAGCTCATCGATAACGAAGAGCTCTGCGAGGTATTTGAAGATTTGTTTGCGCTCTAGTACTGGCGCTGGCGGTGAACCGTCAACCTGGTCACCGCCGGGAACCTCGTAGAGCTCCTAGCACGCGTAAGAGTGCTCAGCATCAAAAGAGAGGGCTTCTGGAAGCATTTCTCGAAAAAGAGACATCACGATTTTTTTCATGTCGACATAAAGTTGGTCCCGCCAAGTGTTTTGATAGTAAAACTGCATCTAGAGAGCTCATATTAAGACGCAGAGGCCCTCAAAACCTTCTACAGGTGCTAAAAATCTGCTTTCTCAAAATAAATGGTTAAATATCTTTCAAATATTCGCAAAACCACCCAAAAGTTGCCACATTGTCCGCCTCGGCCGGGTGGGCCAACTGGAACCGGCGGTAAACCGTCAACCAGGTTACCGCCGGGGTCCTCGTAGAGCTCTTTTCTCGCACGGCGCTCCTCGGTACATATGCAGGAAGACTCTGGAGCAAGATCCCAAAAATTCGAAAAAAACACGTTTATGTTTTCATCGAAAGACGGTTCCGCCAAGTGTTTTGATAGCAATACTGCCCTACGGGCATGAGAATTTGATTGGCGAACGAGAAATAACCCACTACAGGTGCGAAAAATACCGGTTCTCAAAATGAATGTTCAAATCTCTCAAAAAGTTTGTCCAACCGACCCAAAGTTCGCACATTGTCCGTCGGGGCCGGGTCGGCCAACTGGGCGCCGGCGGTAAACCGTCAACCTTCGTTACCGCCGGGGGACTCGTAGAGCTTCCTGACAACATATAATGTAGAAAAAAATTACACAGAAAAAATAGTTTTTCAGCCCAAGCAATTTCAGACCTCTCGGATGCGACAGCCGAACGCCCCAGATGCTTCTGGATTGTCTTCTGTACGAGCTCTGTAGCTCTTCTACAGCCCGAGTTACGCGCGTAAATCGACAGCACCTCTCAAGATGACTCGAACAATACGAATAGTTTGGCAAATCTAGCTCGAGTATCAGACCGAGTTCAAACCTCTGCATGGGACAGGCAGACGCGTCAGATGTCTCCGAATCGAATCATGTGATTACCAGCCCTGCAGCCCCCCTAGAGCCCGAGTTATGCAGAAAACCGATAGCACCTCTAAGGATGACTCAAACAATACGAATAGTTTCGCGGATCTAGTTCGGGCAGCAGACAGAGTTCGGAGCTCTGGATTCGATAGGCGGACGCGCCTCATGTCTCCGAATCGATTCCAGTGATTACCAGCTATGCAGCCCCCCTGGAGCCCGAGTTAAGTGCAGGGAGCCAACAGCATCTCTCAAGATGACTCGAACAATACGAATAGTTTCGCGATTCTAGTTCGGAGAGCAGACCGAGTTCAGAGCTCTCGATTCACCAGACAACGGTCACTATGATTCTGAATCAGATTCTGTACGTATCAGCTATGTAGCTGTCCTGTAGCTCGAGTTAAGTACATAAAACCGAGAGCGTCTGTCAAGATGACTCGAATAATACGAATATGTTTGCGGACCTAGCTCGGCTAGCAGACCGAGTTCAGACCTCTGGGATCAACAGGCGAACGCGCCTGATCATTCTGCATCGATAAGCTGTGCTCACCAGCTCTGTAGCTGTCCTGAAGCTCGAGTTATCTTGATAAAACCGACAGCGCGTATCAAGATGACTCGAAACGGCCGATCCCGCCTGCCTGCTTTGTGGCAGTGAAAGGTATCCGATCGAGCTGAGATCAAGATGGCGAGCGGGAATAAGATCTAATATTATGGGAAAAAATACTAGAGCTCTAACGAATGGTTGAATTTCGAGAACAAAATTTTCAGCCGACCAAAAGTCATCAAAAGGTCCGTCGAGATTTTTCTTGCCAACTAGCTCTCCAGCGCCCCAGAATGGCGCCGGCGGTGAACCGTCAACCTGGTCACCGCCGGGAGCCTCGTAGAGCTCCTATCACTGGTAAGAGTGCAGAGAATCGACACAGAGTGAAAAAATATAGATTTTTCGAAAATCTTTAAATTCGATTTTTTTCGATGTTTATATTCGCTCAGTTCCTGGAAGTCAACTCATGCAAAAATGCATCGAGAGAGCTGAGCTGCTGTCAGAGAGGAGTTTATATTCCCGAGCTCGCTGAGAGCTAAAGGGCTTAAGATTAGAAGCCGGACGGTGGTGGTGCCCGCCAGGAGCTCCTTTCCGTCGCTCCACAGGCCTCGCAGCGACTTGCCTGAGCCGGCAACGGGTCCGGGAGAGCTTCCGGCGAGCTTCCACGCGTGCCTTCACGCGTGCAGGCACGCATGGAAGCGTTTCTGGCAGCCCTTCAGCGGCGCTGCAGGGGAGCTTCCCGGCGCTCTCCAGGAAAGATTCTCTGGTTCCGAAGGGTCTCTTCGCTCTCCGGGTTTTGGACGCTACCAAGTGCCAATCCGACGCGCAAAAATCTGCTTTCTCAAAATGAATGGTCAAATATCTTTCAAATTTTCGCAAAACCACCCAAAACTGAACGCCGGCGGTAAACCGTCAACCTTGGTTACCGCCGGGAGACTCGCAGAGCTTCTCGAGCATATATAATGTCGAAAAAAATTACAGAGAACGAATAGTTTTTCAGCCTAAACGATTTCAGACCTCTCGATGCAACAGCCAAACGCCCCTCATGCTTCTCGATTGTTTTCTGTGCGCACGAGCTCGGTAGCTGTCCTACAGCCCGAGTTACGTGCGAAAATTGACAGCACCTCTCAAGATGACTCGAAGAAAACGAATAGTTTGGTTTAGACCTCTGAATGCGACAGGCGGGCGTGTCTGATGTCTTCGAATCGATTCCTGTGATTACCAGCCCTGCAGCCCCCTTGCAGCCCGAGTTAAGTGCAGAAAATCGACAGCACCTCTGAAGATGACTCGAACAATACAAATAGTTTCGCGGACCTAGCTCGGGCAGCAGGCCGATGTCAGGGCTCTGAATGAGACAAATGGACACGACTGATGTCTCCCAATCGATTCCAGTCATTACCAGCCCTGCAGCCCCCTTACAGCTCGAGTTAAGTAAAGAAAACAGACAGCGCCTCTCAAGACCAGCGCGCCGGAATTTCTCTTAAGCTTCCAGCAACTAGCTCAGGGAAGCTCTACGAGTTATAACTTGCTAAGGGAAGCTCTACGAGTTAGTTGTCACATTGTCCGCCTCGGCCGGTTTTGCCAACTGGGAACCGGCAGTAAACCGTCAACCAGGTTACCGCCGGGACCCTCGTAGAGCTCTTTTCTCACACCGCGCTCCTCAGAACACAGGGAGTAAGCTTCTGGAGTGAGAAACGAAAAAATCGAATAATCACGTTTTTTCTGTTTTTATCGAACGTCGGTTGCTCCAAGTGTTTTGATAGAAATACTGCACCTACAGACCTGAAAATTTTACTGGCAGACGCGTCTTAACCCACTACAGGTGCGAAAAATCTGCTTTCTCAAAATGAATTGTCAAATATCTTTCAAATATTCGCAAAACCACCCAAAAGTTATCACTTTGTCCTTTCTCGCCGGGTCGGCCAACTAGCTCCACCCCGCGCCGGAATTTCTCTACATCGATGACGAAGAGCTCTACGAGGTACTAGCTCCACCCCGCGCCGGAATTCCACTAGCTCATCGATGCCCAAGAGCTCTTCGAGGTACTGGGAACCGGCGGTAAACCGTCAACCAGGTTACCGCCGGGACCCTCGTAGAGCTCTTTTTTCACACCGCGCTCCTCAGAACACAGGGAGTAAGCTTCTGGAGTGAGAAACGAAAAAATCGAAAAATCACGTTTTTCTGTTTTTATCGAACGTCGGTTGCTCCAAGTGTTTTGATAGAAATACTGCACCTACGGACCTGAACATTTTACTGGCAGACGTGTCTTAACCCACTACAGGTGCGAAAGATCTGCTTTCTCAGAATGAATTGTCAAATATATTTTAAAGATTCGCGAAACCATTCAAAAGTTATCACTTTGTCCTTTCTCGCCGGGCCCAACTTGCTCCACCCCGCGCCGGAACTGGCGCCGGCGGTCAACCGTCAACCTGATCACCGCCGGGAACCTAGCTCCTTGCATTCAGGAGAAAGCTGAGGATGAAAGGGAGAGCTTCTGGTGGGAGCTTTTCTAGAAAGTTCAAGTTGAGATTTTTCGGACTTTACATGAAGTCGGTTCCTCCAAGTGAACTGGTACTCAAAATGGCTCTTGAGGGCTGAGCTGCTCAGAGAACAAAGTTTACATGTCGATGCTCGGAGTAAAACTCTGCTTTCTCAAAATGAATTGTCAAATATCCTTGAACTGGCGCCGGCGGTGCACCGTCAACCTGGTCACCGCCGGGAACCTCGTAGAGCTCATTCCACGCGTAAGAGTGGTCGGAGTCGAAAGAGAGAGCTTCTGGAAGCATTTCTCGAAAAAGAGAAAAATTGATTTTTTCCTGTCGACGTGAAGATGATTCCGCCAAGTGTTTTGATAGTAAAAGTGCGCCTACAGAGCTCATACTAAAACAGAGAGGCCCTCGTAGTCGTTTACAGGTGCGAAAAATCTGCTTTTTCAAAATGAATTGTCAAATATCTTTCAAAAATTGCAAAACCACCCAAAAGTTGTCACATTGTCCGCCTCGGCCGGGTGGGCCAACTAGCTCCACCCCGCGCCGGAATTCCTCTAGCTCATCGATAACGAAGAGCTCTACGAGATACTTGGTAGCGTCCAAAACCCGGAGAGCGAAGAGACCCTTTGGGGACGGGAAACTTGGTTGGGTGTTGGGGTCGGCTACACAGGGCGCGTGCGCCCTAGCCGTGCAGAGCCCCTAGGGTCCCTCACGCCCTCTCAACCTCTTTGGGGTTGGAGGCCCGAGGATCTCAGATATAATCTGCCGAACACCTTGGAGCAGGCGTTCACAAGCTGTGAGCTCGCTATCTGTAACAGTGGCCCCCAGAGGGAGTAAAGAAGCCTCCTGGAAAACTCGTCGCCAGTGGTTGTCCCCAAATGAGACCTCCACATAGCAACCTAGAGCAGAGCCTTCAACACTCACGCCACCGTCCCATCCTCCACGGATACGTTTGATACAATGTCTCTGTTGTCGCAAATATCTGAAGTCAATCCATCTTCCCGTCCTTCCCCTCCTCGCCTCCCAAGTCAACTCATCCGCAACACAATTGAACTCTCTGTAGATATGCTTCCACGGATCCGCCCCTACAGTGGCACACCTGATGTCGTAATCCTCAGCAAGTTGATTCATATCGTTTTGTAGACCATGCACTCTCCTGCGGTACGAACGATCACGGCATTCCCAGATCCCTCGGGCCCAGTTCACCACACACATACTATCACCTGTCATTTCAACCAACAATGAGCCCTCCGAGCCCTCCTGCCAGACAGCTTCGTTGTTATATCCGTGGGCAATCCTACGAGCGAGCCTGTCGGAGTCCTCAGGGAAACTTGGTTGGGTGTTGGGGTCGGCTACACAGGGCGCGTGCGCCCTAGCCGTGCAGAGTCCCTAGGGCCCCTCACGCCCTCTCAACCTCTTTGGGGTTGGAGGCCCGAGGATCTCAGAGATAATCTGCCGAACACCTTGGAGCAGGCGTTCACAAGCTGTGAGCTCGCTATCTGTAACAGTGGCCCCCAGAGGGAGTAAAGAAGCCTCCTGGAAAACTCGTCGCCAGTGGTTGTCCCCAAATGAGACCTCCACATAGCAACCTAGAGCAGAGCCTTCAACACTCACGCCACCGTCCCATCCTCCACGGATACGTTTGATACAATGTCTCTGTTGTCGTAAACATCTGAAGTCAATCCATCTTCCCGTCCTTCCCCTCCTCGCCTCCCAAGTCAACTCATCCGCAACACAATTGAACTATCTGTATATATGCTTCCACGGATCCGTCCCCACAGTGGCACACCTGATGTCGTAATCCTCAGCCAGTTGATTCATAACGTTTTGTAGACCATGCACTCTCCTGCGGTACGAACGATCACGGCATTCCCAGATCCCTCGGGCCCAGTTCACCACACACATACTACCACCTGTCATTTCAACCAACAATGAGCTCTCCGAGCCCTCCTGCCAGACAGTTTCGCTGTTATATCCGTGGGCAATCCTACGAGCGAGCCTGTCGGAGTCCTCAGGGGAGTCCCACGTATCCACAGGACAAGGAGCACAGGGCGGTTTCCTGAAGATGGGCTCCCATCGAGGCTGTATTTTGTCATGCACGCAACTACATTCCACCAGTCCGTCGCATTCCACTTGATGCTGAACCAGCGTAAATTACCACTCGCCGCCAGCATAAGACAATGCCAGCTGTCAGTGCTTGCATGCGCTCTCCCTCCCACTCTCCTCGTACCTTCCCTCCTCCTGGCTCCCGTGAACATGGATACAAGTGTGTCCCTCCGTAGTGACCATTCCCCCGCACAGTGTAACATGGCCTGAAGCGTCTGGCGCCAGGCTCGTGCTCCACGCAATGTCCGTGGAGGCGAAGGCCCGATCATGAAACTGGGCCAGCTCCAACGCAAACTCGAAATTGGCTCGGACCACCTTCTCTAGGAGACTGCAGTGGCCAGCCTGCAAGAATAGCTCGTATGACTTCGGTGTGGTCCTGTCCCTGAACTCCTCCCACGTCTCCTCCTCCCTCTTGTGTAATCCTCGCATACCGTTGAGACACCTCCCCTCCCAGACCTTAATCCTCTCCAGCAGTCGTAGATTGCACGGCCAGCCTATACATCCGTGGTACACCACAGACTGCACACGAGCGGCATACCTGCGAAACTTCTCTTTGAGTGAGACCGATCTGGAGCGATAAAACTGGATGTCAGCAAAATAGGCCTTCCTCCCTTTCTCCAGTCGATGATACAAGCCGTGATAACCTTTGATTTCCGAACTGAGCTTCACTCCTAGTACCTCCACCTCCTCCTTCCTCGGCATTACGACAGTCGAGCGCAAGTGCTCTGGGAGATCCTCATCTCCAGAAATCGCACAGATGGCTGGCGAGAGCGGGCAGAGCAGCGGCGGATCGCCACATGTGTACGTCTGGCCAAAAAGTACATACGCCAAAGAGTCCTCCTTCCAGTCCATCCCTGCCCGTCTGAGTGTTACCGTCATCATACCGATCATCTGTTGTAGCTGGAGCTGCGATGCAGCACAGAGCGTAACATTGTCCGCCCACAAGAAGTGGTGTACAGGAGCACCGTCCGTCCCCTCCCCTTCCAGTCGGACACCGCATCCTAAGGTATCCCAAGTCTGAATCACAGATCCCCAGATGGCCTCCAAGACAATATTGAACAGTATAGGTCCCTCCTTACCTCCCGTTCGGACCGATTTATTGTATCTGACCTCATCGCCGCACACGTTCTGAAACTCAAAGGTAGCAATGTTATCCAGCATGGGCTCCACAATAGCTCTTATGAGGCACACAGGGTACTTAAGGTACAGCATGGCCTTGATGATAGTGAGCAGTGTGACATTATCGAAAGCTTTGTGTATGTCCAAGACTCCCATGTGCATAGACTCCGCCTTCCCCCACACATTTGCATGTCTAGTAAGATGTGATAGTGGTGCCGTGACGTTAGTAACCTTCTGATCCTTCTCAAATCCGTATGTGCACAACCGTCGGTTCACAGGAAATGCATCAATAAACTGCAGCACACATGCCATGTACCATTTACTCATCACACTGATCAGGCAAATCCCTCTGGTGTTGGAGAGTCGTGTAGCATCCCGCATCTTCGGCACAAGTTGGATACTGAGCTGCCTCCACGTCTCAGGGCTGGAGGCTCCCTGCTCGAAAATCCTCTGGAAAGCACGCCGCACAAACAAGAGGCTCCTCCACGGCAACTCACGAATGACCTCAGCAACGACTCCATCGCTACCGGGTGCCGTGCCAGGCTTCAAAGACGCACGAGCCTGCATGAGCATGCCCATCGTGATGACTCTTCCCTCCACCCCACGGTCGTTGTGTCTGAGTTCCTGAAAGGCCTCCAAAGTCCGTTTTTCCTCCTCCGAGTTCGTGTAAGACGCCGTCGCATACCTAGTGATCTCCGTACTCCACCTAGTCCTGTCCATTGTCAGCACACCCTCACACTCCAGCTCCTTGAGGATACACCGTGAGGTCTTACTGGATCCCCTGTGGTCCTGCAGGAGTTGGTCCTCCTATGCTGTCTCCTAAGGGTCTTCCTCCTACGCAGCAGTTGTTTACGAGTATCCCCAAGGGCCCCACGCCTGATGGCAGACTCCACCTCTATGAGCCCCCTGGGCCTCTGAATAGGTTTGCAGTTGGGGCGCCCCTTAGTGTGGTCCACAAGCTTTGCCGTCTCCAAGAGTACCCGTCCGACCTGCTGCAGGTCCGTCCCTACCGTGTCCGATGCAAGCCCCTCAATCGACACATCCGCAAGCACACGAAACATGTTCCTCGCCGTGTCATCCGTCGGCTGCCAGCCAACCATGGACACAGGGCGGGGTGGCAAAGCTGGGCGCCTGATCTCCGTCGTCTTGAGATTTACCCAGACCAGAGCGTGATCACTATAGGCACTGGCTTTTGCACGTATACCTGGCGTAGCTTTGATGGGTTCCACAAACTGGACCTGGCATCTCATTTCCTGGTGAGCTCTTGCCTCATCCGCGCACCAACGTGTAGGGATGAGAATATAGTCAAGCACACGCTGCACATGTGTGGAACAGTACGGTATATGTGTGATACGTCGATCTCCATATGTGTTCGCCGCACAGATCCCCCATGTACTCATGAACATCATAAGCATGTCCCTCCTCTCTGCATGGTAGTTCGCCTCCTCCCTCCTCCCGTCCACCTGCATAAGACCTCCTCCCGTCATTCCCAGCATATCTGGTTCAAGTTCCGTCTGAGCATCCATCCCCACCCATGGTATGACTCCAGCCTGTGTAGTTTGAAACATAGTAACACTGCACTTAGTAAGTACATCTAAGTATTCCCCCAAGTGGTCAACATCACGCATCACGCATGGTAGATACACTGATGTAACTAGAGCACCCCTGAATTCAACACACGCAAATCGTACCCCACTCCGTCGAGCAATCACATGTGGTGCCCAATCCCTGCACCATGCAACCGCCGCCTTGGAGCAGGAGCTATAGTGAATCTCCCATCCACATCTGTTAAAAGTATTTGCACTGGTATGCTCACACTCTTGCAGACACACCATTTGAATTGACCTGGCTTCACATGCAGCGACCAGGTTGGGCACTTGACCGTCGGATATTTTCTGCACAGGAGAGCATAGGGAAACTTGGTGTTGGGTGTTGGGGTCGGCTACACAGGGCGCGTGCGCCCTAGCCGTGCAGAGTCCCTAGGGTCCCTCTCGCCCTCTCAACCTCTTTGGGGTTGGAGGCCCGAGGATCTCAGAGATAATCTGCCGAACACCTTGGAGCAGGCGTTCACAAGCTGTGAGCTCGCTATCTGTAACAGTGGCCCCCAGAGGGAGTAAAGAAGCCTCCTGGAAAACTCGTCGCCAGTGGTTGTCCCCAAATGAGACCTCCACATAGCAACCTAGAGCAGAGCCTTCAACACTCACGCCACCGTCCCATCCTCCACGGATACGTTTGATACAATGTCTCTGTTGTCGTAAATATCTGAAGTCAATCCATCTTCCCGTCCTTCCCCTCCTCGCCTCCCAAGTCAACTCATCCGCAACACAATTGAACTCTCTGTAGATATGCTTCCACGGATCCGTCCCTACAGTGGCACACCTGATGTCGTAATCCTCCGCCAGTTGATTCATATCGTTTTGTAGACCGTGCACTCTCCTGCGGTACGAACGATCACGGCATTCCCAGATCCCTCGGGCCCAGTTCACCACACACATACTATCACCAGTCATTTCAACCAACAATGAGCTCTCCGAGCCCTCCTGCCAGACAGCTTCGTTGTTATATCCGTGGGCAATCCTACGAGCGAGCCTGTCGGAGTCCTCAGGGGAGTCCCACGTATCCACAGGGCAAGGAGCACAGGGCGGTTTCCTGAAGATGGGCTCCCATCGAGGCTGTATTTTTGTCATGCACGCAACTACATTCCACCAGTCCGTCGCATTCCACTTGATGCTGAACCAGCGTAAATTACCACTCGCCGCCAGCATAAGACAATGCCAGCTGTCAGTGCTTGCATGCGCTCTCCCTCCCACTCTCCTCGTACCTTCCCTCCTCCTGGCTCCCGTGAACATGGATACAAGTGTGTCCCTCCGTAGTGACCATTCCCCCGCACAGTGTAACATGGCCTGCAGCGTCTGACGCCAGGCTCGTGCCCCACGCAAGTCCGTGGAGGCGAAGGCCCGATCATGAAACTGGGCCAGCTCCAACGCAAACTCGAAATTGGCTCGGACCACCTTCTCTAGGAGACTGCAGTGGCCAGCCTGCAAGAATAGCTCGTATGACTTCGGTGTGGTCCTGTCCCTGAACTCCTCCCACGTCTCCTCCTCCCTCTTGTGTAATCCTCGCATACCGTTGAGACACCTCCCCTCCCAGACCTTAATCCTCTCCAGCAGTCGTAGATTGCACGGCCAGCCTATACATCCGTGGTACACCACAGACTGCACACGAGCGGCATACCTGCGAAACTTCTCTTTGAGTGAGACCGATCTGGAGCGATAAAACTGGATGTCGGCAAAATAGGCCTTCCTCCCTTTCTCCAGTCGATGATACAAGCCGTGATATCCCTTGATTTCCGAGCTGAGCTTCACTCCTAGTACCTCCACCTCCTCCTTCCTCGGCATAACGACAGTAGAGCGCAAGTGCTCTGGGAGATCCTCATCTCCAGAAATCGCACAGATGGCTGGCGAGAGCGGGCAGAGCAGCGGCGGATCGCCACCTGTGTACGTCTGGCCAAAAAGTACATACGCCAAAGAGTCCTCCTTCCAGTCCATCCCTGCCCGTCTGAGTGTTACCGTCATCATACCGATCATCTGTTGTAGCTGGAGCTGCGATGCAGCACAGAGCGCAACATTGTCCGCCCACAAGAAGTGGTGTACAAGAGCACCGTCCGTCCCCTCCCTTTCCAGTCGGACACCGTATCCTAAGGTATCCCAAGTCTGAATTACAGATCCCCAGATGGCCTCCAAGACAATATTGAAAAGTATGGGTCCCTCCTTACCTCCCGTTCGGACCGATTTGTTGTATCTCACCTCATCGCCGCACACGTTCTGAAACTCAAAGGTAGCAATGTTATCCAGCATGGGCTCCACAATGGCTCTGATGAGGCACACAGGGTACTTAAGGTACAGCATGGCCTTGATGATGGTGTGCAGTGTGACATTATCGAAAGCTTTGTGTATGTCCAAGACTCCCACGTGCATAGACTCCGCCTTCCCCCACACATTTGCATGTCTAGTAAGATGTGATAGTGGTGCCGTGACGTTAGTGACCTTCTGATCCTTTTCAAATCCGTAAGTGCACAACCGTCGGTTCACAGGGAATACATCAATAAACTGCAACACACATGCCATGTACCATTTACTCATCACACTGATCAGGCAAATCCCTCTGGTGTTGGAGAGTCGTGTAGCATCCCGCATCTTCGGCACAAGTTGGAGACTGAGCTGCCTCCACGTCTCAGGGCTGGAGGCTCCCTGCTCGAAGATCCCCTGGAAAGCACGCCGCACAAACAAGAGGCTCCTCCACGGCAACTCACGAATGACCTCCGCAACGACTCCATCGCTGCCGGGTGCCGTGCCAGGCTTCAAAGTCGCACGAGCCTGCATGAGCATGCCCATCGTGATGACTCTTCCCTCCACCCCACGGTCGTTGTGTCTGAGTTCCTGAAAGGCCTCCAAAGTCCGTTTTTCCTCCTCCGAGTTCGTGTAGGACGCCGTCGCATACCTAGTGATCTCCGTACTCCACCTAGTCCTGTCCATTGTCAGCACACCCTCACACTCCAGCTCCTTGAGGATACACCGTGAGGTCTTACTGGATCCCCTGTGGTCCTGCAGGAGTTGGTTCCTCCTATGCTGTCTCCTAAGGGTCTTCCTCCTACGCAGCAGTTGTTTACGAGTATTCCCAAGGGCCCCACGCCTGATGGCAGACTCCACCTCATGAGCTCCCTGGGCCTCTGAATAGGTTTGCAGTTGGGGCGCCCCTTAGTGTGGTCCACAAGCTTTGCCGTCTCCAAGAGTACCCGTCCGACCTGCTGCAGGTCCGTCCCTACCGTGTCCGATGCAAGTCCCTCAATCGACACATCCGCAAGCACACGAAACATGTTCCTCGCCGTGTCGTCCGTCGGCTGCCAGCCAACCATGGACACAGGGCGGGGTGGCAAAGCTGGGCGCCTGATCTCCGTCGTCTTGAGATTTACCCAGACCAGAGCGTGATCACTATAGGCACTGGCTTTTGCACGTATACCTGGCGTAGCTTTGATGGGTTCCACAAACTGGACCTGGCATCTCATTTCCTGGTGAGCTCTTGCCTCATCCGCGCACCAATGTGTAGGGATGAGTATATAGTCAAGCACACGCTGCACATGTGTGGAACAGTACGGTATATGTGTGATACGTCGGTCTCCATATGTGTTCGCCGCACAGATCCCCCAAGTACTCATGAACCTCATCAGCATGTCCCTCCTTTCTGCATGATAGTTCGCCTCCTCCCTCCTCCCGTCCACCTGCATAAGACCTCCTCCCGTCATTCCCAGCATATCTGGTTCAAGTTCCGTCTGAGCATCCATCCCCACCCATGGTATGACTCCAGCCTGTGTCGTTTGAAACATAGTAACACTGCACTTAGTAAGTACATCTAAATATTCCCCCAAGTGGTCCACATCACGCATCACACATGGTAGATACACTGATGTAGCTAGAGCACCCCTGAATTCAACACACGCAAATCGTACCCCACTCCGTCGAGCAATCACATGTGGTGCCCAATCCCTGCACCATGCAACCGCCGCCTTAGAGCAGGAGCTATAGTGAATCTCCCATCCACATCTGTTAAAAGTATTTGCACTGGTATGCTCACACTCTTGCAGGCACACCATTTGAATTGACCTGGCTTCACATGCAGCGACCAGGTTGGGTACTTGACCGTCGGATATTTTCTGCACATTCCAGGTTGCGACCACGGTCTCTGTCGCAGCCCTACCGCCCCGTCAATGATTCGGGCACCGTAGTGTCTGGAGAAACTGCACCTGATTAATATCGGGCTCAACGTGTGTCAAATTATCACCATAGAGGTTCCATCCTTTTGTCGGTCCCCATTCTGCAATCAAAGTCTTTTGTGTAGTATCATCAGCATTCGGCATATACCACATATATGTCATTGGCGGACCCGTCTCACCTCGAAGAATAGCCGTCGCATTTTTCTTGATATCAGAAAATAGTGCTTGAAACCGTCCTACCGCCCGAACATGTTCTATCTTCCATGGCTGGCATTCAACTTGAAATCGCACATTGGGAGGCAATGAAGTGAGTCCCCGCCTGTAGTCATTCTCCCACACACGTTTCGCTTCCCATAGGATCTCAGAGGATGTACCTGGCTTGAAATAGATCCTACCCCTCGTGTACGGCCAATATCTACCAGTATTCTCCTGAACCGTCCGATCCAAATCCAGTGCCACCCTCTGTGTAGCATCAATTTGTTTAGAGTCGATGAGGCCATTCATCGCCATCGTCAGTGCCTCCTGTGACAGAGCCTCCCGCTGACGTATCTCACGGTTCCTCCATCCCTCCCTTGAAACCCACCCTTTGAACTCAACATAACGTGGATTCCAACCAGGATCGTGCCTGTCCGTACCCGCCTTCGTGGATCCACTTGCTACCGACAGCCCGTCCCCCCTGCTTGAGCTTCTGAACTTCATTGGTGAGGTCCTGGATCGCCGATTCTGTTTTTGATACCCTGGAGTCCAGAGATGCTTTCAGACCGTCCATTTCCGTACGAATAGAGTTCCTGAACGATTGCATGTCAGCCGTCATAGTCTGTTGCCCCGTCATGATGGATCGAAACATCTGTTCAATGTCAAGGCCTGCTTCCTGGGCAACCTCATTCGCACCCAACGTTTGCCCCGTACCTCCTCCTTCTCCTTTCCCTGCTCCTTTGACATTACGAGCACGGACAGCTCTAGCAAACGCCCCACCCCCATCATCAATTGTCATGTCCTGGCCCACCGCATGCAAGCCCGGAGCACCTGAAACTGAAGAACCTGCTGGCATCGCTGGTGCAACACCTGAAACTGAAGAACCTGCAGCAGCCATCTTCCTTTTGTGGCTGCGTAAGATATTGAAATCGTAACCTTCACCCTGCACGAAGTGGTTACGCAAGATATTGAAATCGTAACCTTCACCCTGCACAAACGGTACTGTTGGTGTGAGCGATGGCACACAAATAACAGCTCTCCTGTCACCTCGAGGTGTCCCGACCTGTCTAGCAAGATAGTCCCAGTCCGCGCGACTGAAGTCAGATCCCCAGCACTCCGTCTTTCCAAGAGAGAGGAAAAGAGACTATTGCCGCAAACAAGTGCAGGCAGCCTGGCCCACACAATAATTACGCTACCGAGGAACCCCACATACTGATTTTATGTCTTGTGTGCTACGCCTGCTATGCCTGGACGACCCTGGCACGCATAGGGAGACCACCCCCTGCGCACCCCCTCTGGTGTCGAGAAAATGCCACGCCTGCTATGCCTGGACGACCCTGGCACGCATAGGGAGACCACCCCCTGCGCACCCCCTCTGGTGTCGAGAAAATGCCACGCCTGCTATGCCTGGACGACCCTGGCACGCATAGGGAGACCACCCCCTGCGCACCCCCTCTGGTGTCGAGAAAATGCCACGCCTGCTATGCCTGGACGACCCTGGCACGCATAGGGAGACCACCCCCTGCGCACCCCCTCTGGTGTCGAGAAAATGCCACGCCTGCCGTGCCCTGCGCCATGGCCCGCATAGACGCCGCGCTCAGGGACCACCCCCTGCGCACCCCCTCTGGTGTCGAGAAACTGCCACGCCTGCCGTGCCCTGCGCCATGGCCCGCATAGACGCCGCGCTCAGGGACCACCCCCTGCGCACCCCCTCTGGTGTCGAGAAACTGCCACGCCTGCCATGCCCTGCGCCATGGCCCGCATAGACGCCGCGCTCAGGACCACCCCCTGCGCACCCCCTCTGGTGTCGAGAAACTGCCACGCCTGCCGTGCCCTGCGCCATGGCCCGCATAGACGCCACGCTCAGGGACCACCCTCTGCGCGCTCTGCCTGGGGTCGAGAAAATGCCACGCCTGCCGTGCCCTGCGCCATGGCCCGCATAGACGCCGCGCTCAGGGACCACCCCCTGCGCACCCCCTCTGGTGTCGAGAAACCACGCCTGCCACGCCATGGCCCCGCCGCGCTCAGGGACGCGCACCGGTGTCGAGAAACTGCCACGCCTGCCGTGCCCTGCGCCATGGCCCGCATAGACGCCGCGCTCAGGGACCACCCCCTGCGCACCCCCTCTGGTGTCGAGAAACTGCCACGCCTGCCGTGCCCTGCGCCATGGCCCGCATAGACGCCGCGCTCAGGGACCACCCCCTGCGCACCCCCTCTGGTGTCGAGAAACTGCCACGCCTGCCGTGCCCTGCGCCATGGCCCGCATAGACGCCACGCTCAGGGACCACCCTCTGCGCGCTCTGCCTGGGGTCGAGAAAATGCCACGCCTGCCGTGCCCTGCGCCATGGCCCGCATAGACGCCGCGCTCAGGGACCACCCCCTGCGCACCCCCTTCTGGTGTCGAGAAACTGCCACGCCTGCCGTGCCCTGCGCCATGGCCCGCATAGACGCCGCGCTCAGGGACCACCCCCTGCGCACCCCCTCTGGTGTCGAGAAACTGCCACGCCTGCCGTGCCCTGCGCAGAGAAGGAGAGGGAGGAGCCACGCCTGCCGCGCTCTCCGTGAGGTGAGAAAGAAGGAAAAGGAGAGGGAGGAGAAGGAGGAGACGCGGGTGAGACGCGGAAGGGAAGAAAACCAGAACCCCACGAAGCATGTGGGGAAATCAGAACCGTGCGTGTGTGGTATGGTATGGTGTGGTGTGGTGTGGTGTGATGTGACGGATGGCGTGGTGTGGTGTGTGTACGAGTGAGAAGGAGGAGGTGAGGAGAAGAAACGCGGGTGCGACGCGGGTGTAGAGAAAATCAGAACCCCACTTAGAATGTGGGGAACAATAACAAGTGCAGCGGCCTAGCTGACCTCGATCTCGCTGAACCCGAAGAAGACGAAGAAGGCAGCGATGGCTGCCGCGCCGCCCGCGGCGACGCACCCCCCTCACACACGCTAGACGCCTCTGGGATCCAGACGCCTTGATCCAGACGCCTTGAGCCAAAACCCGGAGAGCATAGGGCAAACACACCAGAACTGGGAGCCGGCGGTAAACCGTCAACCAGGTTACCACCGGGAGCCTCGTAGAGCTCTTCTCGTGCGGGGCTGCCCGCTAGACATTAAGCGAGTTGTTTTTCCAGATATCGTGAATTTAATACAGAAAACGAACAGCACTCGTCAAAATGACTCGAAGAATACGAATAGGTTCGTGGACCTACCTCGAGCAGCAGACCGAATTCAGAGCTGTAGATCGAACAGAGGAACGTGCCTCATGATTTCTAATTCGTTTCTGTAAGCATCAGCTCTGTAGCTGTCCTATATCCCGAGATACGTACAGGAAAGCGCCAAAGCGAGTCAAGATGACTCGAAACGGCCGTCGGTTCCAGCAAGTGTTTTGATAGTAAGATTGCAGCTACGGACCTGAGAATCCAACTGGCAGTCGCGGCATAACCTACAACACGTGAGAAAAATACCCGTTCTCAAAACGAATTTCAAAATTTTGCACAAAGATTAAAAACTCGACCCAAAATTTACACTGGGCGCCGGCGGTAAACCGTCAACCTTTGTTACCGCCGGGGGACTCGTTGAGCTTCCTGACAACATATAATGCCGAAAAAAATACACAGAAAAAATAATTTTTCAGCCCAAGGAATTTCAGACCTCTCGGATGCAACAGCCGGACGCCCCCGATGCTGGATTGTCTTCTGCACGAGCTCTGTAGCTCTCCTACAGAGTTACGTGCGTAAATCGACAGCACCTCTCAAGATGACACGAACAATACGAATAGTTTGGCAAACCTAGCTCGAGTATCAGACCGAGGTCAGACCTCTGCATACGACAGGCGGACGCGTCTGATGTCTCTGAATCGATTCCAGTTATTACCAGCCCTGCAGCACCCCCTACAGCCCGAGTTAAGTGCAGGAAACCGACAGCACCTCTCAGGATGACTCAAACAATACGAATAAATTCGCGGACTTAGTTCGGGCAGCAGACAGAGTTCGGAGCTCTGGATTCGGCAGGCGGACGCGCCTGATGTCTCCGAATCGATTGCTGTGGTTACCAACCCTGCAGTCCCCTTACAGCCCGAGTTAAGTGCAGAGAACCGACAGCATCTCTGAAGATGACTCGAACAATACGAATAGTTTCGCGATTCTAGATCGGGCAGCAGACCGAGTTCAGAGCTCTGGATTCAACAGAGAACGGCCACTGATGATTCTGAATCAGATTCCGTACGTATCAGCTCTGTAGCTGTCCTGTAGCTCGAGTTAAGTACAGAAAACTGAGAGCGTCTGTCAAGATGACTCGAATAATACGAATAGGTTTCCGGACCTAGCTCGGCTAGCAGACCGAGTTGAGACCTCTGGGTTCAACAGGCGACGCGCCTAATCATTCTACATCGATTAGCTGTGCTTACCAGGACTGTAACTGTCCTGAAGCTCGAGTTATCTTGAGAAAACCGACAGCGCGTGACAAGATGACTCGAAACGGCCGATCCCGCCCGTGTGCTTTTTGGCAGTAAAAGATACCCGATCGAGCTGAGATCAAGATGGCGAGCGGGAATAAGATCGAATATCATGGGGAAAAATATTAGAGCTCAAACGAATTGTTGAATTTTAAGAACAAAATTTTCAACCGACCAAAAGTCACCAAAAGGTCCGTCGAGATTTTTCTTGCCAACTGGCTCTCCAGCGCCCCAGAATTACTGGGCGCCGGCGGTAAACCGTCAACCTTTCTTACCGCCGGGGGACTCGTAGAGCTTCCCGATAATATATAATGTCGCAAAAAAATGCAGAGAACGAATATTTTTTCCAGCCCGAGCGATTTCACACCTCTCGATGCAACAGGCAAACGCCCCCGATGCTTCTGGATTCTCTTCTGTACGAGCTCTTTAGCTTTCCTTCAGCCCGAGTTACGCGCGTAGATCGATAGCACCTCTGAAGATAACTCGAACAAAACAAATAGTTTGGCAAACCCAGCTCGAGTATCAGACCGAGTTCAGACCTGAATGCGACCGGCGGACGCATCTCTTGTCTCCGAGTCGATTCCTGTGATTACCAGCCCTGCAGCGCCGCCCCCCCTCCAGCCCGAGTTTGGTGTTTGGTCAGGCTACACAGGGCGCGTGCGCCCAAGCCTAAGGGCTAGAGCCAGTTAAATCCGCCTCCTCCGCTTTGCAGAGGAAATTTCTTTAACAATGTGCTCTTTAATACTGGGCGCCGGCGGTAAACCGTCAACCTTTGTTACCGCCGGGAGACTCGTAGAGCTTCCTAGCTCGACTTAAGTTGAGAAGACCGACAGCACCTACCAACATTCCGACTCATGCGACAGGCTGACATGTCTCATGTCTCGAATCGACTGCTGTCATTACCAGCCCTGCAGCCCCCCTACACCCCGAGTTGAGAACAGAAAACCGAAAGCACCTCTTAGGATGACTCGAACAAAACAGTAGTTTCGCAGACCTAATTCGGGCAGCAGACCGAGTTTCGATTTCTGGATTCGACAGACGCACGCGCCTGATGTCTTCAAATCGAGTCCTGTGACCACCAGCACTGTAGCTCCCCTCAGCGCGAGTTGAGTGAAGAAAACCGAGAGCGCTTCTCAAGATGTCTCGACCAATACGAATAGTCTCGCGATTCGAGATCGGGCAGCAGACCGAGTTCAGAGCTCTGGATTCGACAGACAAACGTAACTGATGATTCCAAATTGGTTTCTGTGGATATCAGCTCTGCAGCTGTCCTACAGCTCGAGTTCAGTACAGAAAACCGAGAGTGCCTGTCAAGATGGCTCGAACAATACGAATAGGTTTGCGAATCTAGCTCGGCTAACAAACCGAGTTCAGACCTCTAGATTGAACAGACAAACGCGCCTGATCATTCCACATCGATTAGCTGTGCTTACCAGCTCTGTAGCTGTCCTAAAGCTCGAGTTATGTACAGAAAACCGTCAGCGCGTATCAAGATGACTCGAAACGGCCGATCCCGCCACAGTGCTTTTCGATAGTAATATTCACCCGATCGAGCTGAGATCAAGATGGCGAGCGGGAATAAGATCGAATATCACGGGAAAAAATACTAGAGCTCAAACGAATTGTTGAATTTCGAGAACGAAATTTTCAACCGACCAAAAGTCACCAAAAGTTCGGTCGAGATTTTTCTTGCCAATTAGCTCTCCAGCGCGCCGGAATTACTCTTAGCTTCCAGCAATAACTTGCTAAGAGAAGCTCTACGAGTTACATTGTCCCTTAATGCCCGGTCGGCCAACTAGCTCCACCCTGCGCCCGAATTACTCTAAGCTCAGCTTCGAAGAGCTCTACAAGGTAAGCTTTCCGGGCAGGCCGTGCAACGCTCCCGCACTGGGCGCCGGCGGTAAACCGTCAACCTTTGTTACCGCCGGGGGACTCGTAGAGCTTCCTGACAACATATAATGTCGAAAAAAATTGCAGAGACAAAAATAGTTTTTCAGCCCAAGCAATTTCAGACCTCTCCTGCATGCGACAGGCGGACGCGTCTGATGTCTCTGAATCGATTCCTGTGATTACCATCCCTGCAGCCCCCCCTACAGCCCGAGTTAAGTGCAGGGAACCGACAGCACCTCTCAGGATGACTCGAACAATACGAATAGTTTCGCGGACCTGCAGACAGAGTTCAGAGCTCTGGGTTCGAAAGGCGCACGCGTCTGATGTCTCCGAATCGATTCCAGTGATTACCAGCCATGCATCCCCCTACAGCCCGAGTTAAGTGCAGAGAACCGACAGCATCTCTCAAGATGACTCGAACAATACGAATAGTTTCGCGATTCTAGATCGGGCAGGAGACCGAGTTCAGAGCTCTGGATTCAACAGAAAACGGTCACTGATGATTCTGAATCAGATTCTGTACGTATCAGCTCTGTAGCTGTCCTGTAGCTCGAGTTAAGTACAGAAAACCGAGAGCGTCTGTCAAGATCACTCGAAGAATACGAATAGGTTTGCGGACCTAGCTCGGCTAGCAGACCGAGTTCAGACCTCTGCGTTCAACAGACGAACGCGCCTCATTTTGGATCGATTAGCTGTGCTTATCAGCTCTGTAGCTGTTCTGAAGCTCGAGTTATCTTGAGAAAACCGTCACCGCCTATCAAGATAACTCGAAACGGCCGATCCCGCCTGCCTGCTTTTTGGCAGTAAAAGCTACCCGATCGAGCTGAGATCAAGATGGCGAGCGGGAATAAGATCGAATATCATGGGAAAAAATACTAGAGCTCTAACGAATGGTCAAATTTTGAAAACAAAATTTTCAACCGACCAAAAGTCACCAAAAGGTCCGTCGAGATTTTTCTTGCCAACTAGCTCTCCAGCGCCCCGGAATTACTCTTAAGCTTCCAGCAATAACTGGAACCGGCGGTAAACCGTCAACCTGGTTTTTGCGGCTTTGCGAGGCTCCTACTGGCCCTAGGGCCACGAGCAAGCACGAGGTCAGGTGTCTTCAGGAAGCGAAAGCTCTTATTCGAACATAAAGTCAAGACAACCCAGAAGCAGCGAAGCTGCGATGAATCATCAATCACAAATATGAGCGAAAGAGCAGAACGCACACAGAAATGAATCAAATGCAGTCAACTAATCATGCAAGAGAAATAGAGAACTCCCAGCGAGGCTGAGTATATCATAGTCAGGGAAAGAAACAACGAATTGAGAAACTGCAACTATCAAGTCTGTGGTAACCATAGAGCTGCCTGTGGGAGCGCAGTCACGATGCACTCCAAAGCACTGAGTTCTGTATCAGTAACAGTTGTAGTTGGACAAATAAGCCAAGCCCTCTCAAAAACTGACTTCCATATCAGCTGAGCGGGGTCCCGTCGATCCCAATACCGTGGTTTGAGGCCTATGTCTATCCAGCAACCGCACCCACATCCCTCAGACGACACGCCGCCATCGAAACCAGCCCGAATAGCAGCAGCAACGTAAAATTCTGTCTCATAATCATGTGTAAACGGACTACATTCTGAACTAAATATCTGGCCCTCTCGGGCCTGGTGTGTAAGGACGTCGGCTCGAGTATTCCACTCCCGAAAATCATGACGAACTAGATCCATCCCCGCCGCTGGAGGTCGTATATTATAGCAGCTACAAAGCCCATCAAGCGTATTGATTATTTTCGATATTCTATCAGCATATGATCTATTATCTGCACGCCACCGTCCCGTAGCCCAGCTAACCACGAGGAGCGAGTCACCCACCACCTCCAGAGGGATTCCAGGGGCCTCCAGGTTCCAACGAGTTGCTTTCATATTATGAAGGGCAATGCGCTTTGCAAGTTTCTCAGCAGCCATCGGACTATCATCCGTGCTCACCTGAATTTCACCATGCACTGAGGGCGCCAAGTAGGCGGGCGAACTCACAGGTCCACACGTCGACACCTCCTGGAAACATCGAAGCATGCTCTGTGTACAAAGGTGCGAGACATATTGCATAAATCCAAGCTGGGAACCTGTGAACTGAACCCACCAATCATCCCCGAAAAACTCAGCTAATGTATATTGCCATGATCTCTGGCCAATGCTTTCCGTCCCTCGACAGCGACGTTTGTAGGAAGAGGCCTCCGACCAGTTGCCAAAGTGTCTCATCGTCTCACTCATAAGTGTGCGATTGCGATCAGAGTACGGTCCAAAACACAAACACGCCATACGGGAATCGCGCCATGTCCTCTCAGCCGCCTTCAAGTCGATCACTTTCTCAACAATCATGCTATTTGCGAAACTTGCAATGTCTTTTGCGAAATTCTAGTGCAACATCAGATAACGCTGTACAAGAGAGGAGTACCCAGCCTTTAAGAAACGATCCCGTGCAACATGATACCTCCTTTCCTGATAAGCTTGCTCCGTTTCCATCGGCCCTTTCCGAGACGAGATCATTATCTTCAGGCACTTCCCTTCGAAGGAATGGAGAAACGAAAGAGTATGAGAATCTGCAGTGGTGGTCTCCATACCGTACAAAGCCAAGCTCTGGACTCTATCCTGGTATCTCCGAAGCTTATCCTTGAGGGGGATACAATTCGACCTGAAATACCCTGCCTGGGAGTAAAATGCACGGCGAGCACAGTCCAGGCGAAAGGATACATCACGATGTACAGGACAATTATATTCACTATGCAACTGCGTGCCAAGTACGTCCATAGAAACGACTCGGCGGTAACATAACTCATCAATCTGCTGCACTGCATTCCTCCCACCACATGCATCAGAGAAAATCGGGATTTTCAGATCCATCGAACGTGGAATGTTCCCGTCCTCATCCAAGACAGCGGGAGCTCCACACACCATGTACTTCAGCGATGTGGGTTTCCATCGCATCGAGAAACTGTAAAGTGGAAGTGTCAAATCTCTTACCATTCGAGTAAGCTCCTCACGGCTACGGCTGACGAGGTACACGTTATCTGCCCAGATAAAATGATTCACCACCGACCGATGCTCCGTCCCGAAGTCAACCGCATACCCCAGGCCCTGAACGTCCCAATTATGGATAACGTCACCCCACATGGCAGCAATAATGAGGTTAAAGCCCAAGGGCCCTTCTGGGCCTCCAGTCCTAATACAGGTGTCCCACTGGATGTTATCAATCTCCAACCCATCATAGTAGAGGCAGCCCGTGCTATGCGATAACGGATCCAGAAACGCGTGCTGTAAATATGCAGGGACACGTGCAAGCTCTAGACCCTTATGAACGTTCAGTATCGTGCAGTTGTCAAAGGCCTGGTATATGTCCATGTCCGCAACGTACAGACACTCTCGCTTTCCCCACTTGTCCCCGTGCATACACATATTAGTAAGGCTACTCGTGATATGAGATGTGCTGTGACCCTGACGGAACCCATAGAGGCCCAGAGGATGAAATAGCTTAGACGCCTCCACGTGCTGCTCGACCAGGATGACCACACACGCCGAGAACCAGCGAGTTATACTATTCTGCAAGCACAAGAGTCGAGCATCCGCCAAGTTCGTGATCCCCTTTAGTTTAGGCATATATGCAATAAGTATATCCCTCCATCGAACAGGGTACTGGACAGCCAGCTTCAAGAGAGAGTCGAAAATCTGTTGAATATGCCGAAGGGTGCACCATGGGAGAAGCTTGAGCATTTCACAAGGCACGCGATCAGGTCCTGTTGCACGTCGCGTTCGAAGACGAGCCCTCGCTGCACAACATATCGACATCGTAATACTTCGAACGATCTGGCCACCCTTGATCTCCTCCTCCGCCTTCCCCCTGATCTCCTCCATCAAGTTGCGATTCTCCTCCCTCCTACGCTGTGATGTGACCTTCCCCTTCGCATGCTCCTCCAACTTCTCCTTCAAGATATATCTATCCTCCGTCTCCCATCCATCTACCACCACATGTTTGATACGATGTCGAACCTTACGACGAGTCGGGGGTACAGCCCATTCAAGAAGATCACGCCGATACTGTCTCCTCCAAACATTGGCAGCTGCTCTGAGTCCCTTTTTCTCTGGACCGTTCTGAAGGGATCGAATCCGCTCTTCGAGACGCGCGAGCTCAGGCGGGCGAGTAGGCGCCCGAGGCCGGGCAGCTGAGGCCGTGGAGAAATCCACATCCTCCTGCGTAAATGCTTTCAAAATAACAGGAGCGGTCTCTGTCACGTCCTGTGGTCGTGTCGACGCAGCCGGAGGGGAACCACATCCAGCAAACACGGCACCACAAAACTCGAGGTCAACCCTTTCCCTCCCTATCATCTCGTCCGCATACGTCTGAGCCCGCCATCCCACCAAAGAAGGTTCCCTATGCACACGCTCGACTGTCCAATCAGTCCTGCCAGGACTGGGCTGTCGTACTGTGCATATAACTAGAGCATGATCGGCAAGTCTACTACGATTATGAGTTCCCCCGCTGCGATACTTGAAATCAATCTTACACTCCTGCACCTCCCACCCCATCGGAACCATCACATAGTCTAAGACTCTCCTCATCGATCTAGTCCGAGAACGATTTCGCTCTTGTCCCCAGGGCTCCCAGGTCGGGCGACGACGGTCGAAGGTGTTGGCAGCCAGCAATCCCCAGGTCTGCATAAAGGTCAGCAAGTTATCCGTCAACATCTGCCTCCTATCCTTCCTCTCCCTCTCCGCCTTCCCCTCAGATCCCGTCCTCCTCCATGATTTCGTCCCCGTCCCAGTGGCAGCATAACCCTGACCTGCAACCTCAAGCTGAACAAGTGGTGGCAACTCAACATTGGCATCCGCAAGCAAACAAAAGCTGGCCTGACGATATTTCTGCTTCAAGAGACGGATCTGACCCTCCAACTCCCCCAGCATTTCTGCCGATTCAAGATCACACTGATCACGATCATGATGTGGAAAATAAGCTGAACATATGATCACCTGAGACGCCTCCGTTCCAAACACACCCAAGACAAATCTATCGCAGGCTGTAACGCTTTCGCGCAGGAGTGAGGCCCACCCATGGGCATACAACAAACCTGCACGTCTATCCCTGGAAGGTTTAAAATGCCAACCGAGTCTATCTAATTCAGCTGAGTCAAAGAACTCACACTCTTGCAAACCGAAAATTGAAGAGGCTCCTATCTTTCTCAGAGATGTTAGAACCTCGGTCCCACGTGAATTGGAAGCACCCGAATTACCCACATTCCATGTTCCGATACGAAGTCCCTTACTCCAATATCGTTTTTGTCACTGGCGTCTGTTGACCTCACTCTCTAGCAGCTGCTTAGTGACCGCCGCCACCGTAGGAAATGCGCTGACAACCTGCTGCCACTGCGGCTCATGCACCTCCCAAGTATTACGAGCTGAAGTGAATGTTGCAATATTGATGGGACGCACAGCACCCCTGGCGACGGTCCATATCAACGATCGCGGTGGTCAAATTTCTCCTCTCACTTCGATCTGAGCGTGCTGTTGTGTCACCGTTCTGAAAGCTCCGCAAAACCTCGCAACTGCTTTTACGTGATCCCTTTTCCCAGGTGCGCACTCGATTTGAACACGAAGATTTGCTCCTGGAAACTGAATCGCAAGGCCCACTACCAAGACTGCGGGTAAAGGCAAACCATTGGCCCATCCACCGTATTCTTAATGATTGCATCCCACTTCTTTTTAATCGTCCAAAGCAAGTCCCTATTAGTATTTGGTTTGAACATGATCTTGACACTGCCAAACATATACCTGCCCGAATTGACACGTTCCGTTGCTTCACGATCGACTGCATCTTTCTCGAATTGGTTGCATCGCTCCAAGCAATTGTCGATAAGTTTTTGGCAATCACTCCACGTTAAAAGTTGCTCAGCCCGCGCGCCATGATCAGACCAATTCGTGACCCATCCCTTCAACTCAATGTATGTCGGTGTGAAATCCTGAAAACGCGAACTGGAAGATAAGCCAGGCGGACCACCGCCTCCACTACCTCCAACTGCCGTAGAACGAGAAACGTCTGATCCAGCACCACTTCCATGACGCGCTTGACGAAGGGCCTCTTCAAACTTATTCATCCTTTCCTCCATCTTATTAGCTCTGTCATCGTGCTTCTGCAGTGTATTCTCCACGGATTTGATATGATTATTTGTGTTCTGAATGGTCTGTAAAATCTCCTCCTTACTATCCTCTGCTTTGAAGAAATGATCCATCACGAACCGCTCAAACCCAGTGGTGGCAGTTTTCATCATCTCCTCACGTTGTTTTTGAATATCACCTCCATTCCTCGGTCGCTTGTTCTCTTTATTTGGGTCCGCAGCACCATTCATATTTGCATCAACCGAAGAAGATGCGCCCAACATTATTACTTCTGAAATCTGTGATGGAAATCCCCACTTGTTTAGAAATGCTTGATCGTCCTCACGCTGTCGTTTACCTGATGCCCGTTCCAAGGATTTTAAATCGGCAGCGTCCCAAGGTTCAAATTGATCCAAATAGTCGAAATGATCCACACGATCTTCACGAGGTGTAAATGGGCGGTCAAGATCTTGACTTGTATTCTGATGCCACTGAGCAACTGTTTCGTTCCAACGCCCCAATCCAATTGCTTCCAACAAAGCTTGCCTCGACTCGGGTGTGTCGTACGACGTGGTCCCAAATACTTGCACGAAGAGTTACGATATGCTCTTCAGGCTCTGCTAATCACTACCGCTGGCCTTGGCGGAGGTGGCCCAGGCAGGACAAAGCCAGCGGCTCCGTGACCTTGAGCCGACACGTTACTTGAGCCAAAATGGCTACGGTAATCGTAGAACCTCGTTACCGCCGGGAACCTCGTAGAGCTCTTTTCGTGCACGGCGATCGTCGGAACACATGGAGAAAGCTTCTGGAGCGAGAAACAAAAAACTCGAAAAAACACGTTTTTCTGTTTTTATCCAAAGACGGTTCCCCAAAGTGTTTGATAGTAATACTGCAGCTACGGACCTGCAATTTTTACTGGCAGACTCGCCATAACCCACTACAGGTGCGAAAAATCTGCTTTCTCAAAATGAACTGTCACATATCCTTCAATTTTTCGCAAGACCACCCAAAAGTTATCACTTTGTCCTTTCTGGCCAGATCGGCCAACTTGGTAGCGTCCAAAACCCGGACAGCAGAGAGGCGACACACCGGAACTGGGCGCCGGCGGTAAACCGTCAACCTTTGTTACCGCTGGGGGCCTCGTGGAGCTTCCTGAGAACATATAATGTCGAAAACAATTGCAGAGAACAAATAGTTTTTCAGCCCAAGCAATTTCAGACCTCTCCTGCATGCGACAGGCGGACGCGTCTGATGTCTCTGAATCGATTCCTGTGATTACCAGCCCTGCAGCCCCCCCTACAGCCCGAGTAAGTGCAGGGAACCGACAGCACCTCTCAGGATGACTCGAACAATACGAATAGTTTCGCGGATCTAGTTTGGGCAGCAGGCAGAGTTCGGAGCTCTGGATTCAACAGACAACGGCCACTGATGATTCTGAATCAGATTCTGTACGTATCAGCTCTGTAGCTGTCCTGTAGCTCGAGTTAAGTACAGAAAACCGAGAGCGTCTGTCATGATGACTCGAATAATACGAATAGGTTTGCGGACCTAGCTCGGCTAGCAGACCGAGTTCAGACCTCTGCGTTCAACAGGCGAACGCGCCTGATCATTCTGAATCGATTAGCTGTGCTTACCAGCTCTGTAGCTGTTCTGAAGCTCGAGTTATCTTGAGAAAGCCGTCACCGCCTATCAAGATAACTCGAAACGGCCGATCCCGTCTGCCTGCTTTTTGGCAGTAAAAGCTACCCGATCGAGCTGAGATCAAGATGGCGAGCGGGAATAAGATCGAACTGGGAGCCGGCGGTAAACCGTCAACCAGGTTACCACCGGGAGCCTCGTAGAGCTCTTTTCTCGTGCGGGGCTGCCCGGCACACATTGAGGGATTTCTTGAAGATTCCTGTGCGAAAGAGCTCTCGAGCTCATCTGCAGCTCGAGTTAAGTGGAAAAATTCACCATCAGTTCCAAAAAATGGGCCACATACAAATAGTTTTGCAGACCTAGCTTGGGTAGCAGACTGTGTTCAGAGCTCTGGATGGTTCAGTGGAACGGCTCTGATGATTATGGATCAGTTTGCGCGCGTACCAGCTCTGCAACTCAAGAGATTCAGTTGAGTACAGAAGACCAACAGCGCCTGTAAAGAGAACTTCAAGAATACCAATATTTGTGCGGACCTAGCTCGGGTACCAGACCGAGTTCAGACCTCTCGATGCAACAAACGCACGCGCCAAATGATACAATCATTTCGTGTGCGTACCAGCTCTGTGGCAATTCTGAATCGTGTGTTTAGTAAAGAAAACCGACAGCGCTCGTCAAAATCACTCGAAGAATACGAATAGATTTGCGGACCTAGCTCGAGCACCAGAGCTCTAGATCGACAGACAAACGCGTCTCATGATTTCGAATCGGTTCCTGTAAGCATCAGCTCTGTAGCTGCCCTAAATCTCGAGAAAAGTATAGAGAACCGTCGATGCGTGTCAAGATGACTCGAAACGGCCATCGGTTTCAGCAAGTGTTTTGATAGTAATATTGCAGCTACAGACCTCAGAAATTAACTGGCATCCGCAGCATAACCCACTACACGTGAGAAAAATACCGTTTCTGAAAACGAATTTCGCAAAAACTGAAAACGTTACCCAAAGTTAACACATTGTCTCTTGATGCCGGGTCGGTCAACTAGCTCCACCCTGCGCCCGAATTCCTGTAAGCTCATCTTGCGAAGAGCTCTACGAGGTATATTAAGGGGAAAAATACTAGAGCTCTAACGAATGTTCAAATTTTGAGCACAAAACTGGAACCGGCGGTAAACCGTCAACCAAGTTACCGCCGGAGCCCTCGTAGAGCTCTTTTCTCGCACGGCGCTGCTCGGTACACATGCAGATAGAGTCTGGAAGAAGACCCGAAAAAAATCGAAAAATCACGTTTCTTTTTTATCCAAAGGCGGTTCCGCCAAGTGTTTTGACAGCAATACTGCACCTACATACCTGAGAATCCGCTCTCGAACGCACAATAACCCACTACAGGTGCGAAAAATACCGGATCTCAAAACGAATGTTCAAATCTCTCACGAAGTTCGTCTAAGCAACCCAAGGTTCGCACATTGTCCGTCGGAGTCGGGTCGGCCAACTAGCTGCAGCCCGCGCCTGAATTCCTCTAGCTCATCGATGCCGAAGAGCTCTACGAGGTATTTTGAATCGACCAAAAGTCAGCAAAAGGTCCGTCGAGATTTTTCTTGCGAATGGGCACCGGCGGTAAACCGTCAACCAAGTTTTTCGTTTCGCGGACTCACGGGCCCCAAGGCCCAGTCCAATCCGAAGCGGGCGGGCACGCCAAACGCGGGCCACCGAGCGGCTAAGGCGAAAGCCTCACCACGCCAAGCGCGTGGGGGGCGGCTTAGGCGGTAGCCTCTGGCAGCTCTTATAAGGAGTGTGTACATCAACACAAATGTGTGCACGCATGAAGGCAACAACACAAATGAGGATCATCAATCACACAACTTATCGCTAAAATAGGCCTGCAAAACCGTGGGAGTGCTGCAATGACGCACTCTGCAGCGGAGAGTTCCGCATCCGTCACCGTGGACCCGTCTTGGAGAGCAAAGGAGCAAACATAAACGTCCTTGAAGATAATCTGTGGGGATTCACAGAAAGAAGAGGTGGGCGATAGATGGGAGAATCGAGATCGCAATCCAATCTGAATCCAAGCTCCACTTCCAGCTCCCAGGCTGCACACACCACCATCAAAGCCCGCTTTGATGAGGCAAGGTTCGTAGCATGACTGTTCGTATGGCTGCAACTGGTACTGTTCGTTCGTGTATTGGTGGCCCTCGCGGGCCCGGTGGGTAAGGAGGTCGGCTTTCTCGTTCCATTCCCGAAACTCATGCTTGAGAAGATCGCGTCCTGCTTCAGCAGGTCTGACACCATACATACAACACATTCCTTCTAATGTATTTATCATATTATCAACACGTGTCTGGTACAAGTGATTATCAGCCTTCCAGAGGCCGCAAAGCCAGCAAATGATAAGAAGAGAATCTCCTGTGATCTCCAGCGGCACGCCTCCAGAAGTCACGTCCCAACAAGTGCTCTTCATATTGTGGATAGCTAATCTCTTACTGAATCGCAGGCGTGCAGCAGGAGAACCGTCCTCTGTAACAACATACTCCTCATTTCGTTCAGCTAGAAAGACGGGGGAGTTACCATCATGGATACCTTTGCATTTCTTCTGGAAAAGCTTGAGCATAGAGGGTGTACAATGATGAGCTGCAAACTGCATGAAGGCATGAAGGCCACCCTGAAATACTTCCCACCACCGTGGGCCAAAGAACTCATGAAAGGGGGTCTGCCAACAACGTTGTCCAATCGCTTGCCCTCCTGACCTCCAGCGTTTCATAACTCCACATTCCCTCCACTTGCCGAATGCGCGAAGGGCTTCTCCCTCAAGTGTGCGCTGCGTGTCATAACTTATTCCAAAGGCAATCAAACACATGCGTGCATCACTCCATGCTCTGTGCTTGTCCGTCATGTCCTCTCCCTGATACAACCTCTGCGCGTATGCCGAAACATCCTTCGCCAGCAGCCACTGAGCCCGGATAAATCTCTGGACCAAGCTGTGATACCCAGCCTCTGCGAACTTCGATCTGGCGGCGTTGTATCTTCTCTCATTCCATGTAGCATAGGATTCGTCTGGTCCTCGACGGCATCGAAGCATGAAGCACAAACACTTGCCCTCAAACGCGTGCAAGGCATGGAGGCTGTCCTTGTCGGCCGTGCAACCGTCCGCACCGAAGAGGGCAATACTCTGAACCTTTTGCTGGCACCGTAGGAACTTATCCTTAAGAGGCGTGCTATTGTTCCGAAAATATCCTGCCTGGGAATAGAATGTCCGACGAGCCGCCTCAATTCGAGAGTCCACGTCAAGGTGTGAAGAGTACTTATAGTCAGAGAACAGCTGGATACCTAGAACCGTCATCTCCGTAACACGCCTGAACCGCATTACGTCATTCTGGAAGGGAACAAGCAAGTCGGCTGAAGATAGGATCTGTCCCTCAGCATCTCTCGCAGCGTCGGCTCCGAAGACCATGTAAAGCAGGCTTGAGGGTTTCCAGCGCATGCCGAAATCTTGGAGTCTAACAGTAAGGTCGTGAATCATGTGTGCCAATTCTTCCCTGCTTCGTGCCAAGATGTAGCAATTATCTGCCCATACGAAGTGATTGACGACCGACGTGTAGGACGACTTGCCAGAATCCATGGGGTCCCCAGTTTTAAAACACACTTGATAGCCTATGTTCTGTCTATCCCATTGTCGAAAGGTTTCCTGCCACATCGCCGCGATAATTAAATTGAAACCTAGGGGTCCCTCGGCTCCGCCCGTTCTAATACATCTATCCCATCTCACACCCTCCACCTCGATACTGTCATGGCAAACCGTACCCACACTATCACACAGTGGATCAAGAAATGCATATTGAAGATGATAAGGTACATGTGCGTGCTGTAAACCCCGTCTAACATTGGCTACCGTGCAATGGTCGAAGGCCTGTAGGATATCTGCGTTGGCCAGATGTGCTGTTTCCCCCTTGCCCCATGTAGAAGCATGCAGGCCGATGCGTTTCAAGCTCGCCGTGATCTCGTTCGTGGTGCGATTAGATTGGAAACCGCAAAGTCCGAGAGGGCGAAAGAGACCGTTTCGCTCGACATGTTGTTCCACAAGAATATCAATACATGTGCTATACCATCGTGCAATAGCGTTCTGCATACATAGAAGCCTACCGTCCTTAAGATCAGTGATGCCAGGAAGCTTGGGCATAAAGGAGATGAGGATATCACGCCATGAGGAGGGGTACGGTGTGCACATGTGTAGCATATCGTCGAACAGGCGTCGGATGTTGCGCAATACCGTCCAAGGGAGACACTTTAACACCTCACACGGTACTCGATCTGGCCCTGTGGCTCGTTGTGTACGAAGGCGCGCCCGCCCACGTCCGAGTAAAGCCATAGTGATGGTCGAATACGTGCTGCTACAAAGCTCCTCCCTCGCCTTCTCCTTGATCTCCTCCATCATACTAGTGTTCTCCTCCCGCATCTGATCCGATGAAAGTTTATGTCTGCAGAAACTGTCGAGCTCCTTCCTCCAAACCCCCCTGTCCTCCGTCTCCTGGCCCTCCACCACCAAGTGTTTAATATGATGACGAGTCTTTCGACGATTGAGGGGACACTTCCAAGCTGCAACATCTCTGCGACATCGACGGCGAAGTAGATTAATCTCACTCCTGAAACGTTTCTTTTCCTCTGGAGTCGTGTCTGACGGTAGTTCCCGCCATCTCTCCAAAAGCCGAGTCAACTCGGTCGGCCTCACAGGTGGCCTCTGCTTGCCACTCTGCGCCGTGGTAAAGTCCACGTCAGGAGCAGCAACAAAAGACTGAATGAGCGTGCTAGGCAAGCTGGCTGGCTCCATCTCGAGAGAACGTGCGGGAAGCCCACGAACGCACAACATCTCCCAAGCTCCGATCCACCCTCCTCCTAGCATTGAACTCATCGCCCCATGTCACGCATCGATATCCTACCAAAGAAGGCGCTGGTGGCTCCACCCGCCCCCTGTCGTCACGTCGCACAATCACACGGCCAGGCGATGCAAACTGCCCAGTTAGAAGTGCATGATCACTTAATCGACTCCCATTCCTCCTTCCTCCTCTGGCATAACACCAAGAAACTTCACACTCTGTGCACTCCCAACGGCTGGGCACCAAGATGTAATCTAGCACCTTCTGAATTCGTCCGAAGCTTCGTTGCTCGCCCCACGCTTCCCAAGTAGGACGCCTATGTGGGTCTGCATGAACCCCAGTAGCATCTCCATCATCCTCCTCCTCCTGTTGATACGCCCCCTCTCCTCCGTCCCACACGCCAAAGTCCTGACCTCCTTCCTCAAGCCCTCTCCCGTGGCAAGGTACAGTTCCCCATTGCATTCTAACTCACATAGTGGCGGTAGCTCAACATTCCCGTCAAGCAAACAAACAAAGCTGGCCTGGCTATACCTGTGTCTGAGGCTTCTGAAAGTGGCAGACACCCGCTCAAGCGTAAGTTCATACTCAGCTTCGCAATCTTCTCGATGAGAATCGGGCAGGTAGAGAGAACAGACAACCAAGGGCGAGATGGAAACTCGGTCTGCTGCCCGATCTAGAATCGTAAAAACTATTTGTATTGTTCGAGTTATCTTGAGAGATGCTGTTGGTTCTCTGCACTTAATCGGGCTGTAGGGCAATAGAATCGATATCAGGCGCGTCCGCCTTTCGAATCCAGAGCTTTGTCTGCCGCCCGAACTAGGTCTGCGAAAATATTCGCATTGTTCGAGTCATCCTGACAGGTGCTGTCGGTTTCCTGCACTTAACTCGGGCTGTAGGGGGGGCTGTTGGGCTGGTAATCACAGAAGTCGATTCGCAGACATCAGACGCGTCCACCTGTCGCATGCAGAGGTCTGAACTCGGTCTGACACTCGAGCTAGGTTTGCCAAACTATTCGTATTCGAGTCATCTTGAGAGGTGCTGTCGATTTTCGCACGTAACTCGGGCTGTAGGAGAGCTACAGAGCTCGTACAGAAGAGAATCCAGAAGCATCGGGGGCGTTCGGCTGTTGCATCCGAGAGGTTTGAAATTGCTTAGGCTGGAAAGTTTTATTTCTGTGTAATTTTTTTCTACATTATATGTTGTCAGGAAGCTCTACGAGTCCCCGGCGGTAACAAAGGTTGACGATTTACCGCCGGCGCCCAGTTGGCAAGAAAAATCTCGACGGAACTTTTGCTGACTTTTGGTCGGTTGAAAATGTTGTTCTTAAAATTTGAACATTCGTTAGAGCTCTAGTATTCTTTCCGTGATATTCGATCTTATTCCCGCTCGCCATCTCGATCTCACTTCGATCGGGTGAATATTACTATCGAAAAGCACTGTGGCGGGATCGGCCGTTTCGAGTCATCTTGATACGCGATGACGGTTTTCTGAACATAACTCGATGCTTAGGACAGCTACAGAGCTGGTGAGCACAGCTAATGGATGTAGAATGATTAGGCGCGTTCGTCTGGTGAATCCAGAGGTCTGAACTCGGTCTGTTAGCCGAGCTAGGTCCGCAAAACTATTCGTATTATTCGAGTCATCTTCACAGGAACTCTCGGTTTTCTGTACTCAACTCGAGCTGTAGGACAGCTACAGAGCTGATATTTACAGAAACTGATTCGGAATCATCAGTTGCGTTTGTCTGTCGAATCGAGAGCTTTGAACTCGGTCTGCTGCCCGATCTAGAATCGCGAAACTATTCGTGTTGGTCAAGTCATCTCAAGAAGTGCTCTCGGTTCTATTCACTCAACTCGCTGAGGGGAGCTACAGTGCTGCTGGTCACAGAAATCGATTCGAAGACATCAGGCGCGTCCGCCTGTCGAATCCATAGCTCGGATCTCGGTCTTCTGCCCGAATTAGGTCTGCGAAACTGTTGTATTGTTCGAGTCATCCTGAGAGGTGCTGTCGGTTTTCTGCCCTCAACTCGGGCTGTAGGGGGGCTGCAGGGCTGGTAATGACAGGAGTCGATTCGAAGACATCAGACGCGTCCGCCTGTCGCATTCAGAGGTCAAAAAATATTCACTATAAGTCCGAATGTTGGTAGGTGCTGTCTTCTAACTTAAGTTGAGCTAGGAAGCTCTACGAGTCTCCCGGCGGTAACCAAGGTTGACGGCTTACCGCCGGCGCCCAGTTCGCCAACCCGGCCCGAGCGGACAATGTGGTGACCTGGGGTCGGTTTTTCGAAGATGGCGAGAGATTTTGAAATTCGTTTTGCGACTTGAATTTTTATTCTATGCAGTGAATCGTGGCGCTTTCGATGGTGCAATCCTTAGGGGCCTAGCTGCATTATCTCGATCGAAAGACTAGGGGGAACCGACATTGTATACGACCAAAAACAAAATTTCTTTATTTTTAAAGCTGGTATTGAGAAGCGTTTTCCTGCTGTTATCTCGGAACCGACTTGGTCTATTCAGAGCTCTACGAGGGTCTCGGCGGTAACCTGGTTGACGGTTTACCGCCGGCTCCCAGTTGGCGGGCCTGAGGAAAAGAGAGGATGTGGTAACCCGGGGTCGGTTTTTTTCACTTTATTCAAAATTTTGAAATTCCTTTTGAGAACCAGTATTTTTCTCACGTGTGGTGGGCTGTGCCGCGTCTGCCGGTGAAATTCTCAGGTCCGTAGCTGCAGTATTACTATCAAAAGACTTGAGGGAACCGACTTTGAATGGAAACTAAAAAATCGTGTTTTGTTTGAATTTTCCTGCTCTTGTTTCAGAAGCTTCCTAATGTGTTCCCAGAAGCGCTGTGCATCAAAAGAGCTCTACGAGGTGCCCGGCGTCAACCTGGTTGACGGTTTACCGCCGGTTCCCAGTCGATGAGCTAGAGGAATTCCGGCGCGGGGTGGAGCTAGTTGGCCGACCCGGCCCCGACGGACAATGTGACAACTTTTGGGTGGTTTTGCGAATATTTGAAAGATATTTGACAATTTATTTTGAGAAAGGAGATTTTTCGCACCTGTAGACCACTATGAGGGCCTCTGCGTCTTAATATGAGCTCTCTACATGCACTTTTACTATCCAAACTTGGCGGAACCAACTTTATGTCGACATGAAAAACATCATGTTTCTCTTTTTCGAGAAATGCTTCCAGAAAGCCCTTCCTTTTGATGCTGAGCACTCTCACGCATGCTAGGAGCTCTACGAGGTTCCCGGCGGTGACCAGGTTGACGGTTCACCGCCGGCGCCAGTTGGCAAGAAAAATTTCGACGGAAATGTTGGTGACTTTTGGTCGGTTGAAAATTTTGTTCTCAAAATTCAACCATTCGTTAGAGCTCTAGTATTTTTTCCCGTGATATTCGATCTCATTCCCGCTCGCCATCTTGATCTCAGCTCGATCGGGTACCTTTTACTGCCAAGAAGCACACGGGCGGGATCGGCCGTTTCGGGTCATCTTGTCAGGCGGTGACGGTTTTCTCAAGATAACTCTAGCTTCAGGACAGCTACAGAGCTGGTAAGCACAGCTAATCGATGTAGAATGATTAGGCGCGTTCGCCTGTTGAATCCAGAGGCCTGAACTCGGTCTGCTAGCCGAGCTAGGTCCGCCAACCTATTCGTATTATTCGAGTCATCTTAGACGCTCTCGGTTTTCTGTACATAATTCGAGCTATAGGACAGCTACAGAGCTAATGCGTACAGAATATGATTCAGAATCATCATTGGCCGTTGTCTGTTGAATCCAGAGCTCTGAACTCGGTCTGCTGCCCGATCTAGAATCGCGAAACTATTCGTATTGGTCGAGGCATATTTTTAAAGATGCTGTCGGTTCTCCGCACTTATCTCGGGCTGTAGGGGGGCTGCAGGGCTGGTAATCACTGGAATCGATTCGGAGACATGAGGCGCGTCCGCCTTTCGAATCCAGAGCTCCGAACTCTGTCTGCTGCCCGAACTAGGTCTGCGAAACTATTCGTATTGTTCGAGTCATCCTGAGAGGTGCTGTCGGTTTTCAGCACTGAACTCGGTCTGTAGGGGGGCTGCAGGCTGGTAATCACAGGAATCGATCCAGAGACATCAGACACATCTGCCTGTCGCATGCAGAGGTCTGAACTCGGTCTGATACTCGAGCTAGGTTTGCCAAACTATTCGTATTGATCGAGTCATCTTGAGAGGTGCTGTCGATTTACGCACGTAACTCGGGCTGTAGGAGAGCTACAGAGCTCGTAGAGAAGACAATCCGGAAGCATCGGGGGCGTTCGGTTGTTGCATCCGAGAGGTCTGAAATTGCCTGGGCTCAAAAACTGTTTTTTCTTTGTAATTTTTTCGACATTATATGTTGCCAGGAAGCTCTACGAGTCCCCCGGCGGTAACAAAGGTTGACGGTTTACCGCCGGCGCCCAGTTGGCCCACCCGGCCGAGGCGGACAATGTGACAACTTTTGGGTGGTTTTACGAATATTTGAAAGATATTTGACAATTTATTTTGAGAAACCAGATTTTTGGCACCTGTAGTGGGCCTTGTCGCGTCTGCCAGCAAAATTTTCAGGTCTGTAGGTGCAGTATTACTATCAAAAGACACTTGGAGAACCGACATTGAGCAAAAGCAGAAAAACGTGATTTTTTGAGTTTTTTCTTTTTCGCTCCAGAGGCTTTCTCTTCGTGTCCCGATCGCCGTGCAAGAAAAGAGCTCTACAAGGTTCTCGGCGGTAGCCAGGTTGACGGTTTACCTGCTGGTTCCAGTTTGAAAGATAATTCACAATTTATTTTAAGAAACCAGATTTTTCGCACCTGTAGTGGGTTTTGCCGCGTCTGCCAGTAAAATTTCAGGTCTGTAGGTGCAGTATTACTATCAAAAGACTTGGGGGAACCGACGTTGAGTAAAAGCAGAAAAACGTGTTTTTTTCAGTTTTTCCTTTCTTGCTCCATCTCTCCGTGTTCCGACGATCGCCGTGCAAGAAAAGAGCTACGAGGTTCCCGGCGGTAGCCAGGTTGACGGTTTACCGCCAGTTCCAGTAATTCCGGGGCGCTGGAGAGCTAGTTGGCAAGAAAAATCTCGACGGACCTTTTGGTGACTTTTGGTCGGTTGAAAATTTTGTGCTCAAAATTCAACCATTTTCCCGTGATATTCGATCTTATTCCCGCTCGCCATCTTGATCTCAGCTCGATCGGGTACCTTTTACTGCCAAAAAGCGCCCCGGCGGGATCGGCCGTTTCGAGTCATCTTAATACGCGGTGTCGGTTTTCTCAAGATAACTCGAGCTTCAGGACAGCTACAGAGCTGGTCAGCTAATCGATTCAGAATGATCAGGCGCGTTCGCCTGTTGAATCCATAGGTCTGATATCGGTCTGCTAGCCGAGCTAGGTCCGCAAACCTATTCGTATTATTCGAGTCATCTTGACAGGAACTCTCGGTTTTCTGTACTTAACTCGAGCTGTAGGACAGCTGCAGATCTGATATTTACAGAATCCGATTCAGAATCATCAGTTGCCTTTGTCTGTCGAATCCAGAGCTGAACTCGGTCTGCTGCCCGATCTAGAACCGCGAAACTATTCGTATTGGTCGAGTCATCTTGAGAAGTGCTCTCGGTTTTCTTCACTGAACTCGCGCTGAGGGGGGCTACAGTGCTGATGGTCACTGGAATCGATTTGAAGACATCAGGCGCGTCCGCCTGTCGAATCCAGATCTCGGAACTCGGTCTGCTGCCTGAATTAGGTCTGCGAAACTACTGTATTGTTCAAGTCATCCTGAGAGGTGCTGTCGATTTTCTGCACTTAACTCGGGCTGTAGGGGTGCTGCAGGGCTGGTAATGACAGGAGTCGATTCGCAGACATCAGACGCGCCCGCCTGTCGCATTGAGAGGTCAAAGAATATTCACTATGAGTCGGAATGTTGGTAGGTGTTTCTTAACTTAAGTCGAGCTAGGAAGCTCTACGAGTCTCCCGGCGGTAACCAAGGTTGACGGTTTACCGCCGGCGCCCAGTTGGTCGACCCGGCCAGAAAGGAAAAAGTCATAACTTTTGGGTGGTTGTGCAATTTTTTGAAGGATATTTGACAATTCATTCTGAGAAAGCAGATCACCTGTCGACTATGAGGGCCTCTCTGTCTTAGTATGAGCTCTGTAGGCGCAATTTTACTATCAAAACCAACCATCTTCATGTCGACACGTTTTTTCCGAGACATGCTTCCAGAAGCTCTCTCTTTCGACTCGAGCACTCTTACGCAAAATGAGCTTTACGAGGTTCCCGGCGGTGACCAGGTTGACGGTTCACCGCCGGCGCAGTTGGCCGACCCGGCCAGAAAGGACAAAGTGGTAACTTTTGGGTGGTTTTGCGAAGAATACCTCGTAGAGCTCTTCGGCATCGATGAGCTAGAGGAATTCCAGCGCGGGGTGGAGCTAGTTGGTCGACCTTACCAGAAAAGAAGATGTGGTAACTTTCGGTCGGTTTTGCGAAAATTTGAAAGATGTTTGACAATTCATTTTGAGAAAGCAGATTTTTACTCCGAGCATTAGTATCTCAATTTTCTTCTGCGAGCAGCCTAGCTCGTTCTTGAGAGTTTTACTATCCAAACATCTGCAGGGATTGACGTATCGCACCGAGAAATGCAAATATGACGCTTTTCTAGAAATGATCTAAGAAGCTGGCTGCTTTCTGAGCACTCTCGCGTTTGAATATGAAATTCTCCTGTAGCTTGATTTTTCGAGTTTTTGCTCTCACTTAAAAGCTTCTTCCATGTGTTCCAGGAGCGCTGTGCAACAAAAGAGCTCTACGAGGTGCCCGGCGGTAACCTGGTTGACGGTTTACCGCCGGTTCCCAGTAATTCCGGCGCGCTGGAGAGCTACTTGGTAGCGTCCAAAACCCGGAGAGCGAAGGGAGCCTAAGGAACTTGGTAGCGTCCAAAACCCGGAGAGCAAAGAAAGCGCACGCCGGAAAGCTTTCCTGGCGAGCCGTCCGACGCTCCCGTGAAGCGCTTCTGAGGCTCTGGGGGGCCCCCGTGCAGCGTCTCTGAAGCTCTGCTTCCACGCGTGCCTGGCGAACAGGCACGCGTTCACGCTTGCCGGAAGCTTTCCCGGACCCGCTGCGAGGTTTTACAGGTCGCTGCGGGGATCGTGGACCGGCGGAGATGGGCTGCTGGCAGGCACCGTCACCGCCGGGCTTCCTCTCGCTCAGAACTCGGTGTGCTGCCCAAGCTAGGTCCGCAAAAACTATTTGTATTCTTCGAGACATCTTGAGAGATGCTATCCGTTTTCTGCACTTAACTCGAGCTGTAAGGGGGCTGCAGCGCTGGTAATCACTGGAATCGATTCGGAGACGTCACTCGCGTCCGCCTGTCGCATTCAGAGCTCTGAGCGCGTCTGCTGCCCGAGCTAGGTCCGCGAAACTATTCGTACTGTTCGAGTCATCTTCAGTGCTATCGGTTTTCTGCACAGAACTCGGGCGGTAAGGGGGCTGCAGGGCTGGTAATCACATGAATCGATTCGGAGACATAAGGCGCGTCCGCCTGTTGCATTCAGAGGTCTGAACTCGGTCTGAGACTCGAGCTAGATTCGCAAAACTATTTGTATTGTTCGAGTGATTTGAGAGGTGCTTTCGATTTTCGCACGTAACTCGGGCTATAGGAGAGCTACGGAGCTCGTGCGCACAGAAAACGATCCAGAAGCATGAGGGGCGTTCGGCTGTTGCATCGAGAGGTCTGAAATCGTTTAGGCTGAAAAACTATTCGTTCTCTGCAAGTTTTTTCGACATTATATATGGTCAGATAGCTCTTTCTCCCGCCGGCGCCCGGTTTGCTCAGTTGAAAATTATGTTATTTGAAGAGCTCTTAGATCTTATTCCCGCTTGATCTCAGCTCGATCGGGTGAATATTACCAGGTCATCTTGACACGCGATGATGGTTTTCTGAACATAACTCGAGCTTTAGGACAGCTACAGAGCTGGTAAGCACAGCTAATCGATTCAGAATGATCAGGCGCGTTCGCCTGTTGAATGTAGAGGTCTGAATTCGGTCTGCTAGCCGAGCTAGGTCCGCGTATTATTCGCAGACGGTCTCGGTTTTCTGTTATAGGAGTTCTGCAACAGAGCTCTGAACTCTGCCCGATCTAGGCCTTCAAAGTGTCTTCTGACTCGGCAGTTACATTCGTGTCGAGGAATTCGAGTTTAGTCTGTCGGTCTTCGCTCTGGGTTTCTGGCATCTGTAGAGGTGAGCTCGTTCGAGCTCTCGGGCTGGCTACAGTTGGCGGTAACGTAGTTTGACTGATCAATGTGTAAGCGATCAGAAAATTCTTAGCTCGAGACTCTTTGAGCTCGAGTCCTGCTCCGCTTTCTCCGTGCAAGGAGCTATTTGGTTGACGGCCTTCCTTTTCTTCGAGAATTTTTCTGTTGAGCTTCAGTTAGGGCTCTAACTCACTGTGTAGCTCTATTCCCGCGACATCCGGGGCGCTGGAGAGCTAGTTGGCAAGAAAAATCTCGACGGACCTTTTGGTGACTTTTGGTCGGTTGAAGATTTGAAAATTTAACCATTCGTTTGAGAGGCGATCTTATTCCCGCTCTCTTGATCTCAGCTCGATCGGGTATCTTTTACTGCCAAAAAGAGGCGGGATCGGACGTTTCAGTCATCTTGACACGCGCCCTCGAGCTTACAGAGCTGGTCACAGCTAATCGATTCAGAATGATCAGGCGCGTTCGCCTGTTGAGAGGTCTGAACTCGGTCTGCTAGCCGAGCTAGGTCCGCAAACCTATTCGTATTATTCGAGTCATCTTGACAGGTCTCGGTTTTCTGTACTTAACTCGAGCTTTGATACGTTCAGAATCATCATTAATCAGAGCTCTGAATCGGTCTGCTGCCCGATCTAGAATCGCGAAACTATTCGTATTGTTCGAGTCATGGAGACTGTCGGTACACTGAGAGCTGCGGGGGGCTGCATGGCTGATAGTCACTGAAATCTCGATTCTTTGGCCCGTCTAGAATTCATTAACTCATCCTGAGAGGTGCTGTCTTTCGAACTCGCAGGGGGGCTGCAGGGCTGGTAATCGACATCAGGAGAAACTCGGGACAGCTTTTGCCAAACTTCGGTCTGACTTGGAAAGTCAGTCATTTGAGAGGTGCTATCGATTCACGCACGTAACTCGGGCTGTAGGAGAGCTACAGAGCTCGTACAGAAGACAATCCAGAAGCATCGGGGCGTTCGGCTGGTGCATCCGAGAGGTCTGAAATTGCTTGGGCTCATGTTGTTTTTTCAGTTGTCAGGAAGCTCTACGAGTCCCCCGGCGGTAACAAAGGTTGACGGCTTACCGCCGGCGCCCAGTTGGCAAGACAAATCTCGACGGACCTTTTGATGACTTTTGGTCGGTTGAAAATTTTGCTCTCGGAATTCAACAATTCGTTTGAGCTCTAGTATTTTTTCCCATGATATTCGATCTTATTCCCGCTCGCGATCTTGATCTCGGCTCGATCGGGTACCTTTTACTGCCAAAAAGCAGGCAGGCGGGATCGGCCGTTTCAAGTCATCTTGATACGCGATGACGGTTTTCTGAAGATAACTCGAGCATTAGGACAGCTACAGAGCTGATTAGCACAGCTAATCGATTCAGAATGATCAGGCGCGTTCGCCTGTTGAATCTTGAGGTCTGAACTCGGTCTGCTCGCTGAGCTAGGTCCGCAAACCTATTCGTATTATTCGAGTCATCTTGACAGACGCTCTCGGTTTTCTTTACTCAACTCGAGCGATAGGACAGCTGGAGAGCTAATACTTACAGAAACCGATCCAGAATCATCAGTTGCATTTGTCTGTCGAATCCAGAGCTCTGAACTCGGTCGGTTGCCCGATCTAGAATCGCGAAACTGTTCGTATTGTTCGAGTCATCTTGAGAAGTGCTCTCGGTTTTCTGCACGCAACTCGGGCTGGGGGGGGGGGCTACAGTGCTGGTGATCACAGGAATCGATTTGAAGAGATGAGGCGAGTCCGCCCGTCGAATCGAGAGCTCGGAACTCGGTCTGCTGCCCGAACTAGGTCCGCGAAACTATTGTATTGTTCGAGTCATCCTGAGAGATGCTGTCGATTTTCTGCACTTAACTCGGGCTGTAGGGGGGCTGCAGGGCTGGTAATCACAGGAACCGATTCGCAGACATCAGACGCGTCCGCCTGTCGCATTCAGAGGTCTGAACTCGGTTTGATACTCGAGCTGGGTTGCCACACTATTCGTTTTGTTAGAGTCATCTTTAATCGCTTGGGCTGAAAACCTATTCGTTGTCTGCATTTTTTCCACATGATATATTGTCAGGAAGCTCTACGAGTCCCCCGGCGGTAAGAAAGGTTGACGGCTTACCGCCGGCGCCCAGTTGGCCGACCCGGCCCCGACGGACAATGTGCGAACTTTGGGTCGGTTGGACGAACTTTGCGAGAGATTTGAACATTCGTTTTAAGATAGGTATGTTTCGCACCTGTGGTTTGTATCGCGTCTGCCAATGAATTCTGAGGTCCATAGCTGCAGTTTTTATCAAAACACTTGGCGGAACCGTCGTGGGGTGACAACTTAAAAAACATATTTTTTTCTAGTTTTCAGCTCGCGTATCAGAAAAGCTCCTCTCACGTGTTCTAAGCAGGGCCGTGCGAGGAAAGAGCTCTACGAGACTCGCGGCGGTAACCTGGTTGACGGTTTACCGCCAGCTCCCAGTTTTGAACGCTATCAAGCTCGTAGAGCATCTTTAAGGGCGGAGCGGCGAAGCAAGAGTGTAATTCCGGCGCTGAAGGGCTAGTTGATCAGACCAATATCGACGGAAGTGTTGTTTTTAGCCTGTCTAGAATTATTCCTGTAACCATACGTTAAGCTTACATGTTACCCAATATTCGATCATATTTCCGCTCGCCCTCTCAATCTCAGGTCGATCAGGTGGCTATCACTTTTTTCAAACATATATATACATATTTAAACAGACAGGATCGAGCGTCGTCATCTTGGCAGGTGCTGCCGGTAGTTATTAATCTTAACCGAGCGGCAGATTAGCTACAGGTTGACGCTGTTCAGCACATCTGTTACAAGAGTTGAGACCAGAAGAATTCGCGCTATTAATTGTTTACGAGTTGCTTTCTTCATTTTTTCGAACTGTGCAGAAAGCCCTTTCGGAAACTGCGAGCCTCATTAAACCGTCAACCAAGTTACCGTCGGGGCCCTTCTAGAGCTCTCAAAACATCAAATCAGTGCTAGATAACATGGAGCACAGACAGATAGCACAGGGGGGCTAGGAGCCGAAGGCGTGACATCAGGCGCAGATCGGGCGGGCAAACCCTACTCGATCGGTCCGCGCTGCCTGGTTATTCTTTGCTGAACGGCGCCCTGCTTAACTCGAGCTTTAGGAGAGCTAGCAGCTGATAATGTGACTGAGTCAGAAGGAGATCATGCGCGTTCGTCTGTGGTATCCCTCCTCTTACAGACATATGGAAAGGAAGCTCTAAGTCTCCCGGCGGTAAGAAAGGTTGACGGTTTACCGCCGGCGCCCAGTTCGGTGAATTTGCAGTCTAATTTTCTTTTCGTCTTTGCCCTGTAAAAACGTATCGAGTAGGGAATCTGGAAAGGGTACCAGGGTTCTCAGCAGCGGAGGAAGGCTCTACGAGGTTCCCGGCGGTAGGTTGACGGTCACCGCCGGCTCCGGTTGCTAGTTTCACAGAACTTTTGCGGAAAAAATTATTTCTCGAAATTCAACCATTCGTTTGAGCTCTAGTATTTCTCCCATATTCGATCTTATTCCCGCTCGCCGTCTTATCTCAGCTCGATCGGGTACTTTTACTGCCAAAAAGCGGCGGCGGGATCGGCTGTTTCGAGTCATCTTGACAGACGTATCTTTTTTGTACTTAACTCGAGCTGTAGGAGCTACAGAGCTGATACTTACAGAACCGATTTAATCATCAGGCGTGTTCGTCTGTTGCATCGCAGAGGTCTGAACTCGGTCTGCTACTCGAGCTAGGTCCGCGAAACTATTCGTATGTTCGAGTCATCTTCAGGTGCTGTCGGTTTTCTGTATTAACTCGGGCTGTAGGGAAGCTACAGAGCTGAGTTTACAGAAACGATTCAGACATCAGGCGCGTCTGTATCTCTGCATCTAGTAGGTCTGAAATCTGGCTAAGCTACTACTCCAGAGCTAGGTCCGCGAAGCTATTCGTATTACAGAATTCTTGACAGAGCTGTCGGTTTTCTGCACTTAACTCGAGTTTAGGAGAGCTACAGAGCTGGTGCGCACATGAATCGATTCAATATACCAAACCTATTGTATTATCGGAGCTGATCAACTTTGACAGACGGTCTCGGTTTATTTGTATTGTACTTAGGCTCGGTTTTCTGTGATTAATTCGGGATGTAGGAGAGCTTTGAGCTCTTATTTCTTCTGAATGATCAGGCCCTGTATCTTGCTATAGAGGTCTGAAATCGGTATACTACTCGAGCCGTTCGAGTCATCTTGACAGTTCTACAGCTTTTTTGTACGGATGCTGCAGGTGAGCTACAGAGCTGTCGAGCACAGCAATCTTAGGGCAAGGGCGTGTGTGTTGCATAGAAGTCTGAACTCGTCTGCTACTCGAGCTAGGTCTGAAACTATTCGTTGCCAAACTGGGCGCTTGGTTCTGTCAACCTTTCATCCGCATCTAGTCTGAACCTGGTATGAGAGTAAAAAATCCATTCGTACTATTCGTTCATCCGACGGTGCTGTCGGTTTTCTGTCACTTAAAAGAGCTGTTGCAGCTATAGAGCTGACCTTCAGACCCTGAAACAGACGGTCTGCATCTAGATGTCTGCACTTGGTCTGCTACTCGAGCTAGGTCCGCGAAACCTGTTCGTATTATCCGAGTTATCTTGACAGAGACTGTCGGTTTTCTGCACTTAACTCGAAATCTGGAGAGCTACAGAGCTGGTGCGCACATGAATCGATTCAATATCACCAGGCGCGTGCGTCTGTCGCATCTAGAGCTCTGAAGCCAGTCTTGTCCTCGAGTTAGGTTTGCAAAACTATTTGTATTTGACAGTTTTTGTTTTCGAACTGATGGTGAATTTCTTCACTACCTCGAGCTGCAGATGAGTTCGAGCTCTTCCGCACATGAATCAGAAGACTTTCATGCGGCGCGCTAGTCGACGTATCTAGAGGCTTGGCTTGGGTCTGTTATGAGCGCAAACGCCAAACAACTAGTCATACTTTTTCTTGTGATGGAATTCGTTTCCTGGGCTGAACTCGAGGTGCAGACGAGCTGGAGAGCTCTGAGCATTGGAATGGGAAGATAATCGTCATGCGCGCAGAAACAAGACACCCACGCTCAGTCTGCTATTAGCGCTAGGGCTGAACACGGATTCGTATTCTGCTACTTCTTGGAAATGATACTGTTTTTCTTGTTTGTACTTGTGCTGCAGATGAGCTAGAGAGCTGTTCAGCACAGCAATGGGAAGGGAATCGTAAGGGGCAATAGTGAAATATTTCTAGAAGCCTGAGATCAGTCTGCTATCAGCGCTGAGGCTGAAAAACTATTCGTTCTCTTTAATACTGGGCGCCGGCGGTAAACCGTCAACCTTTCTTACCGCCGGGGGACTCGTAGAGCTTCCTGACAGCATGTAGTGTGGAAAAAACTCCAAAGAACGACTAGTTTTTCAGCCGAAGCGATTTCAGACCTCTCAAGATGACTCTAATCAAAAAAAGAAACAGTTTCGCAACCCAGTTCGAGTATCGAACCGAGTTCAGACCTCTGAATGCGACAGACGGGCGCGTCTGATGTCTGCGAATCCACTCATGTGATTCCCAGCCCTGCAGCTCCCCTACAGCCCGAGTTAAGTGCAGAAAACCGACAGTATCGACTCGAATAATAGAATAGCTTCGCGGACCTAGTTCGAGCAGCAGACCAAGTTCCGGGCTCTGGAATCGACCAACAGACGCGCCTGATGTGTGCAAACCGATATCTGTGACCCGCAGCACTGTAGCCCTCCCCCAGCACGAGTTGAGTGCAGAAAATTGAGAGCACTTCTCAAGATGATTCGGACAATACGAATAGTTTCGCGAACCTAGCTCGGGCAGCAGGCCGAGTTCAGAGCTCTCGGTTCAATAGACGAACGCGACTGATGATTCCCCGTTGATGTCTGTGTCAATGAGCCCTCTAGCTGCCCTAAAGCTCGAGTTAAATACAGAAAACCGAGAGCGTCTGCCAAGACGACTCGAATAATACGAATAGGTTTGCGGACCTAGCTCGGCTAGCAGACCGAGTTCAGACCTCTGGATTCGACAGGCGAACGCGTCTGATAATTCTGAATGCGATAGGTGTGCTTACCAGCTCTGTAGCTGCCCTACAGCTCGAGTTAAGTACAGAAAACCGAGAGCGTCTGTCAAGACGACTCGAATAATACGAATAGGTTTGCGGACCTAGCTCGGCTAGCAGACCGAGTTCAGACCTCTGGATTCAACAGGCGAACGCGCCTGATAATTCTGAATGCGATAGGTGTGCTTACCAGCTCTGTAGCTGCCCTACAGCTCGAGTTAAGAACAAAATACCGACAACGCGTATCAAGATGACTCGAAACGGTCGTTCCCGCCGGGACGCTTTTTGGCAGTAAAATGTACCCGATCGAGCTGAGATCAAGATGGCGAGCGGGAATAAGATCAAATATGACGGGAAAAAATACTAGAGCTCTAGCGAATGGTCAAATTTTGAGAACAATTGTTTTAACCGAGCAAAAGTCACCAAAAGGTCCGTCGAGATTTTTCTTGCCAACTAGCTCTCCAGCGCTCCGGAATTACTCTCAAGCTTCCAGCAATAACTTGCTCAGGGAAGCTCTACGAGTTATATGGCAAGGAAGCTCCACGAGTCTCCCGGCGGTAAGAAAGGTTGACGGTTTACCGCTGGCGCCCAGTATTCAGAGCTTCGCAGGGAAGCTGTCCAGCCTCTCCAGAGCTGCTCCGCGCGCGGGTTCCAGCGTCTCCGCGCACACTAAACCGCGTACGTGTGCACTCTTCGTGGAGTGCCTCTTTGCTCTCCGGGTTTTGGACGCTACCAAGTGGTAACTTTGGGTCGTCTTTTTGTATCTTTCTGCAACATTTGAAGTTCGTTTTAAGAATCGGTATTTTTCGCACGTGTAGTGGGTTATGCCGCGTCTGCCAGTTCAATTCTCAGGTCCGTAGCTGCAATATTACTATCAAAACACTTGCTGGAACCGACTGTGTTCCGAGTCATCCTGACACGCGTTAACGGTTTTCGGTACTTAACTCGAGATTCGGGAAAGCCACAGAGCTCATGCTTAGAAACCTATTCGAAATTATGAGGCGCGTTCGTCTGCTGCATCCAGAGGTCTGAACTCGGTCTCATACTCGAGCTAGGTCCGCAAAACTATTCGATTCTTCGAGTAATTTCCACGTGCTGTCGGTTTTCTGTATTTAACTCAAGATTCAGAAGAGCTACAAAGCAGGTGCGCACATAAACCGATCCAGTATCACGAGGCGCGTGTTGCATCGAGATCTGAACTCGGTCTGCTACTCGAGCTAGGTCAGCGAAACTATTCGTATTCTTCAAGTTCTCTTTACAGGCGCTCTCGGTGTTCTGTACTTACCTCGTAGAGCTCTTCGGCATCGATGAGCTAGAGGAATTCCGGCGCGGGGTGGAGCTAGTTGGTCGACCCGGCCAGAAAGGACAAAGTGGTAACCTTTGGGTGGTTTTGCAATTTTTTTGAAAGATATTTGACAATTCATTTTGAGAAAGCAGATTTTTCGCATTTGTAAACGACTACGAGGGCCTCTCTGTCTTAGTATGAGCTCTGTAGGCGCACTTTTACTGGGCGCCGGCGGTAAACCGTCAACCTTTCTTACCGCCGGGGGACTCGTAGAGCTTCCTGACAATATATAATATGGAAAAGAATTTCAGAGAACGACTAGTTTTTCAGCCCAAGCGATTATAGACCTCTCAAGATGACTCTAATCAAAACAAACGAACAGTTTTCCAATCGAGCTCGATGAAACCGAGTTCAGACCTCTGAATGCGACAGGCGGACGCGTCTGATGTCTGCGGGTCGATTTCTGTGATTACCAGCTCTGCAGCCCCCCATAAAGCCTGAGTTAAGTGCAGAAAACCGAGAGTACCGCTCAGGACGACTCGAATAATACAACAGTTTCGCGGATCTCGTTCGAGCAGCAGACCCAGTTCCGAGCTCTGGAATCGACCAAAAGACGCGCCTGATGTGTGCACATCGGTATCTGTGACCCGCAGCACTGTAGCCCTCCCCCAGCACGATGTAAGTACAGAGCACTTCTCAAGATGACTCGAACAATACCAATAGGTTCGCGAACCTAGCTCGGGAAGCAGGCCGAGTTCAGAGCTCTTGATTCAACAGACAAACGCGCCTGATAATTCTCAATCGATTTCTGTAATTATCAGCTCTGTGGCTGCCCTACAGATCGAGTTAAGTACGAAAAACCGAGAGCGTCTGCTACAATGACTCGAATAATACGAATAGGTTTGCGACCCTAGCTCGGCTAGCAGACCGAGTTCAGACCTCTGGATTCAACAGGCGAACGCGCCTGATCATTCTGAATGCATTAGCTGTGCTGACCAGCTCTGTAGTTCTCCTGAAGCTCGAGTTATCTTGAGAAAACCGACAGCGCGTATCAAGATGACTCGAAACGGCCGTTCCCGCCCGCCTGCTTTTTGGCCTTCAAAGTTACCCGATCGAGCTGAGATCAAGATGGCGAGCGGGAATAAGATCGAATATCATGGGAAAAAATACTAGAGCTCTAACGAATGTTCAAATTTTGAGAACAAAATTTTCAACCGACCAAAAGTCAGCAAAAGGTCCGTCGAGATTTTTCTTGCCAACTAGCTCTCCAGCTCCCCGGAATTACTCTTAAGCTTCCAGCAATAAGTTGCTAAGGGAAGCTCTACGAGTTACTATCAAAACACTTGGAGGAACCATCTTCATGTCGATACGAAAAAATCAATTTGTTTTCCGAGAAATGCTTCCAGAAGCTCTCTCTTTCGACTCCGACCACTCTTACACGTGAAATGAGCTCTACGAGGTTCCCGGCGGTGACCAGGTTGACGGTTCACCGCCGGCGCCAGTTCCGAAGCGCTGGAGAGCTAGTTGGCTCGAAAAAAAAGAACTGAACTTTTCACAACTTTTGGTCGGTTGAAAAATTTCTTCTCGAAATTCAACAATTCGTTTGTGCTCTAGTATTTCATCCTGTGATATTCGATCTTATTCCCGCTCGTCATCTTGATCTCAGCTCGATCGGATATCTTTTACTGCCAAAAAGCACACTGGCGGGATCGGCCGTTTTGAGTCATCTTGATACGCGTTGTCGGTACTGGGCGCCGGCGGTAAACCGTCAACCTTGGTTACCGCCGGGGAAATCGTAGAGCTTCCTGACAATATATAGTATGGAAGAAAAATCCAGAGAACGACTAGTTTCTGAGCTCAAGCGATTTCAGACCTCTCAAGATGACTCACAAAAAAAACAATTTGCCAACCCAGCTCGAGTATCAAACCGAGTTCAGACCTCTGAATGCAACAGGCGGACGCGTCAAATGTCCGCGAATCGACTCCTGTGCCTGGCCCTGCAGCCCCCCTACAGCCCGAGTTAAGTGCAGAAAACCGACAGCATGACTTGAATAATATAATAGTTTCGCGAACCTAGTTCGAACAGCAGACCGAGTTCCGAGCTCTGGATTCGACAGACGGACATTGCTGATGACTCTAAATCGATTTATGTCACCAGCAGCACTGTAGCCCTCTCCAAGCACGAGTTAAGTACAGAAAACCGAGAGCACTCCTCAAGATGACCCGAACAATACGAATAGTTTCGGAGCAGCAGGCCGAGTTCAGAGCTCTCGAGTCAAGAGACGAACGTGCCTAGAAATTACCAATCGATTTCTGTGACTATGAGCTCTGTAGCTGCCCTACAGCTCGAGAAAAGTACAGAAAACCGAGAGCGCCTGCTACAATGATTCGACTAATACGAATAGGTTTGCGGACCTACCTCGGCTACCAGACCGAGTTCAGACCTCTGGGTTCAACAGACGAACGCGCCTAATCATTCTACATCGATTAGCTGTGCTTACCAGCTCTGTAGCTGCCCTGAAGCTCGAGTTATGTTCAAAAAACCGTCAGCACGTATCAAGATGACTCGAAACAGCCGATCCCGCCAGTGTGCTTTTTGGCAGTAAAAGGTACCCGATCGAGCTGAGATCAAGATGGCGAGCGGGAATAAGATCGAATATCACGGGAAAAAATACTAGAGCTCTAACGAATGGTCAAATTTCGAAAACAAAATGTTCAACCGACCAAAAGTTGTGAAAAGTTCAGTTCTTTTTTTTCCGAGCCAACTGGGCGCCGGCGGTAAACCGTCAACCTTGGTTTTCTGCTTTGCTCGGAGCCCACAGGGACAGGGGAGCCCCCGCTCAGGATTCAGGTCCGCAGCAGAGGAGCAGCAGGTGCTCGACACCTTCAGCGAGGCGCTTGCTGGCCAAGAGCTCAGCTTGACTAACCGTGCAGGTCGGCGGGATGGCGGCAGCCTCGGAGGCTATGTTGAATAGCCAAGAGCCTTGAGAGTGTTGAAGAGCAGGGAGGGGGAGCACGAATAAGTCAATGACCCAACCAATGCCAACACCGTGGGAGGAACGACCACCATCGAAGTAGCCGCGAATCCCCTTTATTTGTTCCCTTCTGAGAGTATGAATGTACGGGTCGAAAGTACGATGGTTCTGGCCCGTGCGGGCCTTCCAAGTTTCAGCATCAGCACGCTCATTTCCCTCACGATAAAACCACTTCCAAGGATCTAAACCCCAGGACGGCGGCCTCAGATTCACGCGGTAGTTCAAGTGTAATCTGTATAATATACTTTGAATGTGTGCAATGGTCTCACAATACACTTCCGTCGTACATACATATTGTCCCGCCAGCCAGTTCACTACCACCTGGGAGTAACCACAGAGCTCGACGGGAATCCCTTCAGCCTCGTAGTTCCAGACGCTGGCATTCTCGAAGTTATAGGCGAGCCGCTTTGCAATCTCATTATTTCTCTCTTCCGTCCCCTCCACCTCCTCCTCGTCGTTTTTCGGCCTCCAGGGTTTTGGTTCAGGCAGGTGAGCATATTCTAAAACATGTTGTAGGTCCCATTCCGAAAGCAACGTACGGATAAAACATCTCCACCCTGCCTGAGTCCACTCAAGAGTATCATGCCAAGCATCTCCACCCACCGTATCAAATGGCAAGCCCCACGGACGAAGTCCCACCGTTTTTCCACCTTCCCTTCGACGTGTAAAGGGTCGTGCTTCCTGCGAGTTATATGTGCGAATAACGGCATCCCTCTGCTGAGTCCACGGGCTGGCGGCACGCATCATCGTGTAAAGGGGCCTGCAAGAAAGGGTCATCCGCACTCGCCCCCACCATATCACTTTGAAACCTTCTTCGCATGGCTGCTGGCGCTGGTGTAGGGGCTGATGATGATGATGGCGTTGATGATGTGGGAGCATTCCTGCTCCTTTTGGCAGCAGCACGGGACGCCTGAGAGATAAGCCGTCGTCGGTTCTGACTCGTGGCGCTGTTCTCCTGACCCTCTGGCAGAGCAACGGTGAGGTCCCCTCGGGCAGTAAGGACAGGGGGCACAATAACAGTCACCCTCCGTCGTTTCAGATCTCTGGTAATCGGTACAGCAGCACCCGCATTCAAAGACATCGAACCCGTGGTAATCGGTACGACCGCACCCGCATTCTGAGACATCCAATCCGTGGTAATCGGTACAGTAGCACCCGCATTCTGAGACATCCCATCCATATCAAGAGACACTGCCCCACCCATTTCCATTGGATCAATTGTAGGCTGGGCGTCATCAACTTGGCGGATCCCGTTTCGAGCAGTTGTCGTCGCCACATCCTTTGCCCAACTCCACTGTTTGAAAAGAAAGAGCTGAACCGCACTCGGCATCTGAGCTGTCCTGAGTGCTTTCCGCCCCGTCAAGTACACGCTCTGGTAAAACTGTGGCCAACTCTCAGTGTCACGTTTCCGTCTCCAAACCATCTTCGAAAGTAATCGGCCTTCAAACGCATGAATCGATTCAATAGCATTTTTGCCAGCTCTCATCCCTTCCACTGCAAACAATAATCGGCTTCTTACACGTGAGTCGTATCGCCGCAATCTTTTCTTGAACTTAATACCCTGGCACATGTAATACTTCTTATCTTGCCAAAACGCCTTTTGTGCGAGAGAAATCCGATGAGTTAAGTCCTCATGTTGTCGCATGCTGTTTTCAAGAATCGTGCCAAGTATCTCCAAACGATCTGTCTGCTGCAACGTTATAGTCACTCTCTGACGCTTATCCTGGGAATTCGGCAACGCAAAAGAGACATCCAAACTCTCGGTCCCAGGCTCATCGTAGCCAAAGCGAATAAACTGCAAGCTACTCGGTTTCCATCTGTACTTCCTGTGATAAAGTGGGACACTGATCTCCGCAATCATGGTCGTCAACTCACTCTGATCTCTGGCACACAACAGAACATTGTCGGCCCAAATAGCATGTGTAAGATGACGAGTACCTGCCTGCTGCGTCAACTGCACTCCCATCCCCCGCTCCTGCCAACTCAAGACCACAGAACGGAACATGAGCACACTCACACAGCCAAAAGAGCGGAGCCTCAACACTACCTGTGCGGATACAACTATCCCAAGCTATGTCCGAGACATCCACCTGCTGGAAAGATAAATCGGCCCTGTTCTCAGCTAGGCCCTCCATGAGCGCATAAATAAGTTCAGGTGGAAACCGCAACTCCTCCAGGCAGTCAGCAACGTCTGCAACCTGTACATTATCAAAAGCACGATACACGTCTAAGCTCGCCGTGTGCATACAATATGACTTCCCCCATTCCGTCGCGTGCTGAGCAACTCTCTTCAAACCACCAGTAATCTCGTGTGTCCGTCTTCCAGCAACAAACCCGAAGAGCATGACCTCGGGGGCAACACTCCGTTTGAGATGGTCCACGGCCAACAAGGTGAGACATGACATATACCATTTTGACAGGCAAGATAATAATGATAAAGCTCGTGTGTCATTGAATTCGCAAGTCTTCACAGACTTCGGCATCAGCTGTATACATATATGGCGCCATGCTGTGGGTGTGCAATACTCGCGCATAAACAGCTGCTGAAAGCACCGCAAGACTTGAAGACAACCTGACCAAGGGATGTGCTTAAGCATGGAGACGCTGCTGTTGTCCTTACCTACGGCCTTTCCTGAACGAAGACGAGACCTAGCACGCATGAGCAGGCCGATATCGATAGGCTGGTACTCCTGCATATTCACCTCCTGCAACCTCTTCCTCATCTCCTCCAGCTTACTGTTTGTGCGTGCACGCTCATGTTCATCAGTATACATGGCCAGACCGTGCGCTCTGAGGGCCTTCTCCCACTTAGACTTGTCCCAAGCGAGCACTCCCTCGACTTTGAGCGTCTTAAGGTATGTTCGATGCTGTAGACCTGGACGGAACTCATACTCCAAGATATTCCTCCCATGCTTCCTCCTCTCATATCTGTACCTCCCCCTCGCCTTCTTGAACTCCTCCTCCGTGCATTCACCCTTATTTCTCTTCCTCCTCATCTCAAGTGCGGCCTCCCGAGCGGCAACATACTGCTCAGAAACTTTCGGGGTAAGGTCTGCTTTGGTGGGGACCTCGCCGATTTCCTCACAGGGCTGTCGAATCATGTCACCTAGCTCCGTGGGCGAGAGACCCGTATGTCCACTCCAATCGGTCTGTTCTGTCTGGCTGTTGCCAGACACCAGGGCTGCATCAACCGCATAGCGCAAAAGAGGTACACGATGAGACTGAACATGCCAACGTGTGTTGCGGACAGGATTGGGACGCACAACTCGACGAGGCAAGACACGAGCAGGGATACGCAAGTGTAACAGACCATGATCACTCCAAAAACTCGAGGCCGAGCTCCCAGACATATGTGCTGCCCCCGGCTGTGGCCACAAGACGGAGACCTCAGGAGCTCCCCAAGACGAAGGTACACCTATGTAGTCATAGACGTGAGAGTACTGCTGTTCTTGAGGTAGGTGCCTGTAGTGAGCCCATTTAGCAGAGCGCCAGGTAGGGAGCCTCGTAGGGTTGAAAGTGTTGGCCAACTGGAGGCCCAGGGCGCCAATAGTGAAAGTAAGAGCCTCACTGAGTTCCAAAGCAAACTCCTTAGATCGCCTCTGAAATCCGCCATCCCTCGTACGAGGGACAATAGGCACACCAACAACACTAGGACCCGAGACAGCCTGAGACATGTGGAAAACCTGAGGCTCAACCTCAACATTAGCATCGGTTCCTGAAACAACATCCTGGATTCGAAACTGCTTTTTCAATCTGGCAACATTGAGCGCTGTATCCCTCAGCACTTCTTGGTATACACTAAGCGTACGCAAAAACTGCTCACGAGACTTTCCCTGCAAATACTTATGCGGCAAGTAGAGAGAGAGAGAAAGATGACATTAGAGCAAACAACGGCAACCCAACGGTCGCCTCTGGCCTCGTGTTGGACATCGTCCTTCCAAACACCACGGAGGCCCACGCACGCTCGCTCACAAGAGGAGCGCCAAAGATTCCAACCGTGTTCCTCAGCAACACGGTCGGAGACAAACTGGCACTCTTGAAGGAGAATCACATTGCTTGAATTGAAGACCTGGGCGAAAATCTCGTGGCATTGTGCCATCCCTAGCAATCGAACGTTCCAGCTGAAAATTGAGCGGTCAACCTCAGCCAGTTGTTCGTGCCACTTGCCAGGGCACCGTCAACTCATGAGATCAGCTTTGAAACCCCCCAGTTTGAAGTTTGGATCGACTTCCTTGATCATATCCCCATCAATCTTCCAACCCACTGCACGATCAGGCTTCCATGAGGCAACACACTGTCCCTTTTGCAGCTGCTGCTCGGACGGGTAAGCCCAAAAAAACGTGGCTGGGGGTCCATATTCTTCAACCTTTACAAAGGCGCTGGCACACGAACGATACTTATAAAATCGGGCCTTGAATTTGCCAGCAGCTTTGATGTGCGGTTCTTGCCACGGAGAGGCCTCCACAGTAACCGTGATCCTTTCATCACAGATGTGGTTATACGTGGTCGCGTCGTGTGGATCCTCAAAGATGGCTTTCTGCTCGAAACATTGAATGAACACTTTGCGAAAATCCCACATCATATCCTTCGTCGCCGTGGCGTTGAAGCATATCTTGAGCTGATAACATCCCATGGGGTTCTTACTGTTCTCACCATTCGTTTTTATATCATCCACGTGCGCCAAGCAATTCGCTTTTTGACATAGAGTCGCAAGGAGGCGCTGGGCCACCGCTCCAGGGAGTAAAGCCTTGGATCGTTTATGAAGCTCTTCTGACGCTGTCCGTGCCCATCCTTTTATAGTTATCATCGTTGGTTGAAATGTTGGCCTCGGACCCTTGAAGCCAAACTCCCCACGAGTACCCTGGAACTGGAAGCCAGGATTCCCCGACCCAGTCCCACGTGATGAAGCAACTGTTGAGGCATCGGCATTCGTTTTACTTTGGAGGGCTTCTAACTGTCTCTGCTGTGACTGCACCTGTGCATTGAGGCGTTGCAAATCGGTACTGTGTTCTTCCAACTTCAATTTGATCGGCGCAACTTCACCTTGCATAATAGACTGGAAATTCTCCTTTTGTGTGGCAAACTTCGAATCGAGCAGCTGCGAGAGTGCAGCCAACTGAGGATTGAGCTGCTGTTGTTGTTGAATCAATGCCTGCTCACGCTGCTGCCGTGCCAACTCACTCTGACGACGACGTTTAGCATCCTTTTCTTCCTCCAAAAGTCCACCTGCTGCTCCCGCTGCTGCATCCAAGAGACCTGGCGGTATACCCCCACGGATCTTGCTACGAAGATCATCCCCTCCCATACCTTCGATATCCAACTCCTCTTCTTTTGTCATTTCCTCCATTACTGCAATGTGAAAGAGAACGAGGCAAGGAGACAAAGTACAAGTACAACTGAAGAAATTGCCACAACCAAGTCGAATCTGCTATCTGTAACGCGTCCTGAGCGCACAACAAGATTCAGCTGATTGAAAACTGGCAAGAGGGAAGCTATGAAGCCCACTCCCCAAGGGGCTTGATGCGTGTATGCCCTCGTAACGTAAGCGAAACAGAACTTTGCTGGCGTAGGGGCTCTAAACTGGAGGCGAGGTCCAGGCAGAGTTTAAAACCCCTGTCGGCTGCGCTGAGCAACCACGCCTTGAGCAACCACGCCTTGAGCAACCTTGGTTACCGCCGGGGGACTCGTAGAGCTTCCTAACCCGACTTAAGTTGAGAAAACAGACAGCACTTACCAACAATCTGACTTATAGTGAATAGTTTTTGACCTCTAAATGCGACAGACGGACGCGTCTGATGTCTGCGAATCGACTCCTGTCATTACCAGCCCTGCAGCCCCCCTACAGCCCGAGTTAAGTGCAGAAACCCGACAGCACCTCTCAGGATGACTCGAACAATAGGAATAGTTTCGCGGACCTAGTTCGGGCAGCAGACAGAGTTCAGAGCTCTGTATTCGACATGCGGACGCGCCTCATGTCTTCAAATCGATCCCAGTGATTACCAGCCATGCAGCCCCCCCTACAGCCCGAGTTAAGTCCAGATAACCGACATTATCTCGCAAGCGACTCGAACGATACAAAAAGTTTCGCGATTCTAGATCGGGCAGCAGGCCGAGTTCACAGCTCTGGAGTCGACAGACAAACGCAACTGATGATTCTGGATTGGTGCCTCTGAATATCAGCTCTGTAGCTGTCCTACAGCTCGAGTTAAGTGCAGAAAACCGAGCTTTCTGTCAAAATGACTCGAATAATACGAACAGGTTTGTGGCCCTAGCTCGGCTAGCAGACCGAGTTCAGACCTCTGGATTCAACAGGCGAACGCGCCTGATCATTCTGCATGCATTAGCTGTGCTTACCAGCTCTGTAGCTGCCCTAGAGCTCGAGTTATGTTCAGAAAACCGTCAGTGCATATCAAGATGACTCAAAACGGCCGATCCCGCCACAGTGCTTTTCGATAGTAATATTCACCCGATCGAGCTGAGATCAAGATGGCGAGCGGGAATAAGATCGAATATCACGGGAAAAAATACTAGAGCTCTAACGAATTGTCAAATTTTGAGAACAAAATTTTCAACCGAGCAAAAGTTGTGAAAAGTTCAGTCGAGATTTTTCGAGCCAACTAGCTGTGGGGCGCGCCGGAATTACTCTTAGCTTCCAGCAATAACTTGCTAAGGGAAGCTCTACGAGTCACATTACTTGAATAATACGAATAGGTTTGCGGACCTAGCTCGGCTAGCAAACCGAGTTTAGAGTCTGAACTCGGTCTGCTACTCGAGCTAGGTCCGCGAAACTATTTGCGTTGTTCCAGTCATCTTAACAGGTGCTGTCGGTTTTCTGTACTTAACTCGAGCTGAAGGACAGCTACAGAGCTGATACTTACAGAAACCCATCCACAATCATCAGGCGCGTTCATCTGTTGCATCTAGAGGTCTGAACTCGGTCTGCTACTCGAGCTAGGTCCGCGAATCCATTCGTACTATTCGACTCATCTTGACAGGTGCTGTCGGTTTTCTGTACTTAATTCGAGCTGTATGACAGCTATAGAGCTGATACTTACAGAAAACCATCCAAAATCATCAGGCGCGCTTCTCGGTTGCATCTAGATGTCTGCACTTGGTCTGCTACTCGAGCTAGGTCCGCGAAACCTGTTCGTATTATCCGAGTTATCTTGACAGAGACTGTCGGTTTTCTGCACTTAACTCGAAATCTGGAGAGCTACAGAGCTGGTGCGCACATGAATCGATTCAATATCACCAGGCGCGTGCGTCTGTCGCATCTAGAGCTCTGAAGCCAGTCTTGTCCTCGAGTTAGGTTTGCAAAACTATTTGTATTTGACAGTTTTTGTTTTCGAACTGATGGTGAATTTCTTCACTACCTCGAGCTGCAGATGAGTTCGAGCTCTTCCGCACATGAATCAGAAGACTTTCATGCGGCGCGCTAGTCGACGTATCTAGAGGCTTGGCTTTCTGTTATGAGCGCAAACGCCAAACAACTAGTCATACTTTTTCTTGTGATGGAATTCGTTTCCTGGGCTGAACTCGAGGTGCAGACGAGCTGGAGAGCTCTGAGCATTGGAATGGGAAGATAATCGTCATGCGCGCAGAAACAAGACACCCACGCTCAGTCTGCTATTAGCGCTAGGGCTGACCACGGATTCGTACTCTGCTACTGCTTGGAAATGATACTGTTTTTCTTGTTTGTACTTGTGCTGCAGATGAGCTAGAGAGCTGTTCAGCACAGCAATGGGAAGGGAATCGTAAGGGGCAATAGTGAAATATTTCTAGAAGCCTGAGATCAGTCTGCTATCAGCGCTGAGGCTGAAAAACTATTCGTTCTCTTTAATACTGGGCGCCGGCGGTAAACCGTCAACCTTTCTTACCGCCGGGGGACTCGTAGAGCTTCCTGACAGTATGTAGTGTGGAAAAAACTCCAAAGAACGACTAGTTTTTCAGCCGAAGCGATTTCAGACCTCTCAAGATGACTCTAATCAAAAAAAGAAACAGTTTCGCAACCCAGTTCGAGTATCGAACCGAGTTCAGACCTCTGAATGCGACAGACGGGCGCGTCTGATGACTGCGAATCCACTCATGTGATTCCCAGCCCTGCAGCTCCCCTACAGCCCGAGTTAAGTGCAGAAAACCGACAGTATCGACTCGAATAATAGAATAGTTTCGCGGACCTAGTTCGAGCAGCAGACCGAGTTCCGAGCTCTGGAATCGACCAACAGACGCGCCTGATGTGTGCAAATCGATATCTGTGACCCGCAGCACTGTAGCCCTCCCCCAGCACGAGTTGAGTGCAGAAAATTGAGAGCACTTCTCAAGATGATTCGGACAATACGAATAGTTTCGCGAACCTAGCTCGGGCAGCAGGCCGAGTTCAGAGCTCTCGGTTCAATAGACGAACGCGACTGATGATTCCCCATTGATGTCTGTGTCAATGAGCCCTCTAGCTGCCCTAAAGCTCGAGTTAAATAGAAAAAAACCGAGAGCGTCTGCCAAGACGACTCGAATAATACGAATAGGTTTGCGGACCTAGCTCGGCTAGCAGACCGAGTTCAGACCTCTGGATTCGACAGGCGAACGCGTTTGATAATTCTGAATGCGATAGGTGTGCTTAACAGCTCTGTAGCTGCCCTACAGCTCGAGTTAAGTACAGAAAACCGAGAGCGTCTGTCAAGACGACTCGAATAATACGAGTAGGTTTGCGAACCTAGCTCGGCTAGCAGACCGAGTTCAGACCTCTGGATTCAACAGGCGAACGCGCCTGATAATTCTGAATGCGATAGGTGTGCTTACCAGCTCTGTAGATGCCCTACAGCTCGAGTTAAGAACAAAATACCGACAACGCGTATCAAGATGACTCGAAACGGTCGTTCCCGCCGGGACGCTTTTTGGCAGTAAAATGTACCCGATCGAGCTGAGATCAAGATGGCGAGCGGGAATAAGATCAAATATGACGGGAAAAAATACTAGAGCTCTAGCGAATGGTCAAATTTTGAGAACAAAATTTTTAACCGAGCAAAAGTCACCAAAAGGTCCGTCGAGATTTTTCTTGCCAACTAGCTCTCCAGCGCTCCGGAATTACTCTCAAGCTTCCAGCAATAACTTGCTCAGGGAAGCTCTACGAGTTATATGGCAAGGAAGCTCTACGAGTGTCCCGGCGGTAAGAAAGGTTGACGGTTTACCGCTGGCGCCCAGTATTCAGAGCTTCGCAGGGAAGCTGTCCAGCCTCTCCAGAGCTGCTCCGCGCGCTGGTTCCAGCGTCTCCGCGCACACTAAACCGCGTACGTGTGCACTCTTCGTGGAGCGCCTCTTTGCTCTCCGGGTTTTGGACGCTACCAAGTGGTAACTTTGGGTCGTCTTTTTGTATCTTTCTGCAACATTTGAAGTTCGTTTTAAGAATCGGTATTTTTCGCACGTGTAGTGGGTTATGCCGCGTCTGCCAGTTCAATTCTCAGGTCCGTAGCTGCAATATTACTATCAAAACACTTGCTGGAACCGACTGTGTTCCGAGTCATCCTGACACGCGTTAACGGTTTTCGGTACTTAACTCGAGATTCGGGAAAGCTACAGAGCTCATGCTTAGAAACCTATTCGAAATTATGAGGCGCGTTCGTCTGTTGCATCCAGAGGTCTGAACTCGGTCTCATACTCGAGCTAGGTCCGCAAAACTATTCGATTCTTCGAGTAATTTCCACGTACTGTCGGTTTTCTGTATTTAACTCAAGATTCAGAAGAGCTACAAAGCAGGTGCGCACATAAACCGATCCAGTATCACGAAGCGCGTGTTGCATCGAGAGATCTGAACTCGGTCTGCTACTCGAGCTAGGTCAGCGAAACTATTCGTATTCTTCAAGTTCTCTTTACAGGCGCTCTCGGTGTTCTGTACTTACCTCGTAGAGCTCTTCGGCATCGATGAGCTAGAGGAATTCCGGCGCGGGGTGGAGCTAGTTGGTCGACCCGGCCAGAAAGGACAAAGTGGTAACCTTTGGGTGGTTTTGCAATTTGTTGAAAGATATTTGACAATTCATGTTGAGAAAGCAGATTTTTCGCATTTGTAAACGACTACGAGGGCCTCTCTGTCTTAGTATGAGCTCTGTAGGCGCACTTTTACTGGGCGCCGGCGGTAAACCGTCAACCTTTCTTACCGCCGGGGGACTCGTAGAGCTTCCTGACAATATATAATATGGAAAAGAATTTCAGAGAACGACTAGTTTTTCAGCCCAAGCGATTATAGACCTCTCCAGATGACTCTAATCAAAACAAACGAACAGTTTTCCAATCGAGCTCGATGAAACCGAGTTCAGACCTCTGAATGCGACAGGCGGACGCGTCTGATGTCTGCGGATCGATTTCTGTGATTACCAGCTCTGCAGCCCCCCATAAAGCCTGAGTTAAGTGCAGAAAACCGAGAGCACCGCTCAGGACGACTCGAATAATACAACAGTTTCGCGGATCTCGTTCGAGCAGCAGACCCAGTTCCGAGCTCTGGAATCGACCAAAAGACGCGCCTGATGTGTGCAAATCGATATCTGTGACCCGCAGCACTGTAGCCCTCCCCCAGCACGATTTAAGTACAGAGCACTTCTCAAGATGACTCGAACAATACCAATAGGTTCGCGAACCTAGCTCGGGAAGCAGGCCGAGTTCAGAGCTCTTGATTCAACAGACAAACGCGCCTGATAATTCTCAATCGATTTCTGTAATTATCAGCTCTGTGGCTGCCCTACAGATCGAGTTAAGTACGAAAAACCGAGAGCGTCTGCTACAACGACTCGAATAATACGAATAGGTTTGCGACCCTAGCTCGGCTAGCAGACCGAGTTCAGACCTCTGGATTCAACAGGCGAACGCGCCTGATCATTCTGAATGCATTAGCTGTGCTGACCAGCTCTGTAGTTGTCCTGAAGCTCGAGTTATCTTGAGAAAACCGACAGCGCGTATCAAGATGACTCGAAACGGCCGTTCCCGCCCGTGTGCTTTTTGGCCTTCAAAGTTACCCGATCGAGCTGAGATCAAGATGGCGAGCGGGAATAAGATCGAATATCATGGGAAAAAATACTAGAGCTCTAACGAATGTTCAAATTTTGAAAACAAATTTTCAACCGACCAAAAGTCAGCAAAAGGTCCGTCGAGATTTTTCCTGCCAACTAGCTCTCCAGCTCCCCGGAATTACTCTTAAGCTTCCAGCAATAAGTTGCTAAGGGAAGCTCTACGAGTTACTATCAAAACACTTGGAGGAACCATCTTCATGTCGATACGAAAAAAACATTTTTTTTTGAGAAATGCTTCCAGAAGCTCTCTCTTTCGACTCCGACCACTCTTACACGTGAAATGAGCTCTGCGAGGTTGCCGGCGGTGACCAGGTTGACGGTTCACCGCCGGCGCCAGTTCCGAAGCGCTGGAGAGCTAGTTGGCTCGAAAAAAAGGCACTGAACTTTTCATAACTTTTGGTCGGTTGAAAAATTTCTTCTCGAAATTCAACAATTCGTTTGTGCTCTAGTATTTCTTCCTGTGATATTCGATCTTATTCCCGCTCGTCATCTTGATCTCAGCTCGATCGGATATCTTTTACTGCCAAAAAGCACACTGGCGGGATCGGCCGTTTTGAGTCATCTTGATACGCGTTGTCGGTACTGGGCGCCGGCGGTAAACCGTCAACCTTGGTTTTTGCGGCTTTGCGAGGCTCCTACTGGCCCTAGGGCCACGAGCAAGCACGAGGTCAGGTGTCTTCAGGAAGCGAAAGCTCTTATTCGAACATAAAGTCAAGACAACCCAGAAGCAGCGAAGCTGCGATGAATCATCAATCACAAATATGAGCGAAAGAGCAGAACGCACACAGAAATGAATCAAATGCAGTCAACTAATCATGCAAGAGAAATAGAGAACTCCCAGCGAAGCTGAGTATATCATAGTCAGGGAAAGAAACAACGAATTGAGAAACTGCAACTATCAAGTCTGTGGTAACCATAGAGCTGCCTGTGGGAGCGCAGTCACGATGCACTCCAAAGCACTGAGTTCTGTATCAGTAACAGTTGTAGTTGGACAAATAAGCCAAGCCCTCTCAAAAACTGACTTCCATATCAGCTGAGCGGGGTCCCGTCGATCCCAATACCGTGGTTTGAGGCCTATGTCTATCCAGCAACCGCACCCACATCCCTCAGACGACACGCCGCCATCGAAACCAGCCCGAATAGCAGCAGCAACGTAAAATTCTGTCTCATAATCATGTGTAAACGGACTACATTCTGAACTAAATATCTGGCCCTCTCGGGCCTGGTGTGTAAGGACGTCGGCTCGAGTATTCCACTCCCGAAAATCATGACGAACTAGATCCATCCCCGCCGCTGGAGGTCGTATATTATAGCAGCTACAAAGCCCATCAAGCGTATTGATTATTTTCGATATTCTATCAGCATATGATCTATTATCTGCACGCCACCGTCCCGTAGCCCAGCTAACCACGAGGAGCGAGTCACCCACCACCTCCAGAGGGATTCCAGGGGCCTCCAGGTTCCAACGAGTTGCTTTCATATTATGAAGGGCAATGCGCTTTGCAAGTTTCTCAGCAGCCATCGGACTATCATCCGTGCTCACCTGAATTTCACCATGCACTGAGGGCGCCAAGTAGGCGGGCGAACTCACAGGTCCACACGTCGACACCTCCTGGAAACATCGAAGCATGCTCTGTGTACAAAGGTGCGAGACATATTGCATAAATCCAAGCTGGGAACCTGTGAACTGAACCCACCAATCATCCCCGAAAAACTCAGCTAATGTATATTGCCATGATCTCTGGCCAATGCTTTCCGTCCCTCGACAGCGACGTTTGTAGGAAGAGGCCTCCGACCAGTTGCCAAAGTGTCTCATCGTCTCACTCATAAGTGTGCGATTGCGATCAGAGTACGGTCCAAAACACAAACACGCCATACGGGAATCGCGCCATGTCCTCTCAGCCGCCTTCAAGTCGATCACTTTCTCAACAATCATGCTATTTGCGAAACTTGCAATGTCTTTTGCGAAATTCCAGTGCAACATCAGATAACGCTGTACAAGAGAGGAGTACCCAGCCTTTAAGAAACGATCCCGTGCAACATGATACCTCCTTTCCTGATAAGCTTGCTCCGTTTCCATCGGCCCTTTCCGAGACGAGATCATCATCTTCAGGCACTTCCCTTCGAAGGAATGGAGAAACGAAAGAGTATGAGAATCTGCAGTGGTGGTCTCCATACCGTACAAAGCCAAGCTCTGGACTCTATCCTGGTATCTCCGAAGCTTATCCTTGAGGGGGATACAATTCGACCTGAAATACCCTGCCTGGGAGTAAAATGCACGGCGAGCACAGTCCAGGCGAAAGGATACATCACGATGTACAGGACAATTATATTCACTATGCAACTGCGTGCCAAGTACGTCCATAGAAACGACTCGACGGTAACATAACTCATCAATCTGCTGCACTGCATTCCTCCCACCACATGCATCAGAGAAAATCGGGATTTTCAGATCCATCGAACGTGGAATGTTCCCGTCCTCATCCAAGACAGCGGGAGCTCCACACACCATGTACTTCAGCGATGTGGGTTTCCATCGCATCGAGAAACTGCAAAGTGGAAGTGTCAAATCTCGTACCATTCGAGTAAGCTCCTCACGGCTACGGCTGACGAGGTACACGTTATCTGCCCAGATAAAATGATTCACCACCGACCGATGCTCCGTCCCGAAGTCAACCGCATACCCCAGGCCCTGAACGTCCCAATTATGGATAACGTCACCCCACATGGCAGCAACAATGAGGTTAAAGCCCAAGGGCCCTTCTGGGCCTCCAGTCCTAATACAGGTGTCCCACTGGATGTTATCAATCTCCAACCCATCATAGTAGAGGCAGCCCGTGCTATGCGATAACGGATCCAGAAACGCGTGCTGTAAATATGCAGGGACACGTGCATGCTCTAGACCCTTATGAACGTTCAGTATCGTGCAGTTGTCAAAGGCCTGGTATATGTCCATGTCCGCAACGTACAGACACTCTCGCTTTCCCCACTTGTCCCCGTGCATACACATATTAGTAAGGCTACTCGTGATATGAGATGTGCTGTGACCCTGACGGAACCCATAGAGGCCCAGAGGATGAAATAGCTTAGACGCCTCCACGTGCTGCTCGACCAGGATGACCACACACGCCGAGAACCAGCGAGTTATACTATTCTGCAAGCACAAGAGTCGAGCATCCGCCAAGTTCGTGATCCCCTTTAGTTTAGGCATATATGCAATAAGTATATCCCTCCATCGAACAGGGTACTGGACAGCCAGCTTCAAGAGAGAGTCGAAAATCTGTTGAATATGCCGAAGTGTGCACCATGGGAGAAGCTTGAGCATTTCACAAGGCACGCGATCAGGTCCTGTTGCACGTCGCGTTCGAAGACGAGCCCTCGCTGCACAACATATCGACATCGTAATACTTCGAACGATCTGGCCACCCTTGATCTCCTCCTCCGCCTTCCTCCTGATCTCCTCCATCAAGTTGCTATTCTCCTCCCTCCTACGCTGTGATGTGACCTTCCCCTTCACATGCTCCTCCAACTTCTCCTTCAAGATATATCTATCCTCCGTCTCCCATCCATCTACCACCACATGTTTGATACGATGTCGAACCTTACGACGAGTCGGGGGTACAGCCCATTCAAGAAGATCACGCCGATACTGTCTCCTCCAAACATTGGCAGCTGCTCTGAGTCCCTTTTTCTCTGGACCGTTCTGAAGGGACCGAATCCGCTCTTCGAGACGCGTGAGCTCAGGCGGGCGAGTAGGCGCCCGAGGCCGGGCAGCTGAGGCCGTGGAGAAATCCACATCCTCCTGCGTAAATGCTTTCAAAATAACAGGAGCGGTCTCTGTCACGTCCTGTGGTCGTGTCGACGCAGCCGGAGGGGAACCACATCCAGCAAACACGGCACCACAAAACTCGAGGTCAACCCTTTCCCTCCCTATCATCTCGTCCGCATACGTCTGAGCCCGCCATCCCACCAAAGAAGGTTCCCTATGCACACGCTCGACTGTCCAATCAGTCCTGCCAGGACTGGGCTGTCGTACTGTGCATATAACTAGAGCATGATCGGCAAGTCTACTACGATTATGAGTTCCACCGCTGCGATACTTGAAATCAATCTTACACTCCTGCACCTCCCACCCCATCGGAACCATCACATAGTCTAAGACTCTCCTCATCGATCTAGTCCGAGAACGATTTCGCTCTTGTCCCCAGGGCTCCCAGGTCGGGCGACGACGGTCGAAGGTGTTGGCAGCTAGCAATCCCCAGGTCTGCATAAAGGTCAGCAAGTTATCCGTCAACATCTGCCTCCTATCCTTCCTCTCCCTCTCCGCCTTCCCCTCAGATCCCGTCCTCCTCCATGATTTCGCCCCCGTCCCAGTGGCAGCATAACCCTGACCTGCAACCTCAAGCTGAACAAGTGGTGGCAACTCAACATTGGCATCCGCAAGCAAACAAAAGCTGGCCTGACGATATTTCTGCTTCAAGAGACGGATCTGACCCTCCAACTCCCCCAGCATTTCTGCCGATTCAAGATCACACTGATCACGATCATGATGTGGAAAATAAGCTGAACATATGATCACCTGAGACGCCTCCGTTCCAAACACACCCAAGACAAATCTATCGCAGGCTGTAACGCTTTCGCGCAGGAGTGAGGCCCACCCATGGGCATACAACAAACCTGCACGTCTATCCCTGGAAGGTTTAAAATGCCAACCGAGTCTATCTAATTCAGCTGAGTCAAAGAACTCACACTCTTGCAAACCGAAAATTGAAGAGGCTCCTATCTTTCTCAGAGATGTTAGAACCTCGGTCCCACGTGAATTGGAAGCATCCGAATTACCCACATTCCATGTTCCGATACGAAGTCCCTTACTCCAATATCGTTTTTGTCACTGGCGTCTGTTGACCTCACTCTCTAGCAGCTGCTTAGTGACCGCCGCCACCGTAGGAAATGCGCTGACAACCTGCTGCCACTGCGGCTCATGCACCTCCCAAGTATTACGAGCTGAAGTGAATGTTGCAATATTGATGGGACGCACAGCACCCCTGGCGACGGTCCATATCAACGATCGCGGTGGTCCAATTTCTCCTCTCACTTCGATCTGAGCGTGCTGTTGTGTCATCGTTCGGAAAGCTCCGCAAAACCTCGCAACTGCTTTTACGTGATCCCTTTTCCAAGGTGCGCACTCGATTTGAACACGAAGATTTGCTCCTGGAAACTGAATCGCAAGGCCCACTACCAAGACTGCGGGTAAAGGCAAACCATTGTGCCCATCCACCGTATTCTTAATGATTGCATCCCACTTCTTTTTAATCGTCCAAAGCAAGTCCCTATTAGTATTTGGTTTGAACATGATCTTGACACTGCCAAACATATACCTGCCCGAATTGATACGTTCCGTTGCTTCACGATCGACTGCATCTTTCTCGAATTGGTTGCATCGCTCCAAGCAATTGTCGATAAGTTTTTGGCAATCACTCCACGTTAAAAGTTGCTCAGCCCGCGCGCCATGATCAGACCAATTCGTGACCCATCCCTTCAACTCAATGTATGTCGGTGTGAAATCCTGAAAACGCGAACTGGAAGATAAGCCAGGCGGTCCACCGCCTCCACTACCTCCAACTGCCGTAGAACGAGAAACGTCTGATCCAGCACCACTTCCATGACGCGCTTGACGAAGGGCCTCTTCAAACTTATTCATCCTTTCCTCCATCTTATTAGCTCTGTCATCGTGCTTCTGCAGTGTATTCTCCACGGATTTGATATGATTATTTGTGTTCTGAATGGTCTGTAAAATCTCCTCCTTACTATCCTCTGCTTTGAAGAAATGATCCATCACGAACCGCTCAAACCCAGTGGTGGCAGTTTTCATCATCTCCTCACGTTGTTTTTGAATATCACCTCCATTCCTCGGTCGCTTGTTCTCTTTATTTGGGTCCGCAGCACCATTCATATTTGCATCAACCGAAGAAGATGCGCCCAACATTATTACTTCTGAAATCTGTGATGGAAATCCCCACTTGTTTAGAAATGCTTGATCGTCCTCACGCTGTCGTTTTCCTGATGCCCGTTCCAAGGATTTTAAATCGGCAACGTCCCAAGGTTCAAATTGATCCAAATAGTCGAAATGATCCACACGATCTTCACGAGGTGTAAATGGGCGGTCAAGATCTTGACTTGTATTCTGATGCCACTGAGCAACTGTTTCGTTCCAACGCCCCAATCCAATTGCTTCCAACAAAGCTTGCCTCGACTCGGGTGTGTCGTACGACGTGGTCCCAAATACTTGCACGAAGAGTTACGATATGCTCTTCAGGCTCTGCTAATCACTACCGCTGGCCTTGGCGGAGGTGGCCCAGGCAGGACAAAGCCAGCGGCTCCGTGACCTTGAGCCGGCAGACTTCCTTGAGCCGACAACCTTGGTTACCGCCGGGGAACTCGTAGAGCTTCCTGACAGCATATAGCATGGAAGAAAAATCCAGAGAACGACTAGTTTCTGAGCTCAAGCGATTTCAGACCTCTCAAGATGACTCACAAAGAAAACAATTTGCCAACCCAGCTCGAGTATCAAACCGAGTTCAGACTTCTGAATGCAACAGGCGGACGCGTCAAATGTCCGCGAATCGACTCCTGTGCCTGGCCCTGCAGCCCCCCTACAGCCCGAGTTAAGTGCAGAAAACCGACAGCACGACTTGAATAATATAATAGTTTCGCGAACCTAGTTCGAACAGCAGACCGAGTTCCGAGCTCTGGATTCGACAGACAGACATTGCTGATGACTCTAAATCGATTTATGTCACCAGCAGCACTGTAGCCCTCTCCAAGCACGAGTTAAGTACAGAAAACCGAGAGCACTCCTCAAGATGACCCGAACAATACGAATAGTTTCGGAGCAGCAGGCCGAGTTCAGAGCTCTCGAGTCAAGAGACGAACGTGCCTATAAATTACCAATCGATTTCTGTGACTATGAGCTCTGTAGCTGCCCTACAGCTCGAGAAAAGTACAGAAAACCGAGAGCGTCTGCTACAATGATTCGACTAATACGAATAGGTTTGCGGACCTACCTCGGCTACCAGACCGAGTTCAGACCTCTCGGTTCAACAGACGAACGCGCCTAATCATTCTACATCGATTAGCTGTGCTTACCAGCTCTGTAGCTGCCCTCAAGCTCGAGTTATGTTCAAAAAAACCGTCAGCACGTATCAAGATGACTCGAAACAGCCGATCCCGCCAGTGTGCTTTTTGGGAGTAAAAGGTACCCGATCGAGCTGAGATCAAGATGGCGAGCGGGAATAAGATCGAATATCACGGGAAAAAATACTAGAGCTCTAACGAATGGTCAAATTTCGCGAACAAAATGTTCAACCGACCAGAAGTTGTGAAAAGTTCAGTTCTTTTTTTCCGAGCCAACTGGGCGCCGGCGGTAAACCGTCAACCTTGGTTACCGCCGGGGGACTCGTAGAGCTTCCTAACTCGACTTAAGTTGAGAAAACAGACTGCACTTACCAACAATCTGACTTATAGTGAATAGTTTTTGACCTCTAAATGCGACAGACGGACGCGTCTGATGTCTGCGAATCGACTCCTGTCATTACCAGCCCTGCAGCCCCCCTACAGCCCGAGTTAAGTGCAGAAACCCGACAGCACCTCTCAGGATGACTCGAACAATAGGAATAGTTTCGCGGACCTAGTTCGGGCAGCAGACAGAGTCCAGAGCTCTGTATTCGACATGCGGACGCGCCTCATGTCTTCAAATCGATCCCAGTGATTACCAGCCATGCAGCCCCCCCTACAGCCCGAGCTAAGTCCATATAACCGACATTATCTCGCAAGCGACTCGAACGATACAAAAAGTTTCGCGATTCTAGATCGGGCAGCAGGCCGAGTTCACAGCTCTGGATTCGACAGACAAACGCAACTGATGATTCTGGATTGGTGCCTCTGAATATTAGCTCTGTAGCTGTCCTACAACTCGAGTTAAGTGCAGAAAACCGAGCGTTTTTGTCAAAATGACTCGAATAATACGAACAGGTGTGTGGCCCTAGCTCGGCTAGCAGACCGAGTTCAGACCTCTGGATTCAACAGGCGAACGCGCCTGATCATTCTGCATGCATTAGCTGTGCTTACCAGCTCTGTAGCTGCCCTAGAGCTCGAGTTATGTTCAGAAAACCGTCAGTGCATATCAAGATGACTCAAAACGGCCGATCCCGCCACAGTGCTTTTCGATAGTAATATTCACCCGATCGAGCTGAGATCAAGATGGCGAGCGGGAATAAGATCGAATATCACGGGAAAAAATACTAGAGCTCTAACGAATTGTCAAATTTTGAGAACAAAATTTTCAACCGAGCAAAAGTTGTGAAAAGTTCAGTCGAGATTTTTCGAGCCAACTAGCTGTGGGGCGCCCCGGAATTACTGGGCGCCGGCGGTAAACCGTCAACCTTGGTTACCGCCGGGGATCTCGTAGAGCTTCCAAGCTCGAGTTAAGTTGAGAAAAACCACAGCACCTACCAACATTCTGACTCATAGTGAATATTTTTTGACCTCTGAATGCGATAAGCGGACGCGTCTGATGTCTGCGAATCGACTGCTGTGATTACCAGCCCCGCAGCCCACCCCCCCCTACAGCCCGAGGTCAGGGCAGAAAACCGACAGCATCTCTCAGGATGACTCGAACAATACAATAGTTTCGCCAACCTAGTTCGGGCAGCAGATCGAGTTCCGAGCTCTGGATTCGACAGGCGGACGCGAATGATCTCTTTGAATCGATTCATATGACAACCAGCACTGTAGCCCCCTCTCAGCTCAGGTTGAGTGAAGAAAACCGAGAGCACTTCTCAAGATGACTCGACCAATACGAATAATTTCGCGATTCTAGATCGAGCAGAAGACCGAGTTCAGAGCTCTTAATTCGACAGACGAACGCAACTGACGATTCTGAATCATTTTCTGTAAATATCAGCTCTGTAGCTGTCTTACAACTCGAGTTAAGTACAGAAAACCGAGAATTTCTGTCAAGATGACTCGAATAATACGAACAGGTTTGCAGACCTAGCTCGGCTCACAGACCGAGTTCAGACCTCTGGGTTCAACAGGCGAACGCGCCTGATGATTCTGCATGCATTAGCTGTGCTTACCAGCTCTGTAGCTGCCCTAGAGCTCGAGTTATGTTCATAAAACCGTCAGCGCATGTCAAGATGACTCGAAACGGCCGATCCCGCCAGAGTGCTTTTTGGCCTTCAAAGTTACCCGATCGAGCTGAGATCAAGATGGCGAGCGGACATAAGATCGAATATCACGGGAAAAATACTAGAGCTCGAACGAATGGTCAAATTTTGAGAACAAAATTTTCAACCGAGCAAAAGTTGTGAAAAGTTCAAGATTTTTCTTGCCAACTAGCTCTCCAGCGCGCCGGAATTACTGGGAGCCGGCGGTAAACCGTGAACCAGGTTACCGCCAGGACCCTCGTACAGCTCTGAATCGATCGAGTTGGTTCCGAGATACTAGCAGAAAAAACGCTTCTCAATACAAGCTTGAGAAATGAAGAATGTTGTTTTCGGTCGTGCACAATGTTGGTTCCCCGTAGTCTTTTGATCGAAATAATGCAGCTATGAACCTGGGGATTGCACCATCGAAAGCGCCATGATTTACTGCATAGAATAAAAATTCTAATTTACAAAACGAATTTCAAAATCTCGCACCATCTTCGAAAAACCGACCTCAGGTTACCACATTGTCCGTCCGGGCCGGGTTGGCCAACTAGCTGCACCCCGCGCCCGAATTCCTCTAGCTCATCGATGTCGAAGAGCTCTACGACGTATGGGATCCGGCGGTAAACCGTCAACCAGGTTACCGCCGGGACCCTCGTAGAGCTCTGAATGTACAGGTGAGATTCGAGATCACAGCAAAAAACGCTTCTTAGTACCAATTCGAAAAATAGAGAAATCTTATTTTCGGTCGTACAGAATACTGGTTCCCCGTAGTCTTTTGATCGATATAATGTAGCTACAGTCCTAAGAATTGAACCATCGAAAGCGCCATGATTTACTGCATAGAATAAAAACTCGAATTTGCAAAATAAATTTCAAAATATCTCGCTATCTTCCAAAAACCGACCCCAGGCTACCACATTGTCCACCCGGGCCGGGTTGGCCAACTAGCTCCCGCCCGCGCCCGAACTCGGAGCCGGCGGTAAACCGTTAACCAGGTTACCGCCGAGACCCTCGTAGAGCCCCCGATAGGCGAATTCGGTTTCGAGAGCAGAAAACGCTTCTGAATACCAGCTTGAAACTTCATGAATATTTTTTCGGTCGTGCACAATGTTGCTTCCCCGCAGCGTTTTGATCGAAATACTGCAGCTAGAGCCCTCAGATTTGCACCATCGAAAGCGTCATGATTTACTGCATAGAATAAAATTCGAATTTGCAAAACGAATTTCAAAACTGGCGCCAGCTGTGAACCGTCAACCTGGTCACCGCCGGGAATCTCGTAGAGCTCCTAGCACGCGTAAGAATGCTTGGCATGAAGAGAGAGAGGGCTTCTAAGCATTTCTCGAAAAAGAGGAAACATCATTTTTTCCATGTCGACATAAAGATGGTTCCTCCAAGTGTTTTGATGGTAGAAGTGCATCTAGAGAGCTCATATTAAGACGCAGAGGCCTGCGAAGTCGTTTACAGGTGCAAAAAATATGCTGTCTCAAAATAAATGGTCAAATATCTTTCAAATACTGGCGCCGGCGGTGAACCGTCAATCTGGTCATCGCCGGGAACCTCGTAGAGCTCCTCTCACTAGTAAGAGTGCAGAGAATCGACACAGAATGAAAAAAATCGAGATTTTTCGAAACTCTCCAAATTTGATGTTGTTCGATGTTCATAGTCGCTCAGTTCCCGGAAGTTAACTCATGCAAGAATGCATCGAGAGAGCCCAGCTGCTGTCAGAAAGGAGTTCCTATGCCAATGGTCGGCGTGAAAAATTTGCTTTTTCCAAAAAAATGTTCAAATATCAAATGTTTGCAAAACCACCCAAAAGTTGCCATATTGTCCTTTCTCGCCGGGTCGACCAACTAGCTCCACCCCGCGCCGAAATTCCTCTAGCTCATCGATGCCGAAGAGCTCTACGAGGTATTTGCAAAATCATCCAAAAGTTGCCACATTGTCCGCCTCGGCCGGGTCGGCCAACTAGCTCCACCCCGCGCTGGAATTCCTCTAGCTCATCGATGTCGAAGAGCTCTACGAGGTATCTCTCGCCATCTTCGAAAAACCAACCCGAGGTTACCACATTGTCCGTCGGGGCCGGGTCGGCCAACTTGTAAGCCTCCAAAACCCGGATAGCGAGGCAAGGCGCGAAGTGCAGAGCGCTCGTCAGCGCCGCACGGCGACTTCTTCCAGGCCGCCTGGAACGATGCGTGGGGCGCTGGAAACCTCGCAGGAGACGCCTGCGAGAGCGTCTTTCACGACGCGCGGGGCTCTGTGAAACCTACCACGACACCTCTGCCTCGGAGCCTGCGAGCTCTGGCGAAGCTCTGCCGAAGCTCTGCCGAAGCGCTTCGCGCACCCTTGAGCCACGCGCATTGAGAAACTGGGCGCCGGCGGTAAACCGTCAACCTTTCTTACCGCCGGGGGACTCGTAGAGCTTCCTGACAATATATAATGTGGAGAAGAATTTCAGAGAACGACCAGTTTTTCAGCCCAAGCGATGCGTTATAGACGTCTCAAGATGACTCTAACAAAACAAACGAACAGTTTTCCAATCGAGCTCGAGTATGAACCCGAGTTCAGACCTCTGAATGCGAAAGGCGAACGCGTCTTGTCTGCGGATCGATTCCTGTAATTACCAGCTCTGCAGCTCTCCATACAGCCTGATTTAAGTGCAAAAAACCGAGAGTACCTCTCAGGATGACTCGAATGATACGACAGTTTCGCGGATCTCGTTCGAGCAGCAGACCGAGTTCCCAGCTCTCGGTTCGACGAACGGACGCGCCTGATGTCTCGAAATCGATTCCTGTGACCAGCAGCACTGTAGCCCCCCCCCCCCCTCCCCCCCGCACGATTTAAGTACAGAAAACCGAGAGCGCTTATCAAGATGACTCGAACAATACCAATAGATTCGCGAACCTAGCTCGGGGAGCAGGCCGAGTTCAGAGCTCTTGATTCAACAGACGAACACGCCTGATAATTATCAATCGATGTCTGTGATTATGAGCTCTGTGGCGGCCCTACAGATCGAGTTAAGTACGAAAAACCGAGAGCGTCTGCTACAATGACTCGACTAATACGAATAGATTTCCGATCCTAGCTCGGCTAGCAGACCGAGTTCAGACCTCTGGATTGAACAGGCGAACGCGCCTGGTCATTCTGAGTGCATTTGTTGTGCTGATAAGCTCTGTAGTAATCCTGAAGCTCGAGTTATCTTGAGAAAACCGACAGCGCGCATCAAGATGACTCGAAACAGCCGTTCCCGCCTGCCTGCTTTTTGGCCCTCAAAGTTACCCGATCGAGCTGAGACCAAGATGGCGAGCGGGAATAAGATCGAATATCATGGGAAAAAATACTAGAGCTCTAACGAATGGTCAAATTTCGAGAACAAAATTTTCAACCGACCAAAAGTCACCAAAAGGTCCGTCGAGATTTTTCTTGCGAACTAGCTCTCCAGCTCCCCGGAACTGGGCGCCGGCGGTAAACCGTCAACCTTGGTTACCGCCGGGGAACTCGTAGAGCTTCCAAGCTCGACTTAAGTTGAGAAAACCGAGAGCACCTACCAACATTCTGACTCATAGTGAATATTTTTTGACCTCTGAATGCGACAAGCGGACGCGTCTGACCAGACCGAGTTCAGACCTCTCAATGCGACAGGCGGACGCGTCTGATGTCTGCGAATCGACTCATATGATTACCAGCACTGCAACCCCCCCATACAGCCGAGTTAAGTGCAGAAAACCGAGAGCATCTCTCAGGATGACTCGAATAATATAATAGTTTCGCAGACCTGTTTCGAGCAGCAGACCAAGTTCTCAGCTCTTCAATCGACCAACAAACGCGCCTGATGTGTGCAAATCGAATTCTATGACCCGCAGCACAATAGCCCCCCCCAGCACGAGTTGAGTGCAGAAAATGGAGAGCACTTATCAGATGTTTCGGACAATACGAATAGTTTCGCGAACCTAGCTCGGCCAGCAGGCCGAGTTCAGAGCTCTCGATACAACAGACAAACGCGCCCGATAATTCTCAATCGATTTCTGTGACTGTAGGCTCTGTAGCTGCCTACAGCTCGAGTTAATTAGAGAAAATACCGAGAGCGTTTGTCAAGATGACTCGAATAATACGAATAGGTTTGCGGACCTAGCTCGGCTAGCAGACCGCGTTCAGACCTCTAGAGTCAAGAGGCAAACGCGTCTGATGATTCTGAGTGCGATAGGTGTGCTTACCAGCACTCTAGCTGCCCTGCAGCTCGAATTAAGTACAAAATACCCACCACGGGTATCAAGTTGACTCGAATAATACAAATAAACTTGCGGACCTAGCTCGGCTAGCAGACCGACTTCAGACCTATGGATTCAACAGGCGAACGCGCCTGATCATTCTGAGTGCGATAGGTGTGCTGACCAGCACTGTAGCGGCCCTACAGCTCGAATTAAGTACCAAATACCCACCACGCGTATCAAGTTGACTCGAATAATACGAATAGGTTTGCGGACCTAGCTCGGCTAGCAGACCGAGTTCAGACCTATGATTCAACAGGCGAACGCGCCTGATGATTCTGAGTGCGATATATGTGCTTACCAGCACTGTAGCTGCCCTACAGCTCGAGTTAAGTAGAAAATACCGACACCGCGTATCAAGTTGACTCGAATAATACGAATAGGTTTGCGCACCTAGCTTGTCTAGCAAAACGGGTTCAGACCTCCGGGTTCAACAGACGAACGCGCCTGATGATTCTGAGTGCGATACCTGTGCTTACCAGCTCTGTAGATGTCCTACAGCTCGAGTTAAGTACAAAATACCGACAACGCGTATCAGGATGACTCGAAACGGCCGATCCCGCCAGTGTGTTTTTTGGCAGTAAAAGGTATCCGATCGAGCTGAGATCAAGATGGCGAGCGTGAATAAGATCGAATATCACGGGAAAAAATACTAGAGCTCTAACGAATGGTCAAATTTCGATGACATAATTTTCAACCGACCAAAAGTTGTGAAAAGTTCAGTTCTTTTTTTTCGAGCCAACTAGCTCTCCAGCGCGCCGGAATTACTCTTAGCTTCCAGCTATAACTAGCTCAGGGACTGCCAAGCTCGACTTAAGTTGAGAAAACTGAGAGTATCTACCAACACTCTGACTTATAGTGAATATTTTTTGACCTCTGAATGCGACAAGCGGACGCGTCTGATCAGACTGAGTTCAGACCTCTCAATGCGAGAGGCGGACGCGTCTGATGTCATGTGATTACCAGCCCTTCAGCCCCCCCTACAGCCCGAGTTAAGTGCAGAAAACCGAGAGCATCTCTCAGGATGACTCGAATAATACAATAGTTTCGCCGAGGCGGACAATGTGGCAACTTTTGGGTGGTTTTGCGAATTTTTGAAAGATATTTGACAATTGATTTTGAGAAAGCAGATTTTTCGCACCTGTAAACGAGTATGAGGGCCTCTCTGTCTTAATATGAGCTCTGTAGGCGCACTTTTACTATCAAAACACTTGGCGCAACCATCTTCGTACCGACATGAAAAAAATCATGTTTTCTCTTTTTCGAGAAATGCTTCCAGAAGCCCTCTATTTTGATGCTGAGCACTGCTACGCGTGCTAGGAGCTCTACGAGGTTCCCGGCGGTGACCAGGTTGACGGTTCACCGCCGGCGCCAGTAATACAATAGTTTCGCAGACCTGTTTCGAGCAGCAGACCAAGTTCTGAGCTCTCGAATCGACCAACGAACGCGCCTGATGTGTGCAAATCGATTTCTATGACTCGCAGCACTGTAGCTCTCCCCCAGCACGAGTTGAGTGCAGAAAATTGAGAGCACTTTTCGCGATGATTCAGGCAATACGAATAGTTTCGCAAACCTAGCTCGGGCAGCATCTCGATACAACAGAGAAATGCGCCCGATAATTCGCAATCGATTTCTCTGACTGTAGGCTCGGTAGCTGCCTACAGCTCGAGTTAAGTACAGAAAATACCGAGAGTGTTTCTCAAGATGACTCGAATAATACGAATAGATTTGCGGACCTAGCTCGGCTAGCAGACCGAGTTCAGACCTCTGGATTCAACAGACAAACGTGCCTGATCATTCTGATAACGATAGGTGTGCTTACGAGCACTGTAGCTGCCCTACAGCTCAAGTGAAGTAGAAAATACCGACAACGCGTAGTTGACTCGAATAATACAAACAGGTTTGCGGACCTAGCTCGGCTAGCAGACCGAGTTGAGACCTATCCATCCAACAGGCGGCCGCGTCTGATGATTCTGAGTGCGATAGATGTGCTTACCAGCACTGTAGCTGTTCTACAGCTCAAGTTAAGTAGAAAATGACAACGCGTATCAAGTTGACTCGAATAATACGAATAGGTTTGCGGACCTAGCTCGGCTATCAGACCGAATTCAGGCCTCTAGATTCAACAGGCGAACGCGCCTGATGATTCTGAGTGCGATAGCTGTACTTACCAGCTGTGTAGCTGTCCTACAGCTCGAGTTAAGAACGAAATACCGACAACGCGTATCAAGATTACTGGGCGCCGGCGGTAAACCGCCAACCTGGTTACCGCCGGGAGACTCGTAGAGCTTCCTTACTCGACTTAAGTTGAGAAAACAGACAGCACTTACCAAGAATCTGACTTATAGTGAATAGTTTCTAACCTCTGAATGCGGAAGACGGACGCGTCTGATGACTCCTGTCATTACCAGCCCTGCAGCCCCCCCTATAGAGACCTCTGGGTTCAACAGCCGAACGCGCCTGATCATTCTGCATGCGATAGCTGTGCTTATCAGCTGTGTAGCTGCCCTGAAGCTCGAGTTATGTTCAGAAAACCGTCAGCGTATCAAGATGGCTCGAAACGGTCGTCCCCGCCAGAGTGCTTTTCGATAGTAATATTCACCCGATCGAGCTGAGATCAAGATGGCAAGCGGGAGTAAGATCGAATATCACGGGAAAAAAAAATAGAGCTCCAACGAATGGTCAAATTTTGAGAAAAAAATTCATCCGAGCAAAAGTCACCAAAAGTTCCGTCGAGATTTTTCTTGTCCACTAGCTCTCCAGCGCTCCGGAATTACTCTTAGCTTCCAGCTATACCTGGGCGCCGGCGGTAAACCGTCAACCTTTCTTACCGCCGGGGGACTCGTAGAGCTTCCTAACAATATATAATGTGGAGAAGAATTTCAGAGAACGACCAGTTTTTCAGCCCAAGCGATTATAGACGTCTCAAGATGACTCTAACAAAACAAACGAACAGTTTTCCAATCGAGCTCGAGTATGAAACCGAGTTCAGACCTCTGAATGCGACAGGCGGACGCGTCTGACATCTGCGAATCGATTGCTGTGATTACCAGCTCTGCAGCCCCCCATACAGCCTGAGTCAAGTGCAGAAAACCGAGAGTACCTCTCAGGATGACTCGAATAATACAACAGTTTCGCGGATCTCGTTCGAGCAGCAGACCAAGTCCCGAGCTCTCGGTTCGACGAACGGACGCGCCTGATGTCTCGAAATCGATTCCTGTGACCAGCAGCACTGTAGCCCTCCCCAGCACGATTTAAATACAGAAAACCGAGAGCACTTCCCAAGATGACTCGAACAATACCAATAGGTTCGCGAACCTAGCCCGGGGAGCAGGCCGAGTTCGGAGCTCTTGATTCAACAGACGAATGTCCCTGATAATTCTCAATCGATTTCTGTGCTTATCAGCTCTGTGGATGCCCTACAGATCGAGTTAAGTACGAAAAACCGAGAGCGCCTGCTAGAATGACTCGAATAATACGAATAGGTTTCCGACCCTAGCTCGGCTGGCAGACCGAGTTCAGACCTCTAGATTCGACAGGCAAACGCGCCTGATCATTCTGAATGTATTAGCTGTGCTTACCAGCTCTGTAGTTGTCCTGAAGCTCGAGTTATCTTGAGAAAACCGACAGCGCGTATCAAGATGACTCGAAGCGGCCGTTCCCCCTCAAAGTTACCCGATCGAGCTGAGATCAAGATGGCGAGCGGGAATAAGATCGAATATCATGACAAAAAATACTAGAGCTCTAACGAATAGTCAAATTTTGAGAACAAAATTTTCAACCGACCAAAAGTCACGAAAAGGTCCGTCGAGATTTTTCTTGCCAACTAGCTCTCCAGCTCCCCAGAATTACTCTTAAGCTTCCAGCAATAACTTGCTAAGGGAAGCTCTACGAGTTACTGGCGCCGGCGGTAAACCGTCAACCAAGTCACCGCCGGGAACCTCGTAGAGCTCCTTCCACTGGTAAGAGTGCTCAGAATCGACGCCAAGTCAAAAAAATAGAGATTTTTCGAAAATCATCATTTTCGATTTTTTCGATATTCATATTCGCTCAGTTCCCCGAAGTCAACTCGTGCAAAAATGTATCGAAGCAGCTGAGCTGCTGTCAGGGAGGAGTTTATATGCCAATGCGACGCGCAAAAATCTGCTTTCTCAAAATGAATTGTCAAATATCTTTCAAAAAGTTGCAAAACCACCCAAAAGTTATCACTTTGTCCTTTCTGGCCGGGTCGACCAACTAGCTCCACCCGCGCCGGAATTCCTCTAGCTCATCGATGCCGAAGAGCTCTACGAGGTACTTGCTAGGGGAAGCTCTACGAGTTACTTAAGCGTCCACTGGGCGCCGGCGGTAAACCGTCAACCTTTCTTACCGCCGGGGGACTCGTAGAGCTTCCTGACAATATTAATGTGGAAAAGAATTTCAGAGAACGACTAGCTTTTCAGCCCAAGCGATTATAGACCTCTCAAGATGACTCTCACAAAACAAACAAACAGTTTTCCAATCGAGCTCGAGAATGAAACCGAGTTCAGACCTCTGAATGACGCGTCTGATATCTGCGCATCGATTCCTGTGATAACCAGCTCTGCAGCCCCCCATACAGCCTGAGTTAAGTGCAGAAAACCGAGAGTACCTCGGAAAACTCGAATAATACAACAGGTTCGCGGATCTCGTTCGAGCAGCAGACCGAGTTCCCAGCTCTCGGTTCGACGAACGGACGCGCCTGATGTCTCGAAATCGATTCCTGTGACCAGCAGCACTCTAGCCCTCCCCATCACGATTTAAATACAGAAAACCGAGAGCACTTCTCAAGATGACTCGAACAATACCAATAGGTTCGCGAACCTAGCTCGGGCAGCAGGCCGAGTTCAGAGTTCTTGATTCAACAGACGAACGCGCCTGATAATTCTCAATCGATTTATGTGATTATCAGCTCTGTGGCTGCCCTACAGATCGAGTTAAGTGCGAAAAACCGAGAGCGTCTGCTGTAATGACTCGAATAATACGAATAGGTTTGCGACCCTAGCTCGGCTAGCAGACCGAGTTCAGACCTCTGGATTCAACAGGCGAACGCGCCTGATCATTCTGAACGCATTAGCTGTGCTGACCAGCTCTGTAGTTGTCCTGAAGCTCGAGTTATCTTGAGAAAACCGACAGCGCGTATCAAGATGACTCGAAACGGCCGTTCCCGCCTGCCTGCTTTTTGGCCTTCAAAGTTACCCGATCGAGCTGAGATCAAGATGGCGGCGGGAATAAGATCGAATGTCATGGGAAAAAATACTAGAGCTCTAACGAATGTTCAAATTTCGAGAACAAAATTTTCAACCGACCAAAAGTCAGCAAAAGGTCCGTCGAGATTTTTCTTGCCAACTAGCTCTCCAGCGCGCTGGAATTACTCTTAGCTTCCAGCTATAACTAGCTAAGGGAAGCTCTACGAGTTACTTGGTAGCGTCCAAAACCCGGATAGCAAAGAGGCACTCACACAAACGAGCACACGCACATAAGCACGCACACACGAACACACACACACACATACAAACACATATACATACACAAGAACGCACACATACGCCAGCATGTTCCACACACACACACACGCACACACACACACACACGCACACACTCACACACACACGCACACGCAACACATCCACGCGCAAAGGGCGACACACACGCGCAAACGCGCACACACGAACACACAGCACATCTCACATACACACAGGGACGCGCACACGCACACGGATCACACAAGCACATAGACACACGGGGGCACACACAAACACCCACACGCACACACGCACACACACACACACACACACTCGCGCACGCACAACCCACGCACACAGACGCACACGCAAGCATCCATGGAAACCTACGCACTGACGACCACACGATGACGCACGCACCGCAGCCAACTCGGCCCCCCCCCCCCGCGCTCCCCTGCCGCCCCCACGCACCCCCGCCCTCCCCGCCGGCGCTCCGGAGGGGGGAGGCACCGCCCCATTTTGGGGCCGGCCCTCCCTCCGCTCCAACCACTCCGCCCTCGCGGAGCGCCAGAGGGGGGGGAGGGGGGAGGGGTGGGGGGCGCGCGGACGGCGGCAGCACCGCGCGCACGCACGCGCACACGCACATGCGCAGACGAACAACGAACAGGATGGCAAAGAGGATATCACACAAGCAAGCACACGCACACACACACACAGACTAGCACACAAGAGCACACACGTACGCCAGCATGCTCCACACACATGCGCACATACACACATGCACACACACGCACACACACACACACGCAAAGGTCCACACACACACGCGCAAACGCGCACACGCAAACACACATATATACACAAGAACCCACACAGACACACAGACACATGCAGCCACACATGCAGCCTGACAGACACACAGACACATGCAGCCACAAATCTGACACACAGCTTGAGGAGCTTGAGGACATGCAGCCACACAGACACACAGACATAAACACACGCAAACGTTTACACACACACGCACACACACGCGCGAGCACCCAGACACGCACGCGCACACGCACACACGGTCGCGCACACACACACACACACACACACACATACGAGACACGCGCGAGCCCCCCCCCACCACCACCACCACAAACACACACACACACAAGCGCACACACAGACGCAATCGCGAACACCCGCGGCTAACCACGCACAGACGACAACGCGGTGACAGACCCATTCCCCGACTAAGCAGCGCACTCTACCCCCGCGCCCCCCAGCCGCCCCCAAGCGCCACCGCCCACCCCGCCGGCGCTCCGGAGGGGGGAGGCACCGCCCCATGTTGGGGCCGGCCCTCCCTCCACTCCAGCCACTCCGCCCTCGCGGAGCGCCGAAGAGATGGGGGGGGAGAAGGGGGAAGGGGGCGGCGGGGGTGCCAGCGCCGTGCTCGCACACAGACACACACACACACGCACACACAAGGATGCACGTTTCCTCAGGAAGCGCGCCGCGTCGCAGGCGCGAGCGCGGGTCTCAAGTGCACACGCGGACATACACGCGCACACTAAGACACACAGACACACATACACACACACACACGAATACACAAACGCACGCCCGCACACTCAATGAGGGACGCCCTGGCAAGCGGCCATGGAGGGGCGATCTCATCCCAACCTGTGTGGATCAGAGCGGGGTAGGTCTACGCCTGTCCTGTCTGTCACGCGGCCCCGTTCGCCCTCTTCGCGTCGCCTGCGCGCGGTCTCCGCCTCCCTCGCCTGCTGCGCCTTCTCGTGAGCCTCCACGTCCGGAATCCCGATTGTGGCGATGCGCGGGCGCGCTTGAGGGCGCGGCGGTTCGGTGGACGCCGTGCCAGCGCCGGCGCCCACACGAACGACAACGCCAGCCACAATCCTCGTCGTCGCCCCGCCTCCACCGCCCACTGACGGGGCCGAAGCCCCACAGTGCGCGCCAGCATCCCCAGCACCCTCGGACGCGGCGGCCTCTCGCGCACCCTCGAAGCCGCCCTGGGCGAACACCTCTGGAGGCGCAGCCGCGGGCGAAGCCTCGGGCAGGGTCCCCGCCGCTGGAACCACCGGCGCAGAAACAGCGCCCGACGCACTGCGCGCCGCTCGCTCCTGGAACTCCTTCAACTTTGCCTCCGGGATTGCCCCGTCCACGCGCCCATGCCACCCCTTTGCCCCTTGCTGGCCGAAGTGCCTCTTGCAGAACACGCCGCATCCCTCCGCGGGGAAACTGCGGCACTGCGCACCCACTCCATCCCCCCAAGTACGAGCCAAACATTTCCTTTCATCGATCGTCTTCGGCGTAAAGCGATGCCACTCGCGGTCGGCAGGTGGCGCCCCCACGCCTGGCTCGACCGCGGCAGGAGCCGGGCCCGCGGACGGGACGCCCGAGGCCCTGCCAGCGTCGTCGTCCTCGCCGCCCGTGCTGCCCAGAGCAGGCGGGGACAGCCCGCGCTTCTTGCCCCTGCGCAACGGCGGCTGCGGCTGCCCCGAAGCGCCGGGGTCCCCGTCGCCAGCGCCAGGATCCCCGCCACCCGCCCGACGCCGCTTGCCCGGTGGCTCGCCACCCGACGCCTGCTGCCCGGCGGGCGCACTCGGCGGCGCAGACGGCGCGGCAGACGTGCTGGAAGCAGCGCCGCCGCCGCCATCGCCGCTCCCCGCAGACCCCGCCGCGCGCCCGCCTGCATGCCCGAGAGGCGCAGTCGGCGGAGCCGGCGGCGCACCAGACGGTCCCGCACCAGCGCTGCCGCCGGCGCCCCCCGCAGACCCCGCCGCCGCGCGCCCGCCGCCTCCGCCCCGCGGACCCGCCCTGCGCACATACGCAAACACATACGCGCCCATGTGCACCTGGTGGTTTCTGGCGATCTGCGCCCAAGTCTGGAGGTGGACAGTACTGTCGTCGAATTTGGCGTATTCGTTCACGCCCACGGATGCATACGCATAGTAGTGTCCGCTCGTCGCGCTTTCGCCCTGGTGCACCACGACCCCCGAGAAATCGTACTCGCACTCGGAATCCACAGGCCGCAGAATCTGAGGAAAGCGCACAGGGCGTCTGTCGTACCACTCGCCTATCACCCGCTGCACGATCACGAAGAGCACGGGCGGCGACCGCTCCCAGCGATTGCCTGTATATACCCTGATGCCTTGACAGACCCCGGCCGCCGCCCTCTGAGCATCATCGAGGTGAGCGTGCGCCGGACATCCTTGCCCTGGCTCACCGACATGCCTTAATTCCAGCCGGATCAACTCCTCCAGATCGCACGGCCCCCGGTAGTCGGGGCCGAGCAATTCGGAAGGCACCACCTTGAGAAACGTCTTAATTTCCCCCTTGTCCGAACTTGCTGTGCACGCGGCGCATCGCCTCCGCTGCCGAAACGCAATGCCGCAGACGTGCTGCTGGAGCACACTGCGCTGCCCGTGAGCCCCCCCTGCGGTGCAAACGGGGTGTTCGGCCGCGGTAACGGCATGGAGGGCGGCCAGGAAGAACTCTGACGCGTCGCATTGCTTCGGTCTCCCTTGCTGATCGAATTCTGCAAATTCTCGCTCACCAAAGAGCCCCTTGCGCGCGGCTATAGCGAGTGGCGCGACGGCGTCGACCCCCTGGACAGAGAGAGCCGCGGCCTGAGCTCCGAGCGCGCACGCCGCGCAAGAGTCTGCACCCAGAGGGCACCGGCCGTGCTCGTGGAGAAGCCGACGGAAGGGAGCCAGGCGCAGCAGCACCTGCGCGACTGAGCTCACGAAGCAAGTATTGCCGAGGTTTGCGATGCCCACGCCAGAGCCGCGGCCGCAGTGCCACTGCAGCTCCCTGGTGACCTCCTCCTGGGACACGCCGTAAGCTGCCATGCACAGATCCCGGTCCAGCGGGCGCAGCTCTGGCGGCTCTGCACCATCGCCAACAGTCGCCGCCGTGCGAAACATTTCCCCCCAAAGATCCCTCGGCACGACGGTGCCCCTACCGGCGCCGCGGCCGGCACCCCCGCGCCCACGCCCCCGCGAAGCAGCGCTCCCAGTGGACGGTGCCGCCGCCGCATCTGCGGTCGCCGTCGCGTCGCCGCCGCGGCCGCGGCCCCTGCCCCGCCCCGCAGGCCCTGCGTCGGGCGCAATGTATGCCGGTGGCACCGTCAGAGCCTGGCCCGGGCGCAGCGCGTGCGAGGGCAGAGGCGTCTGCACAGACGCCGCAGGGGCCACCTCCCCGTCCGAAGGCGCTGATCCAGTGGCGTCGTCGTCGTCGTCGTCGTCGCCCACCTCGTCACCGACGCCCGCTGAGCTCCCCACGGCGCGAGGCGGGCCTGGCGGCGACGCCCGAGGCACCGTCGGCGGCGCGGGCGCCGAGCTCGACTCCGGGTTGCCCCGTCCCGCGGGCCCATCCCCCACGTCCCAGCCGTACTCCTGCGCCCTCTGCTTGGCGATTTCGTAACTCGCTTTGAAAATCCTGCTTTCGAAGCGTTGGACCCCCTCGCGGACGTACTGGGGCGGGCCCCGCTGCAGGATTTCCCAGGGCGGCAGGTTGTAGACGAGGACGCGATGGGCCACGCGAACGCGACTGAGCATGACGTACAGGTGCAGCCACCAGTCATCGGCGCCCATGTTCATGGGCTTCTGGAGCACCATGGTGGCCGCATCCATGCCCAAGCCCTGCGCCGTCTGCACGGTGCGAACTTTCTCTGGCAGCAACGGGATCTGGTACCTCGTAACCTTCACCTTCCGAAGCTTTCGCTCGCCATCGTCTTCGTAGTAGTGATGGTTCCACTCCCAGGACGCCCTGTGCGGCGCGATCTGCACGACCCCTGCTCCGAACCCTAGGTCCTCCGTGAAGTCATCAAACTTGACGAGGACACCGCGAGGCAAACGCTTGCATCGATAATAACCGAGCCTGTGGGCGTCGTGAGTCTTCTTTTCGCGCCAATCCGCGCCCGGCGTCTCGAACTCTCGCGGGTGGAACCGCACGTCCTTGACTACCCCCACGGCGTCCTGGACGATCTGGTGCTTCGCCGACAACTTCACGGTCAGCCGCACACGCATGCCGATGTACAGCGGGCACATGCCGATGAGGTGACCAGTGTTGTTCACGTTCGGCACCTGCAGCATGGCCTTGTAATGCTCCTCACCGAAGGCCGTGGGGGCTGGGGGCAAGTCCACGGCCTGTACGTACAGCAGCATCTGCCCCTTCTCCCTGGCCTCTCGCACGGCCCGATACTGCATCTGCCTGTGCACGGCCTCCCAGGCGATGCCCATCTCGAACCCGTCTTTGACAGCGGGGTCCTGCAGCCGCTTGTCGTTCTTACCGGGTCGGACCACCCACCCTTGCACCACCCTTTTCTGCTCGGCCGTGAACTTCTTGCCCTCCCTCATGGTCTTCAAGAACCCCGGCATGAAAGGGCAGGGCGCGTGCGGAGTAACGAGCCTGTCCTTGAAGCGGTGCGTCTCGTACAGAAACATCGCGTGGGTCACGCCGTCCAAGAATATCGACTGCCCATTGCGGACGTGAACCCACTGGTCGGGTGCCTCACGCTGCAGCAGGGAAGACCTCTTGCCTTTGCCGCTCACAGGGCCCAGCTGATAAAAGTCACCCAGGAACATGACAATCGGAGCCTTCCCGAACATGTGTCCCCGCTCCATGTACAGGTCCACGTCGCAATTGTGCGTCGCCTTCCGGGCTTTGCACATGCGAAACGATGCAGCGCCGAGAAGCGCAGGCGGCACCATGGACACCTCCTCCACGATGACGGCCTTGAGAGCGTTCATGCGGTCCACGAAATCATCCTCGACTTTCTGCCCGGAGAGCCTAGCGATGGTCAAGGCCTGCTGCCCGCTCAGCCCGAAGCCGCTGTGGATCGTCTCCCCCCCGATGACGCGCGCAGCGCTGTTCGACGAGGCCACGGCGATCTCCGATCCCTTGCCGAACACCTCGGCGAACAGACGCCGCAGCAGTTTCACCACCTCCGTCTTCCCCGTCCCGCCCTCCCCGTGCAACAGGAGAGCCATCTGCTCCACCGGCTTGGGGCTTTTTCCGCTGCGCAGATCTTCCTCGTATGCCACGATGGCCTCCACCTGGCCCACGACCAGGGCGACCACCGCCTTCTGCTCCTTATTGAACGTCACCGGGTTGTCCGCCCTGGTCGCCCACTCGTCCAACAGCCTCTGCGCGATGTCGCGCGCCCGCGGCGGCCGCTTCTCGTCGCCGGCAACCGCGGGCGCCGGCGGCCGACCAGGCACGAGCGCGGCAGGCGCCGAACCCGCGAGGCCGCCCCCCCCGTCGCCATCCCCAGGCAAGCCCTCAGCTCCCTTCTTCCTGTATCGGAACGCCTCCTTCTGCTGTGCTTTGCCTTCCTCGAACTGAGAGTCGCCCAAGTCGAGACCACCGAATCCGGTCTGCCTTCCAGTACTCGCGGCAGCAGGCTGCGGCTTATGGTCTCTCGCATAACCCTCAAGGAAGATGTTCTTATAGACCAGGCTTTGTGACGACCCACGAATTTGCTCCAACTGGGCCACCGCGGGCACCTCGCTATCCGGCACGGCGAACCTGGCCTTCTGTCGGTGCGCCGCCCACGCTTCGTCCGCCTCGCCCTCGTCCACCTCCTCAGCAAAACCGTCGAAGGCTCCGCCACCGGCGCCCGCCCCCTCCTCCTCGTCCGCCTCCCCGGCAGGCCGATTCTCCGCTGGCTGCAGCTCAGAGTACACAAAGTCCTTGGCCTCCGGACGAGTCTTGATTCGCGGCCGCCCTTTCGCCTCCGCCTCCACGTCGAGGTTCGTCGCGACCTGGACGGTCCAGCGCGCCATGAACTCGGCGGCGCTGGGGCGCTGTGCAAAATGGCCCGGGCCCTCCTCGGAGCCGCGATCCAGATCGATGTCCTCGATCGTGAACCACTTTCCAGCTCGCCGCTCGCAAAGCTCGTACTGCCTGGACAACGCCACCTGCTTCGCCCACCACTCCTCCCAGGCAGGCTTATGCTTCCCGGACGCGTCGACACCGGCCCTGTAGGGCGCCCAGGCTGCCGCCCCCTTCTCAGCCGGCTGCAACGGGCGAAAAATCACCGACTTGAACAGCGCGTTCACCTCTTCCTCTTTCTCCTTCGAAGGCATCGCGAAGCCGAAGAACTTGGGCACCCTGAACGGCGCGCCGACGCGGAGCTTCTGCACTCGGGAGGCGGCGGCCGGGTGCGAGTCTGCGAACGCGTACGTCTCGAAGTCCTGCGCGTCGAAGTGGAGCGGGTTGGCCTGAGCTGTGTACACGTACATGGCGTAATGGTACATGCCCATGGACTTCAGGGGCTCCCTGTCGCCGCGATGCAGCCAGTCCATCTTCATGTCGTGCTCCTGCCGTGCCCGGTATTCGACGGCCTGCTGCTGCTGCTCCTGCTCGGGCTGGCCCTCCCCAGCAGCACCGGCACCCGCGCCCTCCCCGACGACGCCGTTGACGACCTCGGCGCGAAGCGTTGCGCGCCCCTCGCCCAGCGCATCCATGATACCGCCCCCCCCCTCGCCGTCCTCTTCTCCCGCGGCCGGCTGGTCCACCTCGATGTCCTCTGCGCGGGGGTCGGTCCAGAAGTCGTCCCTTTTCTCGTGAACGGCGTGGCTTGCCTGGAACGCCAGCGCCACGATCCCCTTGCAATACAGAGTCCAGGTGTCATGGGAGCAGTAGCACTCGTGGCCATACTGCATCTGAAACATCATCTCGGGCAACTTCTTCAGGAGCGCCCGGTGCGAGCTGGTCGTGAGCTTGATGATTGTTCGCCTGGCAGAGTCGAGCACTCCGCCCCAGCCGCTGCGACGAGCGACAGCAGCGGCCCGGGCCCCGTCGACGTCCTCCTTGCCCTCCTCCTCCGCCGCCTCATCCGCCTCCCGCTCCGCCCTCTGCTGGAGTCGGAGCCACTCCAACCCGGTGCTCTGCGCGTGCAGCACTCCGAGGTCTCCCGCGATCGGCCCCGCCTTGGTCGTGTAGTCCGTCTGGTAGTGCGCCATATTGATGGCGTCCATGAACACGGCCTCCAGGGAGTGCAAAACGTGCTCCCGCAGGCTGCCCGGCGGACCGCTGCCGCTCGCGCCAGCAGCTGAGGCGGAGGCGGCGGGCGAGGCAGGCGCGCGCGATGCAGGGCCGCCAGAGGCCGCGCTCGATGCGGCGCGGCCCGGCGCCCGCGACCTCGGCTCTGTCTCGACGGCTGATTCTGCCAGCTCGCGCTCCGCGCGCAGGTCGCTGTAGTAGCCCAGGCCCTGCTCCCCCTTTTTGAACACGAACCCGGGCCGGCTGCCGTCGTAACAGGAAGCCGCGCAGAAGCTCGCGGTGTCCTCGCCCTGTGGATCTGCCGGCCCGACTGCCTGCTTTACGCCGCTTTGTTCCGGCGTCGGCGGAGGCGGCGGACCCAGGTCATACGCATCGACCAAATCGAACACATCTTCATCGCCCCCACCCATGTCCCAGATGTCCCCCGCGTCGGGATCGTCCATCGTGGTGGTCGGCGCCCCGCCGAGCAAGCCGCCTCCCCTGGGCAGGCCGAGGCGGCGGCCCACGGGCAGGCGCGCCCCCCCCGCCGCAGGCGCGCGCACCGACCCCTCGCCCGCTCCGCCCACGCCCTGAGTTGCGGCCGACACCCCTGATTCCGTGGAACCTCCGCTCTGCCCGGCGCCCTCGTCGCAACCGGTGCCGCCAGTCTCGGCCCCAGCCAGCGCCTCCGACGCGTCGCCGACCGGCTCGGCGAACGCACCAGGCTCCGGAGGCGGCGGCACGGCCGGGTCGACGTCGGCCGCGGACGCGCCCCCGACGCTGTCGTCGCCGGGCAGGTCGAGCACCACGCGGTCCAGACACTGGACGTCCAGGTTGCTCCGCAGACACACCTGGCCCACAGGGTTCGTGCTCCCGTGGTACGGGTGGTACCGCACCACGTCGACGCGACCAGCTCTGCCGTACCGGTTGCAGCGGTGCGCCCACGGGCCGTAGCCTTCAGCCGGAACGTCGCCCAGATCCAGGCGCTCGCCAGGCGGGTTCCACTGCCCCTCCTCCAACGGGCCGCACGCGTACTGAACCTTCGCACCTTCCGGAAGCACCAAATCCTTCCCCTTGCGCAGGCGCCGCCAGACGAGAGAGGCGGCCGGGCGCTTCCTGGACGGGTGGCTGTACACCGCAGTCTCGTACTCGTGGTAGAAGCCAAGCCGGCACACCTTGCAGTGCTGAGGCACATCGTCGTTCGTCTTGTGCTTCCAGCACGTGGGACCGCACCTGTGCAGGTGGCCACGGATGATACACTTGCGCGCGTCCCGCGCGAAGCAGCCCGCCCAGGTGCGCGCCTCCTCGTCCGGGCGGTCCGCAAAGTGCATGGCCGCGGTGCCGCCCGCGCGCTCGCGGTACGCAGGCTTGCGGCGGTACTGCGGCTGCAGCGTCACGTGCGCACCCGTGAGAGGCTCGCCAAAGACCGCCGGGTACTGTGCCCGCTGCTCATGGGGATCGGGCTCTGGATCTGCACACGGCGCGAACGGGCGCTGCCGGCGCGGACCCTCAATTGCGGGCTGCTCCTGCAGCATCGCTCGCTCCTCTCCGAGATCGATCTTCATCATGGCCGCAACCTCGTTCCGCAGCTCTTCTGTGGACAATTTCTTGTCATCACGGACAGAGCGGCGCCCCGCGTCGTACTCCGGCTTGAGAAGCTTCCCGAGCTGACGGCGCGAAGCGCCAGCGATCGTATGGTACTGCAAGGAGAGGTCGTCCTCCTCCAGCTTCCCGTCCGCGAACGCGAGACGTCGATCCCGCGGGGCGAGCGGAAGCGGCGGCAGCCACTCCCGCCCGCCCCGCCCGTCCAAGCCCAGCTGCCGGCCCACCTCCTCCGCCGCGTCGAACTGCACGCTGCCGACCCGGGCGAGCACGGCCTCCCTCCACTTCCTCAGACGCCCCTCGAGGCCTTCGACGTCCCCCGAGCGCAGCTTCGCGAGGAACGCGCCAGTCATCGGGTGCAGGCGCCACAGGTGGATGTGCGGATGGATGCCGCCGCGCCCCTGCGACTCCACGGGGCCGAAGTACGCGCGGACGAGCCCGAACGCTCCACACGCCCCCGTGGCGGCCACGCCGTCGGAGACGCCCGTGGCCCCGCGCTGCGGCGTGACGCCGACGACATGCTCCAGGAACAGTTCCAGCATGAGGTTCGTGACCATGGCCTGCGACACCGGGTCTGCGGCCACCCGCCGCAGCATCTCCCGCGTCGAGGGCATCACGGGAGAGGTCTCCTCCAGCAGCCGCCATTGCTGCACGGAGGCGCCCTCGTACATCAGGGACACCATCAGATTCCGAGTGTCCGCGATGTTCGGCGTCGTGAACACCAGGGGCGGACCAAAGAGCCGGGTGTAGCTGGTACTGATGTGCCGCAGCGTGGTCCGGTGCGCGTCGGAGCCGACGACATCGCGGTTGCTGAGCAGCATGCTGCGCAGCGCGCTCTTGACGTTCCGGGGCACGCCCTCGTGGCCCAGGGCCTGCTTCAGGCCCGCCCCCCTGCCGAGCTCGGCCACGACCAGCGCCAGATCCTCCGGCGTCAAAGCGGCCAGGTCCGCGATGCTTTCCCCGAGGCGGTGCTTGCGCACGAATAACCTGGCCGACTGAATGATTGCCTTTCTGCGCCAGAGGCAATACTGGGCCGTGAGCAGGTCTGCGTGGCGACGCCAGCGCGGCACGGGCGACTCAGACGCGGCGGGCGCCTTCGCAGCGTCGGGCGCGGGCGCCCGCGCAGCGTCGGGCGCCGAGACGTCGTCGGGGACCACGTACTCGAGCTCCTCGCGAGCCATGAGGCACCGGCACCACTCGTCGTACGTCAACTTTGCGTCCCTCTCGAGTCCGAAGACGCCGTCCCCATACGGAAACGCGACAGGGTCGAAGGCGCTCCAGAAGCCGGGCGAGAACATGCTGACAGGCTCGGTTCCAGTGGGCACGACGACCCGCACCGCGCGCCTCGCCCCCCCGGCCTCGGCGCCCCCGGCCGGCGCGCCGCCGCCGCCGCCGCCGCCGGCCGCGCGCTTCCCGGCAACTCCTGGAGGAGGCCGCGTGGCCTGAATCTTCTGCTCCGTCTGCTCCAACTTCTTTGTGAGCGCCTCCTTCTTGCAGTTGGTGAGCAACTTCGCAGCCTTGCGGGCCTCTTCCGCGGCCTCCGCCAAGCGCCGGTCGAGATCTCGGTCCTGGAAATTCTCCATGCCGTCGAACTGCCGCGTTTCTGCCTCCGCGCGCTGCTTCTCGCGCGCAATCTCCTCCGCCCTCTGGAGGCTGAGGTGCACATTCGCCCACTGCTTGTCCAGATCGGCCATAATGTCGGCGTCCGCGACGGCGGCGCAGTACTCGCCTTCTTCGACACCCTCGCCGCCCTCTCCCTCGCCAGCCTCGCCCTCGTCGCCCTCTGCATCCTCCCCACCAGCGCCAGTAGCGTCCTCACCGCTGGCCCCTGCCTCGCCCTCTGCCTCGCCCCCGCCGTCTGCCGCCGCGTTCGCGTCGCCCTCCGCGCTCGCAGCGCCTGCACTCGTCCGCTTCGGCGGGGCCGAGCCCACGCCGGGCTGCACGGCATCGGCCGGGCCCTCCTGGCGAGCGTCGCCACCCTCACCCCCCACGGCCACGCACGCCGCGAGACAGCGAGGCAGGCCCAGGAGCGAGGAGCCGTCGCCATCGCCGTCGCCCTCGGGGTCCGCAAAGTTTCGCGCTGCCTCTTCGTCCCACCGCACTGCGGCGTACTGCTCGTTCGTGTCGCGGAGGTAATCGTAAGCGCGCTTGAAATCGTCGAGGGGCACGCCGAGCTCCTCCAACCGCGCCTTCTGCAGGGTGGCGGGATCGGAACCCGCGAAGACAATCTGCACAAACTCGACAAGATCGCTCTCCCGCGGCGGCAGCGACAGCACCTGCCGACCGCCGTCCGCCTGCGGGAACGCCACGAAGTTCCCCACGTACGCCTTGATCTGCTGGTCGATTGGAGCCCACTGGCCAGAATCGGCCTTGCAGTTGAACCGCCGCACGATGCCCCGCGCGATGGGCAGCAGAAGCTTCGCGCCCAGCGTGAGGTTCCGCAGCGGCGGTGGCAGCCGACCGATCCAGAGATCGTTGGCCAGCGCGCAGGGCGGCATCGTGGGCAACCTCTTGGAGAGCGCGCCGTGACACCCTGCGCAGATGGGCACCTTCTGCTTCGCGTCGGCCACGAGCACCCCGTCTGACTCGCGCCTGTCAATCTTGAAGCACTTCTTGTGCAAGAGCCACAGCTTCCCGTCTGGGCCAGGGTCGCGCACTGCGGACGCCTCCAGCTCCTCGAGGGGGATGCCGCCCGGGCGCTCGACGCCGTTGGGGCCCTCGCGCACGAAGCGCCACCGGGCGTGGTACCGTGCCGGGTCCAGCAGCGCGTGGGCGCGCTGCCGCTGCGTCAGGCGCATGGCCTGCGCCTGCGCGCCCGCGGCCTCGGATGCCTCTCCCCTCGCCGCCTCGAGCTCGGCGCGCGCGGGCGGCTTCGGCACCTCGTCGCAGAGCAGCGAACGCTCCCCGGCGCCGGCCGGCTGCTGCCAGAAGTGCACGCGGTGCAGCTCGTCCGCCCAGTGGAGACGAGCGCAGACGCAGCAGGCGACCCTCGAGCGCACGGCGCGGCGACTCTGCCCGGGCTCGGGCCCCTCGGCGTCCGACGCCGCCGGAGCAGCGCCCAGCGCGTCCATGTCCACGGGCGGCATGTCCACGCCCGCGGGCGGCACGGCCCCGTCCGCGCCTGGCGGCTTCCACCAGGCGCGCGGCGCGTCCGGCGCGGCAGCGGCGGCGGCGGCCTCCCCCGAATCGGCGGGCGCTGCGCAGGCCGGCCAGTCGTGAGACCCCGTGACGAGGTGCTCCGAGAAAGCCTCCACGCACTGCCGCCACTCCTGGGGCCTCACGGGCCGCACGTCGTCGTCCTGCTGGGGCCACTGCTCGGCCAGGTAGAACAGGCGCTTCCTGTACTCCGGCCACCCGTGGTGCTTTTCGTCCACGTGCTTTCTGAAGCCGGCATGCGTGGCGAAGTTCTTGTCGCAAAGGCGGCACGGGAACGGCGGGAGAGCCTCCGGGGCCTCTTTAAACGCCCGCAGAGGGCCGCGCTCGTCACACGGGAGGGCCACATACTTGGGCTGGAGCCTGGGCACGCGCGCCTTGCGAGCGGCAGCGATGGCCGGGGTCGGCGCGGGCGGGGCGCCGCCGGCCTGCGTCTCGCGCTTCCGCGCCTCCTTCACGGCCATGTCGTACCGTTCCGGGCACTCGCGGGTCAGGGAGCTGTGGCCCTTGTCCGGGTCCCACAGCCCGAGAGTTCGCTGCTCGGGTCTGCCATGGCTCCCACAGAACTGCCCTTCGCCTTTGCAAGGATTCCGGCACTGCGCGAGCAAGGACACGCAACGGTGCTGGCGCCAGACGCGCGCGCGGCACCTGCCAGCGACGCACGGCGCGGGGTCCAGGAGCCACGCCGGCAGGGTGCCCTCCTCGCTCACGTGGGGGTCATCCAGAGCCACGTTCACCTCCACGTCCCCTGCCTTCACTGTCTTCCCTCTGAGACGCTCCTCCTCTTCCTTCCGCAGCCGCTCCTGCTGCAACCGCTCCTGGTCCTTTCTCTCCGCCCCGCGAGTCCGCGGCCCTGGGCCCTCGGGAGCTGGCCTCTTGGGTCCGCCGCCGAGCAGCCGACCCGCGCCCCCGCCCGCGCCCCCGTCGCCGTCGCCGCCCGCGCCACCGTCGCCCGGCCCCCGCGCGCCAGAGCCCGACCCCGACGCTGGTCCACCGCCCGCACCGCTGCCCGAAGAAGGCCCGCCGCCGCCGCCGCCCCCCGAAGAGTCGTCGCCGCCGGCCCCTCCTCCCACCACCTCATCCCCGCACCCCGCCAGCCGCAGCCAGTCGCTGCATGTTCGGTCCAACCAGATGCGCACGAATTCCTGCGAATACTTCGTCGCCACCCTTGCAACGCCCCGCGCGAGCTTCGCTTCCTTGAAATCGGGCTCCCCGCGCCGATCGGCGAACGCGTCCGGCCAGACACCGCCGTGACGGGCACGGAAATCGTCGAGGGCAATCAGAGCGCGCCTGTCCGTGTCTGTAAGCGCCGCGTCCTTCTCCACCCCGGCGAGCAACGCGGGATCCCTGTCGAGCGCGGCGAGCAGGCGCTGCTGGTCCAGGTCCCAGTGCCCCGCGGCGAGGTTCCACGTCAAGCCCACGCCCGCCCGCTCCCGGCGCACGAAAGCCGCCACCTGCCGCGCCGCCTGAGGCTTCAGCTTGAGGAGCTGCTGCCAGACGGGCCACTCGGGGATCGCCTGCGGCTTCAGGTCCGCCAAGTACACGGGCGGCTTCAGGTCGCCACTCCCCGGGGATCGCCCGGCGCCCTCCGCGGCCTCCACCCTGTACATGATGTCGCGGTCGCCCTCGAGCTGCTGCAAGCGCGCGGCCAGGGCGTCGCCCATGCGAGCGACGCCGCCGCGCGCGCGGCACCAGGCCCGCAACAGCCAGAGCTCCGCGGGCACGTCGCCCGGCTCGCCCGTGTAGTAGCCGCGCCGCCCCTGGGGGAACGTGTCGGCGGGGAAGCCCGACTCCACGGCCTCGGAGAAGAACGCACCACCATGGCCGGCCCACGATTTCGGAATACCGAAGACGCGCGGCCACGGCGCCAGCCTGCTCCCGTCGGGCCCCGCGCGCTGGTACCAGGGCTCCAGGGCGTGTCGCTGGTCGTGCTTCACGCTCGCTTCGCAGTTGTCCTGGTGAAAGCACTCGTTCTCCAGCAGCAGACCGCGGAACTCAGCGAATCCGTTCTCCCCCCTCGCCGCGCACCCGGCCGCCTGCTTTCGCCGCACGGCGCGGGCGCGCTCCGCTTCCACCGCCTCGCGCTTCGCCGCCAAACTGGGCAGCTTCTTCTTCGACGTGAAATGCAGCCTCTCACACCACGAAGTGACCTCCTCGTCGCTCATCACGTCCCCTCCGCCCCGCTCGCGCTCGAACTCCTGCTGGCACTTGTAGCAGAGGAAATCAGAGGCGAGGCGCAGGAGCACGCTGCCGTGCACCGGGGCGCCAGGTGCGCCGTCCAGCCGCGCCTGCTCTGCGTACCGCGCCTGGCGAGTCGCCTCGCGCACCTCCCCAGGCCTCCAGACCTCTCCCTCGGCGGCGTCCAGCGACGGCAGCGGCGGCGCGCGGACCGGCCCCAGTTTGCCGTCGTCGCGGAGCGGCGCGCGCCAGCGCAGCGGCTCGCGACGGCAGCAGACCCAGACCTCGCGCTCCACGCCCTCCTGCTCGAGCCGGTCGAGCAGGCGCTGCCACTGCTCCCAGGGCTCCCGCACGTCCGAATTGGGCACGGGCGTGCGGCGCAGCAGCTCGGGGTCGGCCTTGCGCAGGCGCCGGATCGCCTGCGACCGCGCCACGTTGTCCTGCGCCGTGGCCGCGTCGCGCCCCAGGGCGACGTCCCGCAGCCGCTCAAGTCCCGCCACCTGCCGCTGCAGCTCCGCCTCCGGCGCCTCCCCCGCGAAGAACCTCGGCAAGACAGGCACCCACGACAGCATGCAGGTCGCCAGCACGTACCGCACGAAATCCTCGTGCTCCTCGCCGACGCCCGCGGGCAGCTCCCCCTCGTCCGCCATGCCCCGCGGCTCTTCGTCCGCGTCCGCCATCTCTGCGTCTCCCTCCTCCTGCTCTCGTCGCTCGTCGTCGCCCTCCTCCTGCTCCTGCTGCTGCTGCTCCTGCTCCTCCTCTTCCAGCTCCTCTTCCTCCTGCTCCTCTTTGTCTTCCTCCTCATCCTCCTCCCCGAGCGCCTCGCGGCGCGGCTCTTCGGCCGCCGGGGCGGCCAAGGCTTCACGGACCCGCCTGTCTTTGGCCAGGGCAGCGAAGACGTCGAGCCCGAGCGCGGCGCCCTGCAGCGCGTCCACGTACGACAGCAGGGCGCCCACGAGCGCGGTCTTCACCCGCCGAGCCAGCGCCCTGTCTGCCCTCTGGAACCTGGCGAACATATCCTGCGTGACCTCCGCGCGCCGCTCCTCCGCGAGGCAATCGGCCGGGTCCGGCTCTTCCTGCTCCTCCTCCTCCCCGCAGGCCTCCTCCCCCTCCTCCTCGGCCGCGCGCTGCAGCAGCTCCTGCCGCTGCGCCTCGAGCGCCCGCGCCTCCGCCTCCCTGCTCTCGGCGTCGCGACGCGCGGCGGCCGCCTGCGCGTACTTCTGCCGCAGCGCGTCGAAGGTGTCGGGCGCGTTAAACGACGCCTCGCGGCCCCCACGCTCGCGATTCGCGATGAACTTGGCCAGCTTGCGCTCCTCGTCATCCTCGGCCTTCTCCACCGGCATCCTCTGGTGCTTCTCGCACCACGCCTCCAGCGCCTGGACCTGCATGAGATCCGCGTCCAGCGCCGCCTCCAGCTGCGCGCGCCAATGCTCGTCGAGGCCCTCGACGCCACGCGCTCGGACGTTCCCGATCCACCTCGCGAGCAGGCGCTCCCGCGGATCGTCGCCATGACCGCTGCTCCGCGGCGCGCGCCCGTGTGTCTCCACGAAAAGCTTTACCTCGAGCACGCGCTGCTGCGCCGTCCGCCGCTGCCACGCGCGCCTGTTCACCAGCTTATCGAACCTCTCCTGGTTGTCATCGTCCAGCTCGTTCTGGCCTTGGGTGACATGGTCGATCCACTTCGCCAGCTTCGCCTCCTCCTCGTCCTCCGCCCCGCGCTTCGGCAGCTCGTCGAGAACCTCCACGTGCTCCGCGATGCGGTCCAGCATCGCGCGGGCGCGCGCGCGCCTCTCCTCCCGCCGGTTCACGAGCCCGTCGAACCGCGCGCGCCGCTCGGGGGTCAGCGCCACCTCCCCTGAACTCACGTGATCGACCCATTTTCCAAGCGCGGACTCACGCACCTGCGGCAAGCGGCCGTGCTCCTCAACGTGCCTCGCCAGCTCGCCCAGCATCTCCTCCGAGTGGTCCCGCGATCGCGCCTCCGCGCCAGCATGCTGCACACCGCTCATGTCGATGCCCAGGTGCGCCGCGAGCGCGGCCCTGTGCGCATCGGCCTCCAAGCGCACCCGCTTCCCATTGCCATCCCATTGCCGCGAGGATGGCGCGTCTTCGTCGCCCTCCGCCCGCAGTCGCGTTGCCAGCTCATGCAACTGATTCCGGGTCATCCGGGCCAACACCTCCGCGTCCACACCGTCGCGCGCGCCCCCGCGAGCGCCCTGCGCCCCCGCGGCGCCCTGATCCGCACGGCGCTTCGGCGCCCCGCCTCTCAGCGCGCCACGCCCCGCACCCGCGCGCGGCGACCGCGACGCTGAGCTCGAACGCCCGTGAGCGACGACGCGACACCACGGCGCGCTCTCGGCTTCCCCCCACTCCACGTCACCAGAACCCACCGACTCCTCCACCGCGCACACGTGGCCGCCGTCGAGCCACAGCAGAGCACCAGCGCAGAAGCCCGTCGCGTGCCCCAGCGCCCACGCCACACGCCTTCCTTCCTGCGCTTCGAACGCTTCCACACATTCCGCAGAGAACACGCGCACGTGCAGGAAGCGGGAGCGCAAGTGCTGGACGACGACCTCAAGATTCCAGCGCTCCACCACCGACCCACAGGCGCCCGAACCCTCGTGGTTCTGACACGCGCGACCGAAATGCCCCGCGGCGTCGCCCCCCACGAGCTCAGCCACTGCGCTCTGCAGGCACTTCCCACGCCACTCGACGGGAGAACCAGCGCGCGCGCGGCGGTTCCCCCGCCCGCGTCCGCCGCGCGGCCGTGGGCGCGGTGGGCGAGCGGCACCGAATGCACCAACAGACATGGGCACGGCGCCGTCCTGCGTCGCCCCGCTGAACCCTGCCGGACACGCTCCGAGAGCGATCATGGCGCAAGCAGCGCGCACGGCCAGGTCCCCGACGAAAACCTTAGACTCCCGCGCAGCCCGGCACTTCGCCCCGCCGATGCCGACGCCCGGGGAGGACCGGCGCGCACAGACGCGGCGGCCGCCGCACGTCCGTGCCGAGAGCCCGTAGAGCACGCAGCAGAACCACCTGGCGGTGACGACCGCGGCCTCACGATCGGCCAGCCCGGGCGCGTCCGGGAGCTCCCGCGCGAACACATCCCGCTGCCGCCACCAGCGCGCCGCCGCGACCTTCCGCGTCATCACTACTCTGCCGTCTTCCTGGGGCGGGCACACGCCGAGAGCGACGAGAACGCAGGCTGCGCGCAGGGCCGCGTCGCCCACGGTCCACGACGACGCGTCGGGCGCAGGCGCGGCGGCGGCGCGGGGGGCGCGCGCTGGCGGCTCGTCCGGGTCGACGGCACGGGCCGCGCGCGCGTTCAGGAACTGCTCCACGCGCCCGTTCTTGCGAGCTGCCCCCCGGGCGGTGCGCCCAGACGAGACCCGCCCCGGCGACGCGTCGCGCTGCAGTAAGCGGGGCACGACGGGGAGCAGCACACGGCGTGCAAGCTGCTCGTTCCGCTCGGCCGCCGCCTCCGTCCGCTGCGCCCACTCCGCCTCCCGCCGCGCACACCGAGCCCGCCGGCACGACGCGCGGCACACTTTCCGGAGCGATTTCTGCTCGCGCTCCGCCGCCTCCAGCGCGGAATCATCGACGACCTCCTCATGGATCACGGCGTGCTCTGCGCGCAAACAGTCCTGCACCCGGTCGTCCCATGCACGCGACTTCCGGGCCGAGGCCGGGCGCTCTGCGCACCGCCCCCAAGAACCGACACCGCCCCCCGCCCGGGCCAGCACCCGGTCCCGGTCCCGGTCCCGGTCTAGGTCCCATTCCCGGTCCCGGTCCCGGTCCCTGCCCCGGTCCCGGTCCCGGTCCCGGTCGCCGTTGTCGTCGTCGTCGGCGTCGTCGTCGTCGTCGTCGTCGTCCTCCTCCTCCTCCTCTTCCTCCTCCTCCTCCCCCTCCTCCTCCTCTTCCTCCTCCTCCTCCTCCTCCTCCTTTTCCTTCTCCTCCTCCTCCTCCTCCTCCTCCTCCTCCTCCTCCTCGTCCTCCTCCTCCTCGTCCTCCTCCTCCTCTCCCTCCTCCTCCTCTTCCTCCTCCTCCTCCTCCTCCTCCTCCTCCTGCTCAGCTAAAGCAATGGCTATTGCGGAAGCTCGGACAGGGGCGCGGCAGATGTCGTCGTCGTCGTCGCCGTCGTCGTCGTCGTCGCTGGCTGCGAAGGCGGAAATTTCGCCGGCGAGCACACGCTCATAAAAATCATCGCCTCCCAACCGATTTTTGGCGTCTCCTCGGGGTTTTGAACGCACTCCGGAACGATTTTCAACGCCGCCGCCGCGCGGGACCCAGACTTCCCTTTTCTCCGCATCATCTTTACCCCTGGCCGAAACGCTCCAGAAAACGCACGCAGGAGCGGAAAACTCGCGCGGAAAATCCGCATTAGAATCCCCCTCACAGCCCCGTTTTCCAGAAAACGGCGCGCCAATCTGCAAAACGGGCGTCTGGCACGAAAATGCTTGCGAAAATTTCGCGAGCGTTTCCCTCTCCAAGCGCCTCTTTCCAGGAAGCTCCGTCTCGCAGAGATTCTGCCCCGAGCAGGAAAACGCCCGCGAAAAATTCGCGAGCGTTTCCCCCTTCCAGCGCGCATTTTCAAAGGAATTTAAGCCGCTCCGGGGACTGCGCGTTGGACAGGAAAACGCTCGCGGAAAATTTGCGAGCGTTTCCCCCTCCCACCGCGCAGCCCCCTGCGTCCTGGACCCCCCCTCTGCCCCTGGCCCCGGCCCCTGGGTCCCCGGCCCCGGCCCCTGGGTCCCCCGCCCGGGCCCCGCCCCCGGCCCCGCCCCCGGCCCCGCCCCCGCCCCCAAACCAAAAAAAACATTTCCTGCCCGTAGGGCGCTTAGGCTGAAATGAGACTGGGGGGTGCCCAGTCTCACCGGCAGTTCACCAAGTACTACCTCATTCCCCGTCACACCCCCGGGCCGGCTGGGGGAAAACCCAGCCGTCGGGGAGGGAAGTATGCTCCTAGAGCCTGCGCCTAGCGCCACCCTGCCAAGGGGATGGCAGGGCTGAAGACGACGGTCTCCCATGGGATTGGGAAGGACCGCCGTCCCCGGGGGGAAAGGACGGCCGCCTTGGGAGCGACCGTCCGATCCAGTGTGTGCGCGTGCGTGCGCGTGTGTGTGTGTTGTGTGTGTGTGGCGCGCGTGCGTGTGCGCGCCGCGGCCGCCCAAGCGCCGGCGCCCGCCCGCCCGGCCGCCCCGGCCCCGCGCGCGCGCGGGGGTCCCGGGGGCGGCCGCGCGGGGCGGGGCGCGGCGCTGGCGAGCCGGCGGCGCGGGGCGTTCGTCGTCGCCGTCGTCGCTGCCGCCGTCCCTCTCCCCCGTTCTCTCTTTCTCTCTTCTCTGTCCTGTGCTCTCTCTCTCTCCCTCTCTTTCTCTCTCTCTCTCTCTCTTTCTCTCTCTCCCGCTTTTCTCTTCTTGTTGCCTTCCTCCCGTGTTCTCCTTCCTTCTTCTTCTTGCTCTCTGCTGTTTCTGTTCCTTCTCTTCCTTCCCTTCCGTCCGCGTTTTTCTTTTGGGCGTCTTTTTTCCCGGGATTGGGGTGGGATGGATCCAGACGAGGCCCCCAAAGGCCTCTTCTGGAACCCCCCGGGCGTCCGCCCGGGGCTTTTCCCCCCTAGGGGGAAGAGGTTTCCCGCGGATTCGGAAGCCTCTCCCCCCGCCCCCTGCTCGGAAAGCGGTTTCCAGCAGTGCCGGAAGCCGCTTTCCCCCCTGGAGCAGTTTAACGACCTGCTCAGGTCGGAGCCTTTTAACGCCCTGCTCAGGGTCCCGCTCCCTGGGCCGCGCGGGTGTCAACCCCGGGTCTTCCTCCCGGGGCCGCGCGCGCCCAGGGTCTCGCTCCCTGGGCCGCTCACGCGCGCGGTTTACGTGTGTGGGGCGGCTTCACGCATGCGGTTTAGCGTGCGTGGAGACGCTGGAAACCAGGCGTGACGGAGCTCTGCGGACGCTGGAAACGCTCCCTGATACGCTTGCACGCTTTCCTGCACGCGTGCAGGCACGCTTGCACGCGCCAGGAAGCTCTACGAGTCCCCTGGCGTAAGAAAGGTTGACGGTTTACCGCCGGCGCCCAGTTCCGGGGAGCTGGAGAGCTAGTTGGCAAGAAAAATCTCGACGGACCTTTTGCTGACTTTTGGTCGGTTGAAAATTTCGTTCTCAAAATTTGACCATTCGTACCTCGTAGAGCTCTTCGGCATCGATGAGCTAGAGGAATTCCGGCGCGGGGTGGAGCTAGTTGGTCGACCCGGCGAGAAAGGACAATGTGGCAACTTTTGGGTGGTTTTGCAAAAATTTAAAAGATATTTGACCATTTATTTTGAAAAAGCAAATTTCTACGCCGGGCATTGGCATATGAACTCCTTCCTGACAGCAGCTCAGCTCTCTCGATGCATTTTCGCATGCGTTGACTTCCGGGAACTGAGCGAATATGAACATCAAAAAAACACCAAATTTGAAGATTCACCGCCGGCGCCCCTACCTCGTAGAGCTCTTCGGCATCGATGAGCTCGAGGAATTCGGCGCGGGGTGGAGCTAGTAACTCGTAGAGCTTCCCTTAGCAAGTTATTGCTGGAGAGTAATACCTCGTAGAGCTCTTCGGCATCGATGGGCTAGAGGAATTCCGGCGCGGGTGGAGCTAGTTGGCCGACGCGGCCAGAACGGAGAAAGTGGTAACTTTTGGGTGGTTGCGATTTTTCCCGGATAGCTGCTTGGGGAGCTGAGGGTTTCAGATAGGAAGCCGTCGGTGGGTGGTGAGGAGCACAGGCCCACCCATGCCGGTCCACAATTCTCGCAGCGCCCTGCCGGAACCGGCAGCGGGTCTGGGAGCGTGGCTTCCTAGCGTTTCCCGATACACGTGCCTCCAGGGTGCGCGAAGCGCTTCGGCAGAGCTTCGGAAGAGCTTCGGCAGTTCTTCCAGGCTCCTAGGCAGATCTTTCTTGCGCGCTTTGCAGGGCCCGACGCATCGTAAACGGCGCCCCTGCAAGCGTCTCCTGCGAGGTGTCCAGCATCCCGCGCATCGGTTCAGGCGGCCTGGCAGAGGTCCCCGTGCGGCGTTCCGCGCTTGGCTTCGCTATCCGGGTTTTTCCCGGATAGCTCCTTGGAGAGCCGAGGGTTTCAGATAAGAAGCCGGCGGTGGGTGGTGGGGAGCACACGTCCATCTCCGCCGGTCCACGATCCCCGGAGCAGGTTGCCGGTCCCGGCAGCGTGTTCCGGGAGCTCTCCATGCACGCGTCCACGCGTGCCTGCACGCGTGCAGGCACGCGTGGAAGCGTCGCTGGCAGCGTTCCAGGAGCGCTTCAGGAGACCTCTCCAGTCTTCCTTGCGCGCTTTGCAGGGCCCCACGCATCGTAAACGGCGCCCCTGCAGGCGTCTCCTGCGAGGTTTCCAGCGTCCCGCGCATCGTTTCAGGCGGCCTGGCAGAGGTCACCGTGCGGCGTTGCGCGCTTGGCTTCGCTATCCGGGTTTTGGACGCTTACAAGTTCCCGGATAGCTCCTTGGAGAGCTAAGGGTTTAAGATTAGAAGCCGGACGGTGGTGGTGCCCGCCAGGAGCTCCTCCACGGCGGTCCACGCTCGTCGCAGCGGCTTGCCGGAGTTCGCAGCGTGTCCGGGAGCGTGGCTTCCTAGCGTTTCCCAACACGCGTGGCTCCAGGGTGCGCGAAGCGCTTCGGCAGAGCTTCGGAAGAGCTTCGCGAGTTCTTCCAGGCTCCTAGGCAGAGTTCCCTGATAGCTCCTTGGAGATGCTGAGGGTTTCATATAAGAAGTGCCGGCGGTGGTGGTGGGGAGCACACGCCCACCTCCGCCGGTCCACGATTCTCGCAGCGCCCTGCCGGAGTTCGCATCGTGTCCGGGAGCGTGGCTTCCTAGCGTTTCCTAATACGCGTGGCTCCAGGGTGCGCGAAGCGCTTCGGCAGAGCTTCGGAAGAGCTTCGGCAGTTCTTCCAGGCTCCTAGGCAGATCCTCCTTGCGCGCTGTGCAGGGCCCCACGCATCGTAAACGGCGCCCCTGCAAGCGTCTCCTGCGAGGTTTCCAGCGTCCCGCGCATCGTTTCAGGCGGCCTGGCAGAGCTCCCCGTGCGGCGTTCTGGAGCGCTTCGCGCTCCGCGCCTGGCTTCGCTATCCGGGTTTTGGACGCTTACAATCTTCCTTGCGCGCTTTGCAGGGCCCCACGCATCGCAAACGACGCCCCGCGCATCGTTTCAGGCGGCCTGGCAGAGGTCCCCGTGCGGCGTTCCGCGCTTGGCTTCGCTATCCGGGTTTTGGACGCTTACAAGTTGCTGGAAGCTAAGAGTAATCCCGGCGCGCCCCACAGCTAGTTTGCTCGAAAAATCTCGACTGAACTTTTCACTTTTGCTCGGTTAAAATTTTGTTCTCAAAATTTGACAATTCGTTGGAGCTCTAGTGTTTTATTCCCGTGATATTCGATCTTATTCCCGCTCGCCATCTTGATCTCAGCTCGATCGCGAATATGACTATCGAAAAGCACTGTGGCGGGATCGGCCGTTTTGAGTCATCTTGATATGCGCTCACGGTTTTCTGAACATAACTCGAGCTCTAGGGCAGCTACAGAGCTGGTAAGGACAGCTTATGCATGCAGAATGATCAGGCACGTTCGCCTGTCGAATCCAGAGGTCTGAACTCGGTTTGCTAGCCGAGACAAGCCTGTTCGTATTATTCGAATCATTTTGACAGAAACGCTCGGTTTTCTGCACTGGGCGCCGGCGGTAAACCGTCAACCTTTCTTACCTCCGGGAGACTCTTAGAGCTTTCTCAAAATATATAGTGCGGGAAAAAACTCCAAAGAACGACTAGTTTTTCAGCCCAAGCGATTTCAGACCTCTCAAGATTTCGCTAACGAAAAAAACGAACAGTTTCGTTACCCAGTTCGAGTATCAAACCGAGTTCAGACCTCTGAATGCAACAGGCGGGCGCGTCTGATGTCTGCGAATCCACTCATGTGATTCCCAGCCCTGCAGCCCCCCTACCGCCCGAGTTAAGTATCGACTCGAATATTAGAATAGTTTTGCGGACCTAGTTCGAGCAGCAGACCGAGTTCCGAGCTCTCGAATCGAACGAAAAACGCGCCTGGTGTGTGCAAATCGATGTCTGTGATCCGCAGCACTCTAGCCCTTCCGAAACACGAGTTAGTGCAGAAGACAGAGAGCACTTCTCAAGATCATTCGGACAATACGAATAGTTTCGCGAACCTGGCTCGGGCAGCAGCCCGAGTTCAGAGCTCTCGGTTCGATAGACGAACGCGACTGATAATTCCCCATCGATGTATGTGACAATCAGCCCTTTAGCTGCCCTACAGCTCGAGTTAAGTACAGAAAACCGAGAGCGTCTGTCAACATGACTCGAAAAATACGAATAAGTTTACGGACCTAGCTCGGCTAGCAAACCGAGTTCAGACCTCTGGATTCAACAGCCGAACGCGCGTGATGGTTCTGAGTGCGATAGATGTGCTTACCAGCACTGTAGCTGCCCTACAGCTCGAGTTAAGTAGAGAATACCGACAACGCGTATCAAGTTGACTCAAATAATACAAGTAGGTTTCCGGACCTAGCTCGGCTAGCAGACCGAGTTCAGACTTATGAATTCAACAGGCGAACGCGCCTGATGATTCTGAGTGCGATAGGTGTGCTTACCAGCACTGTAGCTGCCCTACAGCTCGAGTTAAGTAGAAAATACCGACAACGCGTATCAAGTTGGCTCGAATAATACGAATAGATTTGCGGACCTAGCTCGGGTAGCAGACCGAGTTCAGACCTCTGGATTGAACAGGCGAACGCGCCTGATGATTCTGAGTGCGATAGCTGTGCTGACCAGTCACTGTACTGCTTACACTCTATTTAAAGTAGAAAATACCGACAACGCGTATCAAGATGACTCGAAACGGCCGATCCCGCCTGCCTGCTTTTTGGCAATAAAAGGTACCCGATCGAGCTGAGATCAAGATTGCGAGCAGGAATAAGATCGAATATCATTGGAAAAATACTAGAGCTCTAACGAATGGTTGAATTTCGAGAACAAAAATTTTCAACCGACAAAAAATTGTGAAAACTTCAGTTCTTTTTTTTCGAGCCAACTAGCTCTCCAGCGCGCCGGAATTACTCTTAGCTTCCAGCTATAACTAGCTAAGGGAAGCTCTACGAGTTACTTCACTCGAGCTGTAGGACAGCTACAGAGCTGATATTCAGAGGCACCAATCCAGAATCATCAGTTGCGTTTGTCTGTCGACTCCAGAGCTCTGAACTCGGCCTGCTGCCCGATCTAGAATCGCGAAACTTTTGTATCGTTCGAGTCGCTTGCGAGATAATGTCGGTTATCTGGACTTAACTCGGGCTGTAGGGGGGGCTGCGTGGCTGGTAATCACTGGGATCGATTTGAAGACATGAGGCGCGTCCGCATGTCGAATACAGAGCTCTGAACTCTGTCTGCTGCCCGAACTAGGTCCGCGAAACTATTCCTATTGTTCGAGTCATCCTGAGAGGTGCTGTCGGGTTTCTGCACTTAACTCGGGCTGTAGGGGGGCTGCAGGGCTGGTAGTGACAGGAGTCGATTCGCAGACATCAGACGCGTCCGTCTGTCGCATTTAGAACTCAAACACTATTCACTATAAGTCAGATTGTTCCCGGATAGCTCCTTGGAGAGCTGAGGGTTTCAGATAAGAATCCGGCGGTGGGTGGTGAGGAGCACACGCCCACCTTCGCCGGTCCACGATTCTCGCAGCGACTCGCCGGAGTTCGCAGCGTGTCCGGGAGCGTGGCTTCCTAGCGTTTCCACACAGATGTAATGAAGCCCATACGGAAGTAACGCGTGGCTCCAGGGTGCGCGAAGCGCTTCAGCAGAGCTTCGGAAGAGCTTCGGCAGTTCTTCCAGGCTCCTAGGCAGATCTTCCTTGCACGCTTTGCAGGGCCCCACGCATCGTAAACGGCGCCCCTGCAAGCGTCTCCTGCGAGGTTTCCAGCGTCCCGCGCATCGTTTCAGGCGGCCTGGCAGAGGTCCCCGTGCGGCGTTCCGCGCTTGGCTTCGCTATCCGAGTTTTGGACGCTTATAAGTGGACGCTTACAAGTTCTTCCAGGCTCCTAGGCAGATCTTTCTTGCGCGCTTTGCAGGGCCCCACGCGTCGTAAACAGCGCTCCTGCAAGCGTCTCCTGCGAGGTTTCCAGCGTCCCGCGCGTCGTACCTCGTAGAGCTCTTCGGCATCGATGAGCTAGAGGAATTCCGGCGCGGGATGGAGCTAGTTAGTCGACGCGGCCGAGGCGGACAAAGTGGTAACTTTTGGGTGGTTTTGCGATTTTTTGAAAGATATTTGACCATTTATTTTGAGAAAGCAGATTTTTCGCACCTGTGAACGGCTATGAGGGTCTCTCTGTCTTAGTATGAGCTTTGTAGGCGCACTTTTACTATCAAAACACTTGGAGCAACCATCTTCATGTCGACACGAAAAAATCAATTTTTCTCTTTTGTTAAGAAATGCTTCGAGAAGCTCTCCCTTTCGACTCTGAGCAAGGAGCTCTACGAGGTGGCCGGCGGTGACCAGGTTGACGGTTCACCGCCGGCGCCATTTTAGGCGGCCTGGCAGAGGTCCCCGTGCGGCGTTCCGCGCTTGGCTTCGCTATCCGTGTTTTCGACGCTTACAAGTTGGTAAGTGCTGTCTGTTTTCTCAACTTAAGTAGTTAGGAAGCTCTACGAGTCCCCCGGCGGTAACCAAGGTTGACGATTTACCGCCGGCGCCCAGTTGATTCGCACTGTCGGTATTCTGAACTCGGTCTGCTGCGCAATCCAGAATCACAAAACTGTTCGTAGTCTTCCAGTCATCTTAAGAACTACTGTCGGCGTTCTGCACTGAACTCGGGCTTTAGGGAGGCTGCAGGGCGGGTAATCACAGGAATCGATTCGACGACATCAGACGCGTCCGTCTGTCGCATTCAGAGGTCTGAACTCGGTCTGATACTCGAGTTGGGTTGGAAAACTATTTGTTCTCTGCAACTTTCTCGTCATTGTATGTTGTCAGGAAGCTCTACAAGTTCCCCCGGCGGCAATAAGGTTGACGGTTCACCGCCGGCGCCCAGTTCGGGGCTCGATCGGGGAATTTGAAAGGTCAAAAAGCAGGCAGGCGGGAACGGCCGTTTCGAGTCATCTTGCTTTTCAGGACATCTACAGAGCTGGTCAGCACAGCTAATGCATTCGAAATGATCAGGCGCGTGCGCCTTTCAGAGGTCTGAACTCGGTCTGCGAGCCGAGCTAGGGTCGCAAACCTATTTGTAATATTCGAGTCATTGTAGCAGACGCTCTCGGTTTTTCGTACTTAACTCGATCTGTAGGGCAGCCACAGAGCTGATAATCACAGAAATCGATTGAGAATTATCAGGCGCGTTCGTCTGTTGAATCAAGAGCTCTGAACTCGGCCTGCTCCCCGAGCTAGGTTCGCGAACCTATTTTATTGTTCGAGTCATCTTGAGAAGTGCTCTCGGTTTTCTGTGCTTAAATCGTGCTGGGGGAGGGCTACAGTGCTGCTGGTCACAGGAATCGATTTCGAGACATCAGGCGCGTCCGTTCGTCGACCTGAGAGCTCGGAACTCGGTCTGCTGCTCGAACGAGATTCGCGAAATTGTTGTATTATTCGAGTTATCCTGAGAAGTACTCTCGGTTTTCTGCACTTACCTCAGGCTGTATGGGGCTGCAGAGGTGGTTATCACAGGAATCGATCCGCAGACATCAGACGCGTCCGCCTGTCGCATTCAGAGATCTGAACTCGGTTTCATACTCGAGCTCGATTGAAAAACTCTTCGTTTGTTTTGTTAGAGTCATCTTGAGAGGTTTATAATCGCTTGGGCTGAAACACTAGTTGTTCTCTGAAATTCTCTCCCACATTATATATATATATATATTCAGGAAGCTCTACGGGTCCCCGGCGGTAAGAAAGGTTGACGGTTTACCGCCGGCGCCCAGTTCGAAAACGCTGGCAGGCTAGTTGGCTCGAAAAATCTCCTCTGAACTTTTCACAACTTTGGCTCTCTCGAAATTCAACAATTCGTTTGAGCTCTAGTATTTTTTCCCGTGATATTCGATTTTATTTCCGCTCGCGATCTTCATCTCAGCTCGATCGGCTGAATATTACTATCGAAAAGCACTGTGGCGGGATCGGCCGTTTTGAGTCATCTTGATACGCGCTGACGATTTTCTGAACATAACTCGAGCTTTAGGACAGCTACAGAGCTGGTAAGCACAGCTAATCGATATAGAATGATTAGGCGCGCTCGCTTGTTTAATCTAGAGGTCTGAACTCAGTCTGTTAGCCGAGCTTCGTATTATTTGAGTCATCTTGACAGAAACTCTCGGTTTCTGATCTCACCTCGAGCTGTAGGACAGCTAGAGAGCTGATACGTACAGAAACCGATTCAGAATATTTGTATTGGTCGAGTCATCTTGATACGTGCTATCGGTTTTCTTCACTGAACTCGCGCTGAGGGGGGCTACAGTACTGGTGGTCACAGGAATCGATTTGAAGACATCAGGCGCGTCCGCCTGTCGAATCCAGAGCTCGGAACACGGTCTGCTGCCCGAATGAGGTCTCCGAAACTACTGTATTGTTCGAGTCATCCTGAGAGGTGCTGTCGGTTTTCTGCACTCAACTCGGGCTGTAGGGGGGCTGAAGGGCTGGTAATGACAGGAGTCGATTCGCAGACATCAGACGCGTCCGGCTGTCGCATTCAGAGGTCCAAAAATAGTCACTATGAGTCGGAATGTTGGTAGGTGCTGTCGGTTTTCTCAACTTAAGTCGAGCTAGGAAGCTCTACGAGTCTCCCGGCGGTAACCAAGCTTGACGGTTGACCGCCGGCGCCCAGTTATTGCTGGAAGCTTCAGAGTAATTCCGGGGCGCTGGAGAGCTAGTTGGCAAGGGAAATCTCGACGGACCTGTTGCTGACTTTTGGTCGGTTGAAAATTTGGTTCTTAAAATTCAACAATTCGTTTGAGCTCTAGTATTTTTTCCCGTGATATTCGATCTTATTCCCGCTCGCCATCTTGATCTCAGCTCGATCGGGTACCTTTTACTGCCAAAAAGCACACGGGCGGGATCGGCCGTTTCGAGTCATCTTGTCACGCGGTGTCGGTTTTCTCAAGATAACTCGAGCTTCAGGACAGCTAAAGAGCTGGTAAGCACAGCTAATCGATTCAGAATGATCAGGCGCGTTCGCCTGTTGAAGCCAGAGGTCTGAATTCGGTCTGCTAGCCGAGCTAGGTGCGCAAACCTATTCGTATTATTCGAGTCATCTTGACAGACGCTCTCGGTTTTCTGTACTTAACTCGAGCTACAGGACAGCTAAAGAGCCGCTACGTACAGAATCTGATTCAGAATCATCAGTGGCCGTTGTCTGTTGAATGCAGAGCTCTGAACTCGGTCTGCTGCCCGATCTAGAATCGCGAAACTATTCGTATTGTTCGAGTCACTTGCGAGATACTGTCGGTTCTCTGCACTTAACTCGGGCTGTAGGGGGGCTGCATGGCTGGTAATCACTGGAATCGATTCGAAGACATCAGGCGCGTTCGCCTGCGGAATCCAGAGCTCCGACCTCGGTCTGTTGCCCGAACTAGGTCCGCGAAACTATTCGTATTGTTCAAGTCATCCTGAGAGATGCTGTCGGTTTCCTGCACTGAACTCGGCTGCAGGGGGGGCTGCAGGGCTGGTAATCACAGGGATCGATTCAGAGACATCAGACGCGTCCGCCTGTCGCATGCAGAGGTCTGAACTCGGTCTGATGCTCGAACTAGGTTTGCCAAACTATTCGTATTGTTCGAGTCATCTTGAGAGGTGCTGTCGATTTACGCACGTAACTCGGGCTGTAGGAGAGCTACAGAGCTCGTACAGAAGACAATCCAGAAGCATCGGGGGCGTTCGGCTGTTGCATCCGAGAGGTCTCAAATTGCTGGGCTGAAAAATTATTTTTTCTGTGTAATTTTTTCGACATTATATGTTGTCAGGAAGCTCTACGAGTCCCCCGGCGGTAAGAAAGGTTGACGGTTTACCGCCGGCGCCCAGTTGGTCGACCCGGCCAGAAAGGACAAAGTGGTAACTTTTGGGTGGTTTTGCAATTTTTTGAAAGATATTTGACAATTCATTTTTAGAAAGCAGTTTTTTCGAACCTGTAAACGACTCTGAGGGCCTCTCTGTCTTAGTATGAGCTCCGTAGGCGCTTTTCTACTATCAAAACACTTGGAGCAACCATCTTCATGTCGATACGAAAAATCAATTTTTGCCTTTTTAAGAAATGCTTCCAGAAGCTTTCTCTTTCGACTCTGAGCACTCTTACGTGTGAAAGGAGCTCTACGAGGTTCCCGGCGGTGACCAGGTTGACGGTTCCGGCGCCAGTTCCTGGAGGGCTGAGAGCTAAAGGGTTTAAGATTGAAAGCCGGACGGCGGTGGTGCCCGCCAGGAGCTCCTCCACGGCGGTCCACAGGCCTCGCAGAAGCTCCAGCGAGCCAGCAGCGGGTTCGGTGGCGCTGTCCTCGTGTGCTGCACGCGTGCAGGCACGCGTGGAAGCGTTCCTGACAGCACTTCGACAGCGCCGCAGGGAAGCACCCCAGCGCTCTCGGGCAAAGATTTCTCTCTTCCGATAGTCTCTTCGCTCTCCGGGTTTTGGATGATACCAAGTTTTCCTGTCCCCAAGGGGTCTCTTCGCTCTCCGGGTTTTGGACGCTATCAATTGCTGGAAGCTAAGAGTACCTCGTAGAGCTCTTCGGCATCGATGCGCTAGAGGAATTCCGGCGCGGGGTGGAGCTAGTTGGCCCACCCGGCCGAGGCGGACAATGTGACAACTTTTGGGTGGTTTTGCGAATATTTGAAAGATATTTGAACATTTATTTTGAGAAACCAGATTTTTCGCACCTGTAGACGAATATGAGGGCCTCGCTCCTTAATATGGGCTCTCTAGATGCACTTCTACTATCAAAGCACTTGGCGCAACTAACTTCATGTCGACATCAAAAAAATCATTTTCTCTTTTTCGCACTCTTACGCATGCTAGGAGCTCTACGATGTTCCCGGCGGTGACCAGGTTGACGGTTCACTGCCGGCGCCAGTAACTCGAGCTGTAGCAGAGCTACAGAGCTGGTGCGAACAGAAACCGATCCAGAATCATCAGGGGCGTTCGGCTGAAGCATCTAAAGCTCTAGACGCTTGGCTTGGGTCTGTTATGAGCGCAGACGCCGCACAACTAGTCATTTTTTTTGGTGATGGAATTCGTTTCCTGGTTTGAATTCGAGCTGCAGATGAGCTTGAGAGCTCTTAGGCATTGCAATGGGAGGATAATGATTATGCGCTGTATTTGAAAGTATCTAGACACCCACACTCAGTCTGCTATTAGGGCTAGGGCTGAACACTGATTCGTACGGTGCTACTTTCTTGGAAATGGTAGTGTTTTTCTTGGTTTCACTCGTTCTGCAGATGAGCTGCAGAGCATCAGGGGCAATAGTGAAATGTATCTTTACCAGGGTAGCCTGCGTGATGCACGAGCACGGTTGTCTGAGCATGCACTTGTACGCGTGGAAGGTGTGGCGCAGAAACAGATCGTCGCAAATCGTTATCGCCTTCGGAGAGCTCGCTCGCTCAAGTATTGGCAGCCTGTCGACTGGCATGCTACTCAGAGTTTTCGGAGCCTCGCCGATGCCGCGTTGCCCGTGTCCTAGACCGTTGCACAGTTTGAGAGTTTGATGTCCGAAAATGCAGCTGCCGCGACTTGTGTTCTCGTCACTCATGGGTCTCCTCCTTAGAAGTTGCCTGAATTGGTTGGCTTGAGCCGCCAGCTCCAGGATCGCCGTGGAGAGAAAGGCGCAGGCGTTTATCGGCAGTCGCGTCGCCGTCGAGACCGCTTGAAGAGATGATCCGAGACACGCCGTTTTCCATTGCCACATGTTATGATCGATGGGGGAAGAGTGGTGAACAGGAGGAGGCGTGGGCAGGAAATCAAGGGGGAGGTTGGGAAAAGCTGCGCGGACGTGGAGGAGCGCACTCGCTCTGAACAGATTCTGGCTGATCTTCGTCGTCGTCAGCAGGGGCTTCCAGTGCCTCCAGAGGCTCAACTTCAAATGCCCGCACTGCTTCGGGCCAGGGCCAGGCTTAGACGGACTCGGCGCCGCAGTCCTTGGACAGCTCCCTTGGCCGTTTCTTCGGGTCCTATTGCGATTTTGTATCGAAATGCTTATCGGGTTTCGGGATCCTTCAGAAAGCTGGCTTTCCACATTGGCCTCTTTGATGCCCAAACCCCTGATGAATTACACGATCGACAACACTGGGAGACTGGCCGTCGAGTCGGTGATTAAGAGATAGTATTCTATTGCAGTATTGTCGTACCTTGAGCCATACTTTGCCCGCGCTCGGTCCCAGGTTGCTCTCTTTGGCTATTGTCCCGGTCGCACTTGCTCTGAGATAACAGCAGGTCCGAAGACTGGTGCACAGCGCGCCTCGCAGTGGGGGAAGGATCGGGCTGCCCTTATTGCTTCTGCCAATGTGGAGCAAGCTTTGCAACGCACCACGGTCACTGCTGTACATGGGGCACTTGAGAAGTTTGAGATCCCTGCTTGGCTCCAGCACGGTATCTTGGCCCGCGGGTCGGCGACGTCACTGCACTTCTCTTTGAGGTCGTCTCGGCCTCAGATGCTCGCTTCGTTCGGCGTGCCCGAACTGGGGGCAATGAAGCACCTGAGTTATGGCATCTCATTGTTCGTGCTATGTGGTCAGGGGTCTTCCAGAATTGGGACGCTCACAATATATGCTACCCCTGCCGGGTCCCCAATTGGCTTGATCGCGCTAAAGGAGGCAGAGGTGGAGGAGGTGAGAGCCCACAAGAGGATGCACATGCAGGCCCCCCGTCTGTTGCCGTCAACCGTCTCATTTACGTTGACAACGTGTTTGTTCTGGGCTCAGATGTGCTAGGCAATGATGTGCATGTTGAGTGCTGTGGTGCCCAGGAGGACTTCTCTCGCTGGATTGATGCAGCTCGGCGGGCCTTTTACAAGCATATCGCTTATTTCCGGTGTCCTGCAGTTCTCTGGGCAAAGCAATGCCAGCGCTACGTTGCACTTGTTCAGTCTGTGTTGTTGTGTGGGGCCGACGGTATTACATGGGGCTCTGACAGCTTGTATTGTGAGCGCATTTTTGAAGGCCGCTGTCGTTACCATATGAAAGCTTCCACGAAACCTGCTGGGGCGGATTGGGGCATTTGGGAGCCAGACCCTCTCAAAATGTACCGTGTTGCGTTTCAGAAGCAAATATTACATTCTGCTGTACAACGTGCCCTCGATAGCTGGTGGTATTTAGCTCAAGATGTGGCTTCTTATTTTTCGGCACGATCGGTTGAGTATAATTTCGTTCAATTCCGATTCTCCCAGATTTGGTTGGCGCTTCGAGTGCCAGTGGCGGTAACCATGGCAACGCAGTCGTCCTTGGTTCTGAGGAGCCGAGTGCCAAGCGCCCTGGACTCGGTCCTCATGCCACGCGTGCCCCTGGGATGCAACACGCTCTGCCGAGACCCTAGTGTGATGCACGTCGTCTTCTCGTGTGCTCCACGGCGGGACTTGCCAGAATGCGTGCTGATGCTGCAGCTTGCTTGTGGATGTGGGGGAAGCGGCAAGAGTCCCAGATGCTTGCGCGCTGGCGATCGAGTGGTGGGGGTGTTGCTACGAGCGAGCGCCCATGGTTTCACATGCTTGACATTATGTATGCAGGTGCTGGTGATCGGTGTGCGGACGACTGGTGGAAAGTTTGCGATTTCTCGTTCTCATCGTTCGTGAGGGTTGCTCGGGACTATCTTGCTCATTGTAAGTTGGCTGATGCATTTGAGTGCTCTGTCCGACCACGAGGAGGAGATGATGGGGGAGGGGGCGGGAGTCTAAGGAGGAGGTTGATGAGCTCTCTGGGAAGCAGGTCGCGGGGGGGGCGGCGGACAAGCTGGCCGCGAGGCTAGCCGCGCTCGGAGCGCGCGACGGCTCGGGACATGTGCAATGGCGGCCTTGGCTGTGAGATTATCGGTGACAGCTCACTTGTTTGTAGCTGAGCCTCGGGAGTACGGGGTGTTGGCCGCGGAGTTCGGGGTCGAGGCTCGCGATATCAGAAACGGGTTGCATCGCTCCAAGACCGACTTGAGCTTGTATTTTCGACGGGCCTTCGTCCCCCTTCTTTTGGTTCTGACTTTGTCAAACATGAGTATCGGGAAGGTAGTGGTAGAGCTGACGAACTTACACGTCGTGCTCGTAATGGTGATTGCTATAGATATGTAGACGTTTGTACGGCGTGCCTTTTTTGAACTACATCATTCTTGGCAAGCGATTGACCTCCGCGGAAAGTTTGACGGCAGAGGTGACGAGTCTGGAGTTGGTATCGGGTGGTGGTTGCAGATAGGGCTCATTCCTCTCGGGCACTCTCACACAGTAGACTTCTCTTCTGAACATTTTCATGTGAGTAAGCGTCCACGTCTCCTTCCCTCCTCCCCCTTCCCAGGCTAGACAACTTTGCTCATGTCCGATTGGCTGGCGAGATGTCGGTCAATGCGCTGGCGCGCTCCCGCCCTCTTGTACCATTACTGATGCAGAGCTCTCGGCTTTAGAAGGCTTTGCGGAGGCCGTGGTGGTGGCTTTTCTCCATTTTCAGGCCCTAAGCGCCGTGTCTGGTGCTCCCCTCCTGGGACTCGGGTAGGTATCTCGGTGCCTGGAACATCGCCCTCCCCCCAAAAAACCAAGGTTGGCGGTTTTCCGCAGGCTTCCAGTTCTCAGGTCAGTAGCTGCAGTGTTTCTATCAAAAGATTTGGCGGAACCGACTTCAACTTCAAGCTACTAGTCGTCGCGACATACTGGTACGGGCAGGGCTCTGGACTCGCCGTGAGTCTCAGAGTTTGCACGACCAAATGGAGACAATCAGCAGAACACATATCGCAATAGTCTACAATTTTTTTCGAATGAAGCTTGAGTAGCAAGCCTAATTCAGTCATACGGAAAACTGTTTACCGACTGGGAGCCTACGTTAAAGCGTAACCTTGATTACCGCCGGGGGCTCTTAGAGCTTTCTTTCTATGTATACGAATGACACGCGCGTGCAAACCTCGCGCACAATCTTCAGGCAACTGACTTTTGTCAGACAAGTGCGTCCTAAGTTCTATTCTTTGTGATCGTTGCGTCTCTGTAGCCTGATCTCGCTTGTTTGCTGCCTCCATATCAATGCACTTGATCACTCGATATCGATTGATTAGTACCTTGGGCCTCCACTGTAGCGCCAGGAATATTCAGAAATCACACGCTATTCGAAAATCACGTCTTGTGAAACACGTTTGTTTGATTAACTCTGCCTGTCTAGCGTGATCTCGACTCCCTGCTGCCTCCATATCAATGCGTTTGATCATTCCACCCCGATTGATCCGCAACATACTTTCGGCAACTGCCGTAATGCGCGCAATCTTCAGCAAACTGACTTTCATCGTACATTGCGCCATCTGGAACATCATTTTGAACATGTTTACGCACGTATAGTCTGTTGTGGGCTCGGTTCTCGGTGATCATTCTATGTCGATTGTTCCACATATTCCCTGGAGCAACGGCGCGCACCTCAGGTTATCTTCCGATACCTGACTTCATCTGAATGAAAAGACAAGAGTGCCAAGAGTGTTCGGTCGCAGCTCTAGGAGCAGACCGACCTGAGGCGTCTAGTTACTTTTGACTTACCCATTTGATACTTTCCTTTCGATGGGTGTGAATCTCAGCTCTAATAAAGCAAACACGCATCGCATCTAAAAAACAGAGATGGAATAGTTTTTTTTTTTTTTCCAGCCGCCGTCCTGGTAGCAGACCGATCTCAGACGTCCCGCGCCTGACCATTTCTTGCTGGAAGGTGTGCATATCAGCGCCGTAGCTCGCCTACGCCTCTAGCCAAGAAGAGACGACCAGCATTGTCTCCCAAAAAGGTGCAGAGTGCGAATAGTTGCTCGATCGCAGCTCTGGTAGCAGACTGATTTCAGGCCTCCCCGATGCTCCAGACTACAGATTCAGATTAATTCCCGTCGATGTGTGTGCCTTTTAGCCCTGGAGCTTGCCTCCAGCTCGATAGAAGTAGGAAACAACAGCTCCGCCGCCGAACAAGTTACGGTCGCAGCTCTTGTAGCAGGCTGATTTCAGGCGTCTGCATACTTGATACGAGAACGTCCGTTCATTTCCTGTCGAATGGTGTGCATTTTGCCTCAGAGAGTAGCCCGTAGCTCGAGCTATCTTCCAAAAACTCCCCGAAGGGCCCTAGACAGCAAACATAGCAAATCCCGCCTCGTTGATTTTTTGAAGTAATATCCACCCGAGTGACCTGAGATCAAGATGGCGAGCGGGAATAAGATCACAGAGCTGGGCCAAACATATTTGAGTTCCAACAAATTGGAATTTCGACAGAATTTTCAGCCGAGGCCCCTTCGTCAAAACTTCCGTCGAGGTTTTTGTCAGCGGACTAACTCGCCAACGCTGTGGCCGCTTCGCTCATGGGGAAGCTCTACGAGTCATGCCTTCGAGGCCTGAATCGTTTCGTGTAATCGAGAAGGCAACCAACCGCACGCATGACAATTTGATCTCAGGGCGAGTTGCCGCCTTATCAGTTTTCCCCTTTCAAAATGACCCGATCGACCCGGATTCAAGATGGCGAACAGAAATAATATCGAAGTGCACTGGAAAAACACGGGAACGAACTGGAAGCTGGCGGTAAAACGTCAACCTTGGTTACCGCCAGGGACTCGTAGACCTTCCATGCCAAATATATGAATGGCACGCGCGCGCACAAACCTCATATCGATTGCTGCACGCATTGGCATCTGCCTGTAGCGCTCACAATCTTCAGAAAACTTGCTTTCGTCAGGAAATTTTGCCACATAAAACATCCTTTTTCGATTTTCACGATTGTAGCCTGATCTCGGCTCTATTCTGCCTCTGGACCGAGGCGTTTCATTATTTCATATGGATTGATACACATAAGTCTTCTGGCAACGGCCTGCAGCTCGCGATATTCCCCCGAACACCCATGTGATTAAACAATACGTCCTATATGATGATGACGACGACGACGATGATGACGATGATGACTTTGTTGGTGATTTGGTGATGATGATAGAGAGCATTGTGACGATGATCATGATGATGTTGATGATGATGATGGTGCTGATGATGATGCTGATGCTGATGCTGATGATGATGCTGTTGCTGATGGTGATGATGCTGATGATGCTGATGATGAAGATGATGATGATGATGATGGTGATGGCGATGATGATGCTGATGATCACGATGACGCTGATGATGATAATGATGATGACAATGACGATGACGATGGTGATGATGATGCTGCTGCTGATGATGATGATGGTGATGGTGATGATGATGATGCTGATGCCCATGCTGATGCCCATGCTGATGCTGCTGCTGATGATGACGCTGCTGCTGATGATGATAATGGGGAGGAGGAAGAGGGGTAGGAGGAGGATGATGAGTATCAGGAGGAGGAGGAGGGAGAGGAGGAGGAAGAGAAGAGGATGATGATGATGATGATGATGATGCTGATGATGATGATGATGATGTTGTTGATGATACTGATGATGCTGATGATGATGACGATTATGATGATGATGATGGTTGTGGTGATGATGATGATGACGATGCTGATGATGCTGTTGATGACGATGATGATGGTGATGATGCTGGTGCTGGTGATGCTGACGGTGATGCTGATGATGATGCTGATGATGATGATGGTGATGATGGTGATAATGATGATGATGACGATGATGTTGATGATGATGCTGACGATGATGATGATGATGATGATGATGGTGATGGTGATGGTGGTAGTGGTGGTGGTGATGATGATGATGATAACGATGACGATGGCGATGATGATGATGATGACGATGATGATGCGGAAGATGATGATGATGATGATGATGATGATGATGATGATGATGATGATGATGATGGTGATGATGATGATGCTGCTGCTGCTGATGATGATGATGAAGATGATGATGATGATGATGATGATGATGAAAATGCATCGAGTGAGCTGAGCTGCTGTCAGGAAGGAGTTCATATGCCAATGCTCGGCGTAAAAATCTGCTTTTTCAAAATAAATGGTCAAATATCTTTTAAATTTTTGCAAAACCACCCAAAAGTTGCCACATTGTCCTTTCTCGCCGGGTCGACCAACTAGCTCCACCCCGCGCCGGAATTCCTCTAGCTCATCGATGCCGAAGAGCTCTACGAGGTAGAAATGGTCCAAATTTTGAGACGAAATTTTCAACCGACCAAAAGTCAGCAAAAGGTCCGTCGAGATTTTTCTTGCCAACTAGCTCTCCAGCTCCCCGGAACTGGGCGCCGGCGGTAAACCGTCAACCTTTCTTACGCCAGGGGACTCGTAGAGCTTCCTGACAATATATACTGTGGGAAAAAACTCCAAAGAACGACCATTTTATTAAGTCCAAGCGATTTCAGACCTCTCAAGATAACGCTAACAAAAAAACAAACAGTTTCGCAACCCAGTTCGAGTATCAAACCGAGTTCAAACCTCTGAATGCGACAGACGGGCGCGTCTGATGTCTGCGAATCCACTCATGTGATCCCCAGCCCTGCAGCTCCCCTACAGCCCGAGTTAAGTGCAGAAAACCGACAGTATCGACTCGAATAATATAATAGTTTGCGAACCTGGTTCGAGCAGCAGACCGAGTTCCGAGCTCTGGAATCGACCGAAAGACGCGCCTGATGTGTGCAAATCGATGTTTGTGACCTGCAGCACTGTAGCCCTCCGCCAGCACGAGTTGAGTGCAGAAAATTGAGAGCACGTCTCAAGATCATTCGGTCAATACGAACACTTTCGCGAACCTAGCTCGGGCAGCAGGCCGAGTTCAGAGCTCTCGGTTCAATAGACGAGCGCGCCTGATGATTCCCTATCGATGTCTGTCAGAATAAGCCCTGTAGCTGCCCTACAGCTCGAGTTAAGACAGGAAACCGAGAGCGTCTATCAAGATGACTCGAATAATACGAATAGGTTTGCGGACATAGCTCGGCAAGCAGAGCTAGTTCAGACCTCTGGATTCAACAGGCGAACGCGCGTGATGTTTCTGAGTGCGATAGGTGTGCTTACCAGCACTGTAGCTGCCCTAAAGCTCGAGTTACGTACAGAAAACCGAGAGTGTCTATCAAGATGATTCGAACAATACGAATAGGTTTGCGGACCTAGCTCAGCTGGCAGACCGAGTTCGAACCTCTGGATTCAACAGGCGAGCGCGCGTGATAATTCTGAGTGCGACGGCTGTGCTTACCAGCTCTGTAGCTGCCCTACAGCTCGAGTTAAGTACAAAATACCGAGAGTGCGTATCAAGATGACTCGAAACGGTCTTTCCGGCCGGGACGCTTTTTGGCCTTCAAAGTTACCCGATCGAGCTGATATCGAGATGGCGAGCGGGAATAAGATCGAATATGATGGGAAAAAGTATTAGAGTTCTAACGAATGGTCAAATTTCGAGAACACAATTTTCAACCGACCAAAAGTCACCAAAAGGTCCGTCGAGATTTTTCTTGCCAACTAGCTCTCCAGCGCTCCGGAATTACTCTTAAGCTTCCAGCAATAACTTGCTAAGGGAAGCTCTACGAGTTACTCGAAACGGCCGATCCCGCCAGCGTGCTTTTTTGCAGTAAAAGGTACCCGATCGAGCTGAGATCACAAAAGTTGTGAAAAGTTCAGTTCTTTTTTTTCGAGCCAACTAGCTCTCCAGCGCGCCGGAATTACTCTTAGCTTCCTGCTATAACTAGCTAAGGGAAGCTCTACGAGTTAAGCTCTACGAGTTATTACTCTTGAGCTTCCAGCAATAACTTGCTCAGGGAAGCTCTACGAGTTACGCAAGGAAGCCACGCTCCCAGACACGCTGCGAACTCCGGCGAGTTGCTCCGGGGATCGTGGACCGGCGAGCGTGGGCGTGTCCCCCTCACCACCCACCTCCGGCTTTTTCTCTGAAACCCTTAGCTCTCCAAGGAGCTATCTGGGAACTAGCTCCACCCCGCGCCCGAATTCCTCTAGCTCATCGATGCCGAAGAGCTCTACAAGGTATTCCTCTAGCTCATCGGTGCCGAAGAGCTCTACGAGGTACTCTTAAGCTTCCAGCAACTAGCTTGGGGTAGCTCTACGAATCACTCTTAAGCTTCCAGCAATAACTTGCTAAGGGAAGCTCTACGAGTCACTAGCTCTCCAGCGCGCCGGAATTACTCTTAGCTTCCAGCTATAACTAGCTAAGGGAAGCTTTGCGATTTTTTTTTACCTAACTCGAGCTGTAGGACAACTACAGCGCTGGTAAGCACAGCTAATCGATGTAGAATGATTAGGTACGTTCGCCTGTTCCCGGATAGCTCCTCGGAGAGCTGAGGGTTTCAGATAAGAGGCCAGAGGTGGGTGGTGGGGAGCACACGCCCACCTCCGCCGGTCCACGATTCTCGCAGCGCCTTGCCCGAGCTTGCAGCGGGTCCGGGCGCATGGCTTCCTAGCGTTTCCCAATACGCGTGGCTCCAGGGTGCGCAAAGCGCTTCGGCAGAGCTTCACAAGAGCTTCGGCAGTTCTTCCAGGCTCCTAGGCAGGTCTTTCTTGCGCGCTCTGCAGGGCCCCACGCAACGTAAACGGCGCCCCTGCATGCGTCTCCTGCGAGGTTTCCAGCGTCTCGCGCATCGTGTCAAGCGGCCTGGCAGAGGTCCCCGTGCGGCGTTTCGCGCTTCGCTTCGCTATCCGGGTTTTGGACGCTACAAGTACCTCGTAGAGCTTTCCGACGAGATGAGCTAAGAGGAATTCGGGCGCAGGGTGGAGCTAGTTGGCCGACCCGACCAAAAGAGACAATGTGTTAACCTGGGGGGGGGGGGGGGGTTCGGGGGGTTTTGGGGGGGGGGAACAATGGTGCAAGTTTTACAATTCGTTTTTCAGAAACGGATTTTTTCTACCTACATAAGCTATGGCGCATCTGCTGGTAAATTTTCAGGGCTCTAGACGCAATATTACTATCAAAAGACTTTCTGAACCGACTTTGCCCGCAGTAACAGTTTGGCAGTGACGGTGGTTGGCTTTACTTAACTCGGAGCTGTCCAGCATCTACGACCTTCTCACGCAACACCAGTCGAATGCAGAATGATCTGAACGCGTCCACCTGGAAGCCTCGCAGTTCCTAGAAAGTGGCTGAGTACAGGAGTTTATGATCGAAATACCGTCCCTATGTATGCGTGTGTTGCACGGTGTTTCCGATTGATAATTCGAGCTGAGTGCAATGCTATGGCCATGCCAGGTACATTCCAATCGAAGTAGCGACATGCGAGACATCGAATGGGAGCCTCGAGAGTGCCCAAATTGATTAGAATTTTCAAAATCAATGAAAAATATCGATTTGTACAATTTTGTATTTTTTGTGTCGGATGATGTTTTTTCTAATTTATATCGATCTATGGGTGACCTAGAGAGTTCTGATGCATTTTTGTCGACGCAGAATGGTCTCGCGCTCTCACTGAGAGCGCGAGACTTCATATGAATAGCTTCGCTGGGAGTGAGAACTTTGGTCCAGCCGGCCGAGGCGGACAATGTGACAACTTTTGGGTGGTTTTGCAATTTTTTGAAGATATTTGACAATTCATTTTGAAAAAGCAGATTTTTACTCCGAGCATTGAGATATAAACTTCGTTCCCTGATCAGCTCGGCCATCTAGAGTCATTTTCAGTACCAGTTCACTTGAAGGAACCGACTTCATTGACTACTCACGAAAAAATCTCAACAACTGGCGCGGCGGTGAACCGTCAACCTGGTCACCGCCGGGAACCTCGTAGAGCTCCTTGAATCCGTGAGAAAGCTCAGCATCAAAGGCGTGAACTTCTGGGAGTTTTCCTACAAAAACGTCAGTTGAGATTTTTTCGGAGTCAACATAAGGTGGCCGTTGTGCGGTCCTCGTGAACTGGTACTGAAAATGACTCTAGATGGCCGAGCTGATCAGGCAACGAAGTTTATATCTCAATGCTCGGAGTAAAATCTGCTTTTTCAAAATAAATTGTCAAATATCTTTCAAAAAATTGCAAAACCACCCAAAAGTTGTCACATTGTCCGCCTCGGCCGGCTGGACCAAAGTTCTCACCCAGCGAGCTATTCATATGAAGTCTCGCGCTCTCAGTGAGAGCGCGAGACCATTCTGCGTCGACAAAAATGCACCAGAACTCTCTAGGTCACCCATAGATCGATATAAATTAGAAAAAAATCATCCGACACAAAAAATATAAAATTGTACAAATCGATATTTTTCATTAATTTTGAAAATTCTAATCAATTTGGGCACTCTCGAGGCTCCCATTCGATGTCTCGCATGTCGATACTTCGATTGGAATGTACCTGGCATGCATAGCATGCACTCAGCTCGAGTTATCATCGAAACACCGTTCGCAACACGCATACATAGAGACAGTATTTCGAGCACATCCCGACTCAGCCATTTCTAGGAACTCGAGCTTCCAGTGTGACGCGCCAGGTCATTCTGCATCGACTGGTGTGCGTGAGAGGTCTGTAGCTTGCTGACAGCTCGAGTTAAGTAAAGCCAACCACCGTCACCTGTCAAACTGCACTGCAGGCAAAGTCGGTTCCTGCAAGTCTTTTGACAGTAATATTGCCCCTAGAGCCCTGAAAATTTTACCAGCAGGTGCGCCATAGCTTACTGAATGTGAGAAAAATCCGTTTTCTGAAAACGAATTGTCAAATCTTGCACAAAGTTTCAAAAACCGACCCCAGGTTAACACATTGTCTCTTTTGGTCGGGTCGGCCAACTAGCTCCACCCTGCGCCCGAATTCCTCTTAGCTCATCTCGTCGAAGAGCTCTACGAGGTACTTGAAGTTTTTGTAGAAAAGCTCCCAGAAGCTCCCGCTTTGATGCTGAGCTTTCTCACGGATTCAAGAAGCTCTACGAGGTTCCCGGCGGTGACCAGGTTGACGGTTCACCGCCGGCGCCAGTTGAATTCGGAGCTCTAAACTCGGTTTGCTGGCCGAGCTAGGTCCGCAGACCTATTCGTACTGGCGCCGGCGGTGAACCGTCAACCTGGTCACCGCCGGGAACCTCGTAGAGCTCCTTGAATCCGTGAGAAAGCTCAGCATGAAAGCGGGAGCTTCTGGGAGCTTTTCTACAAAAACTTCAAGTTGGATTTTTTCGGAGTCAACATCAAGTCGGTTCCTTCAGTGAACTGGTACTGAAAAATGACTCTAGATGGCCGAGCTGATCAGGGAACGAAGTTTATATCTCAATCCTCGGAGTAAAACTCTGCTTTTTCAAAATGAATTGTCAAATATCTTTCAAAAAATTGCAAAACCACCCAAAAGTTGTCACATTGTCCGCCTCGGCCGGCTGGACCAAAGTTCTCACTCCCAGCGAAGCTATTCATATGAAGTCTCGCGCTCTCAGTGAGAGCGCGAGACCATTCTGCGTCGACAAACATGCACCAGAACTCTCTAGGTCACCCATAGATCGATATAAATTAGAAAAAAAATCATCCGACACAAAAAATATAAAATTGTACAAATCGATATTTTTCATTAATTTTGAAAATTCTAATCAATTTGGGCACTCTCGAGGCTCATTCGATGTCTCGCATGTCGCTGCTTCGATTGGAATGCACCTGGCATGCATAGCATGCACTCAGCTCGAATTATCATCGAAACACCGTTCGCAACACGCATACATAGAGACGGTATTTCGATCATAACTCCTGACTCAGCCATTTCGAGGAACTCTCGAGCTTCCAGTGTGCCGCGTCAGATCATTCTGCATCGACTGGTGTGCGTGAGAGGTCTGTAGATTGCTGACAGCTCGAGTTAAGTAAAGCCAACCACCGTCACCTGCCAACCTGTACTGCGGGCAAAGTCGGTTCCCGCAAGTCTTTTGATAGTAATATTGCTTCTAGAGCCCTGAAAATTTTACCAGCAGATGCGCCATAGCTTATTGTAGGTAGGAAAAATCAAACTTATGAAAACGAATTGTCAAATCTTGCACAATGTTCCAAAAACCGACCCCAGGTTACCACATTGTCTCTTTTTGTCGGGTCGGCCAACTGCTCCACCCTGCGCCCCGAATTCCCTCTTAGCTCATCTCGTCGAGAGCTCTAACGAGGTACTTGGTACGTCCAAACCCTGATAGCACAGAGGCCTCAACGAAACACAAACGAGCCAACACGCACTAGCACGCACACACGAAAAAAACACACACTACTACAAACACATAACTACACCAGAATCGGCACAACAATCGCGTCAATGTCTCTCACAAACACAACGACAACCCAGCACACGCACACACACACACACACACACACACGCACACACTCACACACACACGCACACGCAACACATCCACGCGCAAAGGGCGACACACACGCGCAAACGCGCACACACTAACACACAGCACATCTCACATACACACAGGGACGCGCACACGCACACGGATCACACAAGCACATAGACACACGGGGGCACACACAAACACCCACACGCACACACGCACACACACACACACTCGCGCACGCACAACCCACGCACACAGACGCACACGCAAGCATCCATGGAAACCCACGCACTGACGACCACACGATGACGCACGCACCGCAGCCAACTCGGCCCCCCCCCCCCGCGCTCCCCTGCCGCCCCCACGCACCCCCGCCCTCCCCGCCGGCGCTCCGGAGGGGGGAGGCACCGCCCCAGTTTGGGGCCGGCCCTCCCTCCGCTCCTACCACTCCGCCCTCGCGGAGCGCCAGAGGGGGGGGAGGGGGGAGGGGTGGGGGGCGCGCGGACGGCGGCAGCACCGCGCGCACGCACGCGCACACGCACATGCGCAGACGAACAACGAACAGGATGGCAATGAGGATATCACACAAGCAAGCACACGCACACACACACAGACTAGCACACAAGAGCACACACGTACGCCAGCATGCTCCACACACATGCGCACATACACACATGCACACACACGCACACACACACACACACACACGCAAAGGTCCACACACACACACGCGCACACGCGCACACGCAGAGCACCCAGACACGCACGCGCACACGCACACACGGTCGCGCACACACACACACACACACACACATACGAGACACGCGCGAGCCCCCACCACCACCACCACCACAAACACACACACACACAAGCGCACACACAGACGCAATCGCGAACACCCGCGGCTAACCACGCACAGACGACAACGCGGTGACAGACCCATTCCCCGACTAAGCAGCGCACTCTACCCCCGTGCCCCCCACCGATAAAGGAGAAAAATAAACAGAAAAAGAGATCTGAAAAAGAAAGAAACAGACACAATAAAGAAAACCAGAGAAAACAAAAGAAAAAAACAAAAGACCCAAAAAAACCAAGGCGCCACAAGCGCCCCCAAGCGCCACCGCCCTCCCCTCCGGCGCTCCGGAGGGGGGAGGCACCGCCCCATGTTGGGGCCGGCCCTCCCTCCACTCCAGCCACTCCGCCCTCGCGGAGCGCCGAAGAGATGGGGGGGGAGAAGGGGGAAGGGGGCGGCAGGGGTGCCAGCGCCGTGCTCGCACACAGACACACACACACACACGCACACACAAGGATGCACGTTTCCTCAGGAAGCGCGCCGCGTCGCAGGCGCGAGCGCGGGTCTCAAGTGCACACGCGGACATACACGCGCACACTAAGACACACAGACACACATACACACACACACACGAATACACAAACGCACGCCCGCACACTCAATGAGGGACGCCCTGGCAAGCGGCCATGGAGGGGCGATCTCATCCCAACCTGTGTGGATCAGAGCGGGGTAGGTCTACGCCTGTCCTGTCTGTCACGCGGCCCCGATCGCCCTCTTCGCGTCGCCTGCGCGCGGTCTCCGCCTCCCTCGCCTGCTGCGCCTTCTCGTGAGCCTCCACGTCCGGAATCCCGATTGTGGCGATGCGCGGGCGCGCTTGAGGGCGCGGCGGTTCGGTGGACGCCGTGCCCGCGCCGGCGCCCACACGAACGACAACGCCAGCCACAATCCTCGTCGTCGCCCCGCCTCCACCGCCCACTGACGGGGCCGAAGCCCCACAGTGCGCGCCAGCATCCCCCGCACCCTCGGACGCGGCGGCCTCTCGCGCACCCTCGAAGCCGCCCTGGGCGAACACCTCTGGAGGCGCAGCCGCGGGCGAAGCCTCGGGCAGGGTCCCCGCCGCTGGAACCACCGGCGCAGAAACAGCGCCCGACGCACTGTGCGCCGCTCGCTCCTGGAACTCCTTCAACTTTGCCTCCGGGATTGCCCCGTCCACGCGCCCATGCCACCCCTTTGCCCCTTGCTGGCCGAAGTGCCTCTTGCAGACCACGCCGCATCCCTCCGCGGGGAAACTGCGGCACTGCGCACCCACTCCATCCCCCCAAGTACGAGCCAAACATTTCCTTTCATCGATCGTCTTCGGCGTAAATCGATGCCACTCGCGGTCGGCAGGTGGCGCCCCCACGCCTGGCTCGACCGCGGCAGGAGCCGGGCCCGCGGACGGGACGCCCGAGGCCCTGCCAGCGTCGTCGTCCTCGCCGCCCGTGCTGCCCAGAGCAGGCGGGGACAGCCCGCGCTTCTTGCCCCTGCGCAACGGCGGCTGCGGCTGCCCCGAAGCGCCGGGGTACCCGTCGCCAGCGCCAGGATCCCCGCCACCCGCCCGACGCCGCTTGCCCGGTGGCTCGCCACCCGACGCCTGCTGCCCGGCGGGCGCACTCGGCGGCGCAGACCGCGCGGCAGACGTGCTGGAAGCAGCGCCGCCGCCGCCATCGCCGCTCCCCGCAGACCCCGCCGCGCGCCCGCCTGCATGCCCGAGAGGCGCAGTCGGCGGAGCCAGCGGCGCACCAGACGGTCCCGCACCAGCGCTGCCGCCGGCGCCCCCCGCAGACCCCGCCGCCGCGCGCCCGCCGCCTCCGCCCCGCGGACCCGCCCTGCGCACATACGCAAACACATACGCGCCCATGTGCACCTGGTGGTTTCTGGCGATCTGCGCCCAAGTCTGGAGGTGGACAGTACTGTCGTCGAATTTGCGTATTCGTTCACGCCCACGGATGCATGCGCATAGTAGTGTCCGCTCGTCGCGCTTTCGCCCTGGTGCACCACGACCCCCGAGAAATCGTACTCGCACTCGGAATCCACAGGCCGCAGAATCTGAGGAAAGCGCACAGGGCGTCTGTCGTACCACTCGCCTATCACCCGCTGCACGATCACGAAGAGCACGGGCGGCGACCGCTCCCAGCGATTGCCTGTATATACCCTGATGCCTTGACAGACCCCGGCCGCCGCCCTCTCTGAGCATCATCGAGGTGAGCGTGCGCCGGACATCCTTGCCCTGGCTCACCGACATGCCTTAATTCCAGCCGGATCAACTCCTCCAGATCGCTCGGCCCCGGGTAGTCGGGGCCGAGCAATTCGGAAGGCACCACCTTGAGAAACGTCTTAATTTCCCCCTTGTCCGAACTTGCTGTGCACGCGGCGCATCGCCTCCGCTGCCGAAACGCAATGCCGCAGACGTGCTGCTGGAGCACACTGCGCTGCCCGTGAGCCCCCCCTGCGGTGCAAACGGGGCGTTCGGCCGCGGTAACGGCATGGAGGGCGGCCAGGAAGAACTCTGACGCGTCGCATTGCTTCGGTCTCCCTTGCTGATCGAATTCTGCAAATTCTCGCTCACCAAAGAGCCCCTTGCGCGCGGCTATAGCGAGTGGCGCGACGGCGTCGACCCCCTGGACAGAGAGAGCCGCGGCCTGAGCTCCGAGCGCGCACGCCGCGCAAGAGTCTGCACCCAGAGGTCACCGGCCGTGCTCGTGGAGAAGCCGACGGAAGGGAGCCAGGCGCAGCAGCACCTGCGCGACTGAGCTCACGAAGCAAGTATTGCCGAGGTTTGCGATGCCCACGCCAGAGCCGCGGCCGCAGTGCCACTGCAGCTCCCAGGTGACCTCCTCCTGGGACACGCCGTAAGCTGCCATGCACAGATCCCGGTCCAGCGGGCGCAGCTCTGGCGGCTCTGCACCATCGCCAACAGTCGCCGCCGTGCGAAACATTTCCCCCCAAAGATCCCTCGGCACGACGGAGCCCCTACCGGCGCCGCGGCCGGCACCCCCGCGCCCACGCCCCCGCGAAGCAGCGCTCCCAGTGGACGGTGCCGCCGCCGCATCTGCGGCCCCCGTCGCGTCGCCGCCGCGGCCGCGGCCCCTGCCCCGCCCCGCAGGCCCCGCGTCCGGCGCAATGTATGCCGGCGGCACCGTCAGAGCCTGGCCCGGGCGCAGCGCATGCGAGGGCAGAGGCGTCTGCACAGACGCCGCAGGGGCCACCTCCCCGTCCGAAGGCGCTGATCCAGTGGCGTCGTCGTCGTCGTCGTCGTCGCCCACCTCGTCACCGACGCCCGCTGAGCTCCCACGGCGCGAGGCGGGCCTGGCGGCGACGCCCGAGGCACCGTCGGCGGCGCGGGCGCCGAGCTCGACTCCGGGTTGCCCCGTCCCGCGGGCCCATCCCCCCCGTCCCAGCCGTACTCCTGCGCCCTCTGCTTGGCGATTTCGTAACTCGCTTTGAAAATCCTGCTTTCGAAGCGTTGGACCCCCTCGCGGACGTACTGGGGCGGGCCCCGCTGCAGGATTTCCCAGGGCGGCAGGTTGTAGACGAGGACGCGATGGGCCCCGCGAACGCGACTGAGCATGACGTACAGGTGCAGCCACCAGTCATCGGCGCCCATGTTCATGGGCTTCTGGAGCACCATGGTGGCCGCATCCATGCCCAAGCCCTGCGCCGTCTGCACGGTGAGAACTTTCTCTGGCAGCAACGGGATCTGGTACCTCGTAACCTTCACCTTCCGAAGCTTTCGCTCGCCATCGTCTTCGTAGTAGTGATGGTTCCACTCCCAGGACGCCCTGTGCGGAGCGATCTGCACGACCCCTTCTCCGAACCCTAGGTCCTCCGTGAAGTCATCAAACTTGACGAGGACACCGCGAGGCAAACGCTTGCATCGATAATAACCGAGCCGGTGGGCGTCGTGAGGCTTCTTTTCGCGCCAATCCGCGCCCGGCGTCTTGAACTCTCGCGGGTGGAACCTCACGTCCTTGACTTCCCCCACGGCGTCCTGGACGATCTGGTGCTTCACCGACAACTTCACGGTCAGCCGCACACGCATGCCGATGTACAGCGGGCACATGCCGATGAGGTGACCAGTGTTGTTCACGTTCGGCACCTGCAGCATGGCCTTGTAATGCTCCTCAACGAAGGCCGCGGGGGTTGGAGGCAGGTCCACGGCCTGTACGTACAGCAGCATCTGCCCCTTCTCCCTGGCCTCTCGCACGGCCCGATACTGCATCTGCCTGTGCACGGCCTCCCAGGCGATGCCCATCTCGAACCCGTCTTTGACAGCGGGGTCCTGCAGCCGCTTGTCGTTCTTACCGGGTCGGATCACCCACCCTTGCACCACCCTTTTCTGCTCGGCCGTCAACTTCTTGCCCTCCCTCATGGTCTTCAAGAACCCTGGCATGAAAGGGCAGGGCGCGTGCGGAGTAACGAGCCTGTCCTTGAAGCGGTGCGTCTCGTACAGAAACATCGCGTGGGTGACGCCGTCCAGGAATATCGACTGCCCATTGCGGACGTGAACCCACTGGTCGGGTGCCTCACGCTGCAGCAGGGAAGACCTCTTGCCTTTGCCGCTCACAGGGCCCAGCTGATAAAAGTCACCCAGGAACATGACAATCGTAGCCTTCCCGAACATGTGTCCCCGCTCCATGTACAGGTCCACGTCGCAATTGTGCGTCGCCTTCCGGGCTTTGCACATGCGAAACGATGCAGCGCCGAGAAGCGCAGGCGGCACCATGGACACCTCCTCCACGATGACGGCCTTGAGAGCGTTCATGCGGTCAACGAAATCATCCTCGACTTTCTGCCCGGAGAGCCTAGCGATGGTCAAGGCCTGCTGCCCGCTCAGCCCGAAGCCGCTGTGGATCGTCTCCCCCCCGATGACGCGCGCAGCGCTGTTCGACGAGGCCACGGCGATCTCCGATCCCTTGCCGAACACCTCGGCGAACAGACGCCGCAGCAGTTTCACCACCTCCGTCTTCCCCGTCCCGCCCTCCCCGTGCAACAGGAGAGCCATCTGCTCCACCAGCTTGGGGCTTTTTCCGCTGCGCAGATCTTCCTCGTATGCCACGATGGCCTCCACCTGGCCCACGACCAGGGCGACCACCGCCTTCTGCTCCTTATTGAACGTCACCGGGTTGTCCGCCCTGGTCGCCCACTCGTCCAACAGCCTCTGCGCGATGTCGCGCGCCCGCGGCGGCCGCTTCTCGTCGCCGGCAACCGCGGGCGCCGGCGGCCGACCAGGCACGATCACGGCAGGCGCCGAACCCACGAGGCCCCCCCCCCCGTCGCCATCCCCAGACAAGCCCTCAGCTCCCTTTTTCCTGTATCGGAACGCCTCCTTCTGCTGTGCTTTGCCTTCCTCGAACTGAGAGTCGTCCAAGTCGAGACCACCGAAGTCGGTCTTCCTTCCAGTACTCGCGGCAGCAGGCTGCGGCTTATGGTCTTTCGCATAACCCTCAAGGAAGATGTTCTTATAGACCACGCTTTGTGACGAGCCACGAATTTGCTCCAGCTGGGCCACCGCGGGCACCTCGCTATCCGGCACGGGGACCCTGGCCATCTGTCGGTGCGCCGCCCACGCGTCGTCCGCCTCCCCCTCGTCCACCTCCTCAGCAAAACCGTCGAAGGCTCCGCCACCGGCGCCCGCCCCCTCCTCCTCGTCCGCCTCCCCGGCAGGCCGATTCTCCGCGGGCTGCAGCTCAGAGTACACAAAGTCCTTGGCCTCCGGACGAGTCTTGATTCGCGGCCGCCCTTTCGCCTCCGCCTCCACGTCGAGGTTCGTCGCGACCTGGACGGTCCAGCGCGCCATGAACTCGGCGGCGCTGGGGCGCTGTGCAATATGGCCTGGACGCTCGTCTGGGCCCCGGTTCACATCGATGTCCTCGATCGTGAACCACTTTCCAGCTCGCCGCTCGCACTCCTCGTACTGCCTGGACAACGCCACCTGCTTCGCCCACCACTCCTCCCCGGCAGGCTTATGCTTCCCGGACGCGTCGACACCGGCCCTGTAGGGCGCCCAGGCCGCCGCCCCCTTCTCAGCCGGCTGCAACGGACGAAAGATCACAGACTTGAACAGCGCGTTCACCTCTTTGTCTTTCTCCTTCGAAGGCATCGCGAAGCCGAAGAACTTGGGCACCCTGAACGGCGCGCCGACGCGGAGCTTCTGCACTCGGGAGGCGGCGACCGGGTGCGAGTCGGCGAACGCGTACGTCTCGAAGTCCTGCGCGTCGAAGTGGAGCGGGTTGGCCTGCGCTGTGTACACGTACATGGCGTAATGGTACATGCCCATGGACTTCAGGGGCTCCCTGTCGCCGCGATGCAACCAGTCCATCTTCATGTCGTGCTCCTGCCGCGCCCGGTATTCGACAGCCTGCTGCTGCTCCTGCTCGGGGCGCCCCCTCCCAGCAGCACCGGCGGCCGCGCCCTCCCCGACGACGCCGTTGACGACCTCGGCGCGAAGCGTTGCGCGTCCCTCGTCCAGCGCATCCATGATACCGCCCCCTCCCTCGCCGTCCTCTTCTCCCGCGGCCGGCTGGTCCACCTCGATATCCTCTGCGCGGGGGTCGGTCCAGAAGTCGTCCTTTTGCTTGTGAACGGCGTGGCTTGCCTGGTACGCCAGCGCCACGATCCCCTTGCAATACAGAGTCCAGGTGTCATGGGAGCAATAGCACTCGTGGCCATACTGCATCTGAAACATCATCTCGGGCAGCTTCTTCAGGAGCGCCCGGTGCGAGCTGGTCGTGAGCTTGATGACAGTTCGCCTGGCAGTGTCGAGCACTCCGCCCCAGCCGCTGCGACGAGCGGCAGCAGCGGCCCGGGCCCCATCGACGTCCTCCTCGCCCTCCGCCTCCGCCGCCTCATCCGCCTCCCGATCCGCCTTCTGCTGGAGTCGGAGCACTCCAACCCGGTGCTCTGCGCGTGCAGCACTCCGAGGTCCCCCGCGATCGGCCCCGCCTTGGTCGTGTAGTCCGTCTGGTAGTGGGCCATATTGATGGCATCCATGAACACGGCCTCCAGCGAGTGCAGCACGTGCTCTTGCAGGCTGCCGGGCGGACCGCTGCCGCTCGCGCCAGCAGCTGCGGCGGCGGCTGGCGACGGGGGCGCGCTCGATGCAGGCCTGCCAGACGCCGCCGCGTTCGACGCGGCGCGGCCTGGCGCCCGCGACTTCGGCTCTCTCTGGACGGCTGCCTCCGACAACTCGCGCTCCGCGCGCCGGTCGCTGTAGTAGCCCAGGCCCTGCTCCCCCGTCTTGAACACGAACCCGGGCCGGCTGTCTTCGTAACACGCAGCCGCGCAGAACCTCGCGGTGTCCTGGCCACGTGGCTCTGCTAGCCCGACTGCCTGCTCGACGCCGCGCTGTTCCGCCGTAGGCGGAGGCGGCGGACGCAGGTCATACGCATCGGCCAGATCACACTCGCACGGATCTTCATCGCCCCCACCCTGGTCGGCGCCCCGCCGAGCAAGCCTCCTCCCCTGGGCGGGCCGAGGCGGCGGGCCACGGGCAGGCGCCCCCCCCCCGCCGCAGCCGCGCGCGCCGCCCTCAGGCCCGCCCCGCCCCCGCCCTGCGTTGCGGCCGACACCCCCGAACCTGTGGAACCTCCGCTCTGCCCGGTGCCCTCGTCGCCACCGGTGCCGCCAGTCTCGACGCCAGCCAGCGCTTCCGACGCGTCGGCGACCGGCTCGGCGAACGCAACAAGCTCTGGAGGCGGCGGCACGACCGGGTCGCCGTCGTGCGAACCCCCGACGCTGGCGTCGCCAGGCAGGTCGAGCACCACGCGGTCCAGACACTGGACGTCCAGGTTGCTCCGCAGACACACCTGGCCCACAGGGTTCGTGCTCCCATGGCACGGGTGGTACCGCACCACGTCGACGCGACCAGCTCTGCCGTACCGGTTGCAGCGGTGCGGCCACGGGCCGTACGTCACTGTTCGTCGAGGACCAGGCGTTCGCCCGGCGGGTTCCGCTGGTCCTCCTGCGGTGGGCCGTACTCGATGCGCGCCCCATCGGGCAAGACCAAGTCCTTTCCTTTGCGCAAGCGCCGCCAGACGAAGGAGGCGGCCGGAAGCTTCCTGGACGGGTGGCTGTAGACCGCAGTCTCGTACTCGTGGTAGAAGCCGAGCCGGCACACCTTGCAGTGCTGAGGCACATCGTCGTTCGACTTGTGCTTCCAGCACGTGGGACCGCACCTGTGCAGGTGGCCACGGATGATACACTTGCGCGCGTCCCGCGCGAAGCAGCCCGCCCAGGTGCGCGCCTCCTCGTCCGGGCGGTCCGCACAGTGCATGGCCGCGGTGCCGCCCGCGCGCTCGCGGTACGCAGGCTTGCGGCGGTACTGCGGCTGCAGCGTCACGTGCGCACCCGTGAGAGGCTCGCCAAAGACCGCCGGGTACTGTGCCCGCTGCTCATGGGGATCGGGCTCTGGATCTGCCAACGGCGCGAACGGGCGCTGCCGGCGCGGACCCTCAATTGCGGGCTGCTCCTCCAGCATCGCTCGCTCCTCTGCGAGATCGATCTTCATCATGGCCGCAACCTCGTTCCGCAGCTCTTCTGTGGACAATTTCTTGTCATCGCGGACAGAGCGGCGCCCCGCGTCGTACTCCGGCTTGAGAAGCTTCCCGAGCTGGCGGCGCGAGGCGCCAGCGATCGTATGGCACTGCAAGGAGAGGTCGCTCTCCTCCAGCTTCCCGTCCGCGAACGCGAGACGTCGATCCCGCGGGGCGAGGGGAAGCGGCGGCAGCCACTCCCGCCCGTCCCGCCCGTCCAAGCCCAGCTGCCGGCCCACCTCCTCCGCCGCGTCGAACTGCACGCTGCCAACCCGGGCGAGCACGGCCCCCCTCCACTTCCTCAGACGCTCCTCGAGGCCATCGACGTCCCCCGCGCGCAGCTTCGCGAGGAACGCGCCAGTCATCGGGTGCAGGCGCCACAGGTGGATGTGCGGATGGATGCCGCCGCGCCCCTGCGACTCCACGGGGCCGAAGTACGCGCGGACGAGCCCGAACGCACCACACGCCCCCGTGGCGGCCACGCCGTCGGAGACGCCCGTGGCCCCGCGCTGCGGCGTGACGCCGACGACATGCTCCAGGAACAGTTCCAGCATGAGGTTCTTGACCATGGCCTGCGACACCGGGTCTGCGGCCACCCGCCGCAGCATCTCCCGAGTCGAGGGCATCACGGGAGCAGTCTCCTCAGCAGCCGCCATTGCTGCACGGAGGCGCCCTCGTACATCAGGGACACCATCAGGTTCCGAGTGTCCGCGATGTTCGGCGTCGTGAACACCAGGGGCGGACCGAAGAGCCGGGTGTAGCTGGTACTGATGTGCCGCAGCGTGGTCCGGTGCGCGTCGGAGCCGACGACATCGCGGTTGCTGAGCAGCATGCTGCGCAGCGCGCTCTTGACGTTCCGGGGCTCGCCCTCGTGGCCCAGGGCCTGCTTCAGGCCCGCCCCCCTGCCGAGCTCGGCCACGACCAGCGCCAGGTCCTCCGGCGACAAAGCGGCGAGGTCCGCGATGCTTTCCCCGAGGCGCTGCTTGCGCACGAATAACCTGGCCGACTGAATGATTGCCTTTCTGCGCCAGAGGCAATACTGGGCCGTGAGCAGGTCTGAGTGGCGACGCCAGCGCGGCACGGGCGACTCAGACGCGGCGGGCGCCTTCGCAGCGTCGGGCGCGGGCGCCCGCGCAGCGTCGGGCGCCGAGACGTCGTCGGGGACCGCGTACTCGAGCTCCTCGCGAGCCATGAGGCACCGGCACCACTCGTCGCACGTCAACTTGGCGTCCCTCTCGAGTCCGAAGACGCCGTCCCCATACGGAAACGCGACGGGGTCGAAGGCGCTCCAGAAACCGGGCGAGAACATGCTGACAGGCTCCGTTCCAGTGGGCACGACGACCCGCACCGCGCGCCTCGCCCCCCCGGCCTCGGCGCCCCCGGCCGGCGCGCCGCCGCCGCCGCCGCCGCCGGCCGCGCGCTTCCCGGCAACTCCTGGAGGAGGCCGCGTGGCCTGAATCTTCTGCTCCGTCTGCTCCATCTTCTTTGTGAGCGCCTCCTTCTTGCAGTTGGTGAGCAACTTCGCAGCCTTGCGGGCCTCTTCCGCGGCCTCCGCCAAGCGCCGGTCGAGATCTCGGTCCTGGAAATTCCCCATGCCGTCGAACTGTTGCGTTTCTGCCTCCGCGCGCTGCTTCTCGCGCGCAATCTCCTCCGCCTTCTGGAGGCTGAGGTGCACATTCGCCCACTGCTTGTCCAGATCGGCCATGATGTCGGCGTCCGCGACGGCGGCGCAGTACTCGCCCTCCTCGACACCCTCGCCGCCCTCTCCCTCGCCAGCCTCGCCCTCGTCGCCCACTGCATCCTCCCCACCGGCGCCAGTAGCGTCCTCACCGCTGGCCCCTGCCTCGCCCCCTGCCTCGCCCCCGCCGTCTGCCGCCGCGTTCGCGTCGCCCTCCGCGCTCGCAGCGCCTGCACTCGTCCGCTTCGGCGGGGCCGAGCCCGCGCCAGGCTGCACGGCATCCGCCGGGCCCTCCTGGCGAGCGTCGCCGCCCTTCCCCCCCACGGCCACGCACGCCGCGAGACAGCGAGGCAGGCCCAGGAGCGAGGAGCCGTCGCCATCGCCGTCGCCCTCGGGGTCCGCAAAGTTTCGCGCGGCCTCTTCGTCCCACCGCACCGCGGCGTACTGCTCGTTCGTGTCGCGGAGGTAATCGTAAGCGCGCTTGAAATCGTCGAGGGGCACGCCGAGCTCCTCCAACCGCGCCTTCTGCAGAGTGGCAGGATCGGACCCCGCGAAGACAATCTGCACAAACTCGACAAGGTCGCTCTCCCGCGGCGGCAGAGACAGCACCTGCCGACCGCCGTCCGCCTGCGGGAACGCCACGAAGTTCCCCACGCACGCCTTGATCTGCTGGTCGATTGGAGCCCACTCGCCAGAATCGGTCTTGCAGTTGAACCGCCGCACGATGCCCCGCGCGATGGGCAGCAAAAGCTTCGCGCCCAGCGTGAGGTTCCGCAGCGGCGGTGGCAGCCGACCGATCCAGAGATCGTTGGCCAGCGCGCAGGGCGGCATCGTGGGCAAACTCTTGGTGAGCGCGCCGTGACACCCCGCGCAGATGGGCACCTTCTGCGTCGCGTCGGCCACGAGCACTCCGTCTGACTCGCGCTTGTCAAACTTGAAGCACTTCTTGTGCAAGAGCCACAGCTTCCCGTCGGGGCCAGGGTCGCGCACTGCGGACGCCTCCAGCTCCTCGAGGGGGATGCCGCCCGGGTGCTCGGCGCCGTCGGGGCCCTCGCGCACGAAGCGCCACCGGGCGTAGTACCGCGCCGGGTCCAGGAGCGCGTGGGCGCGCTGCCGCTGCGTCAGGCGCATGGCCTGCGCCTGCGCGCCCGCGGCCTCCACTGCCTCTCCCCTCGCCGCCTCGAGCTCGGCGCGCGCGGGCCGCTTCGGCACCTCGTCGCAGAGCAGCGAACGCTCCCCGGCGCCGCCCGGCTGCTGCCAGAAGTGCACGCGCTGCAGCTCGTCCGCCCAGTGGAGCCGAGCGCAGACGCAGCAGGCCACTCTCGAGCGCACGGCGCGGCGACTCTGCCCGGGCTCGGGCCCCTCGGCGTCCGCCGCCGCCGGAGCAGCGCCCAGCGCGTCCATGTCCACGGGCGGCATGTCCACGCCCGCGGGCGGCGCGGCCCCGTCCGCGCCGGACGGCTTCCACCAGGCGCGCGGCGCGTCCGGCGCGGCAGCGGCGGCGGCGGCCTCCCCCGAATCGGCGGGCGCTGCGCAGGCCGGCCAGTCGCGAGACCCCGTGACGAGGTGCTCCGAGAAGGCCTCCACGCACTGCCGCCACTCCTGGGGCCGCACGGGCCGCACGACGTCGTCCTGCTGCGGCCACTGCTCGGCCAGGTAGAACAGGCGCTTCCTGTACTCCGGCCACCCGTGGTGCTTTTCGCGCACGTGCGTCATGAAGCCGGCATGCGTGGCGAAGTTCTGTCGCAGAGGCGGCACGGGAACGGCGGGAGAGCCTCAGGGGCCTCTTTAAACGCCCGCAGAGGGTGGCGCTCGCCACACGGGAGGGCCACATACTTGGGCTGGAGCCTGGCACGCGCGCCTTGCGAGCGGCAGCGATGGCCGGGGTCGGGGCGGGCGGGGCGCCGCCGGCCTCCGTCTCGCGCAACCGCGCCTCCTTCACGGCCAAGTCATACCGTTCCGGGCGCTCGCGCGTCAGGGAGCCGAGGCGCTGGTCCGGGTCCCACTCCCCAAAAGGTCGCTGCTCGGGACTGCCATGGCCCCCACAGAACTCTCCCTGACCCTTGCACGGGTTCCTGCTGCACTGCCAGAGAACGCGCCCGCCCTTGCACGGGCGCCAGACGCGGGCGCGGCACCTGCCAGCGACGCAGGGCGCGGGGTCCAGGAGCCAGGCCGGCAGGGTGCCCTCCTCGCTCACGTGGGGGTCATCGAGACCCACGGTCACCTCCACGTCCCCTGCCTTCACTGTCTTCCCTGCGAGACGCTCCTCCTCTTCCTTCCGCAGCCGCTCCTGCTGCAACCGCTCCTGGTCCTTTCTCGCCGCCCCGCGAGTCCGCGGTCCCGGCCCCTCGGGGGCCTGCCTCTTCGGTCCGCCGCCGAGCAGCCGGCCCCCGCCCCCGCCCGCGCCCCCGCCCGCGCCCCCGTCGCCGTCGCCGCCCGCGCCACCGTCGCCCGGCCCCCACGAACCAGAGCCCGACCCCGACGCTGGTCCACCGCCCGCGCCGCGGCCCGAAGCAGACCCGCCGCCGCCGCCGCCGCCGCCGCCCCCCGAAGAGTCGTCGCCGCCGGCCCCTCCTCCCACCACCTCATCCCCGCACCCCGCCAGCCGCATCCAGTCGCTGCATGTTCGGTCCAACCAGATGCGCACGAATTCCTGCGAATACTTCGTCGCCACCCTTGCAACGCCCCGCGCGAGCTTCGCTTCCTTGAAAACGGGCTCCCCGCGCCGATCGGCGAACGCGTCCGGCCAGACACCGCCGTGACAGGCACGGAAATCGTCGAGAGCAATCAGGACATCCTTGTCCTTCTTTGCAGCCGCGGCGTTCTTCTCCACCGCGGCGAGCAACGCGGGATCCCTGTCGAGCGCGGCGAGCAGGCGCTGCTGGTCCAGGTCCCAGTGCCCCGCGGCGAGGTTCCACGTCAAGCCCACGCCCGCCCGCTCCCGGCGCACGAAAGCCGCCACCTGCCGCGCCGCCTGAGGCTTCAGCTTGAGGAGCTGCTGCCATACGGGCCACTCGGGGATCGCCTGCGGCTTCAGGTCCGCCAAGTACACGGGCGGCTTCAGGTCGCCACTCGGGGACCGCCGCGCGCCCTCGGCGGCCTCCACCCTGCACATTATGTCACGGTCGCCCTCGAGCTGCTGCAAGCGCGCGGCCAGGGCGTCGCCCATGCGAGCGACGCCGCCGCGCGCGCGGCACCAGGCACGCAACAGCCAGAGCTCCGCGGGCACGTCGCCCGGCTCGCCCGTGTAGTAGCCGCGCCGCCCCTGGGGGAACGTGTCGGCGGGGAAGCCCGACTCCACGGCCTCGGAGAAGAACGCACCACCATGGCCGGCCCACGATTTCGGAATACCGAAGACGCGCGGCCACGGCGCCAGCCTGCTCTCGTCGGGCCCCGCGCGCTGGTACCAGGGCTCCAGGGCGTGTCGCTGGTCGTGCTTCACGCTCGCTTCGCAGTTGTCCTGGTGAAAGCACTCGTTCTCCAGCAGCAGACCGCGGAACTCAGCGAATCCGTTCTCCCCCCTCGCCGCGCACCCGGCCGCCTGCTTTCGCCGCTCGGCGCGGGCGCGCTCCGCTTCCACCGCCTCGCGCTTCGCCGCCAAACTGGGCAGCTTCTTCTTCGACGTGAAATGCAGCCTCTCACACCACGCAGTGACCTCCTCGTCGCTCATCACGTCCCCTCCGCCCCGCTCGCGCTCGAACTCCTGCTGGCACTTGTAGCAGAGGAAATCAGAGGCGAGGCGCAGGAGCACGCTGCCGTGCACCGGGGCGCCAGGTGCGCCGTCCAGCCGCGCCTGCTCTGCGTACCGCGCCTGGCGAGTCGCCTCGCGCACCTCCCCAGGCCTCCAGACCTCTCCCTCGGCGGCGTCCAGCGACGGCAGCGGCGGCGCGCGGACTGGCCCCAGTTTGCCGTCGTCGCGGAGCGGCGCGCGCCAGCGCAGCGGCTCGCGACGGCAGCAGACCCAGACCTCGCGCTCCACGCCCTCCTGCTCGAGCCGGTCGAGCAGGCGCTGCACTGCTCCCAGGGCTCCCGCACGTCCGAATTGGGCACGGGCGTGCGGCGCAGCAGCTCGGGGTCGGCCTTGCGCAGGCGCCGGATCGCCTGCGACCGCGCCACGTTGTCCTGCGCCGTGGCCGCGTCGCGCCCCATGGCGACGTCCCGCAGCCGCTCCAGCTCCGCCACCTGCCGCTGCAGCTCCGCCTCCGGCGCCTCCCCCGCGAAGAACCTGGGCAAGACAGGCACCCACGACAGCATGCAGGTCGCCAGCACGTACCGCACGAAATCCTCGTGCTCCTGGCCGACGCCCGCGGGCAGCTCCTCCTCGTCCGCCATGCCCCGCGGCTCCTCGTCCGCGTCCGCCATCTCTGCGTCTCCCTTCTCCTGCTCTCGTCGCTCGTCGTCGCCCTCCTCCTGCTCCTGCTTCTCCTGCTCCTGCTCCTCCTCTTCCTCCAGCTCCTCTTCCTCCTGCTCCTCTCCTTCCTCCTCCTCATCCTCCTCCCCGAGCGCCTCGCGGCGCGGCTCTTCGGCCGCCGGGGCGGCCAAGGCTTCACGGACCCGCCTGTCTTTGGCCAGGGCAGCGAAGACGTCGAGCCCGAGCGCGGCGCCCTGCAGCGCGTCCACGTACGACAGCAGGGCGCCCACGAGCGCGGTCTTCACCCGCCGAGCCCGCGCCCTGTCTGCCCTCTGGAACCTGGCGAACATATCCTGCGTGACCTCCGCGCGCCGCTCCTCCGCGAGGCAATCGGCCGGGTCCGGCTCTTCCTGCCCCTCCTCCTCCCCGCAGGCCTCCTCCCCCTCCTCCTCGGCCGCGCGCTGCAGCAGCTCCTGCCGCTGCGCCTCGAGCGCCCGCGCCTCCGCCTCCCTGCTCTCGGCGTCGCGGCGCGCGGCGGCCGCCTGCGCGTACTTCTGCCGCAGCGCGTCGAAGGTGTCGGGCGCGTTAAACGACGCCTCGCGGCCCCCGCGCTCGCGGTTCGCGATGAACTTGGCCAGCTTGCGCTCCTCGTCATCCTCGGCCTTCTCCACCGGCATCCTCTGGTTCTTCTCGCACCACGCCTCCAGCGCCTGGACCTGGATGAGATCCGCGTCCAGCGCCGCCTCCAGCTGCGCGCGCCATCGCTCGTCCAGGCCTTGGAGGCCCTGCGAGCGCACGTTCCCGATCCACCTCGCGAGCAGACGCTCCCGCGGGTCGTCGTCGTGACCGAAGCGCTGCGGCCCTCGCCCGTGCCTCTCCACGAACGCCTTCACCTCGAGCACGCGCTCCCGCGCCGCCCGCCGCTGCCACGCGCGCCTGTTGACCAGCTTATCGAACCTCTCCTGATTGTCATTGTCCAGCTCGTTCTGGCCAACGCTGACCTTGTTGATCCACCGCGCGAGCATTGCCTCCTCCTCGTCCTCTGCCCCCTGCTTCGGCAGCTCGTCGAGCACCTCCACGTGCTCCTCGATGCGGTCCAGCATCGCGCGGGCGCGCGCGCGCCTCTCCTCCCGCCGGTTCACGAGCCCGTCGAACCGCGCGCGCCGCTCGGGGGTCAGCGCCACCTCCCCTGAACTCACGTGATCGACCCATTTTCCAAGCGCGGACTCACGCACCTGCGGCAAGCGGCCGTGCTCCTCACCGTGCCTCGCCAGCTCGCCCAGCATCTCCTCCGAGTGGTCCCGCGATCGCGCCTCCGCGCCAGCATGCTGCACACCGCTCATGTCGATGCCCAGGTGCGCCGCGAGCGCGGCCCTGTGCGCATCGGCCTCCAAGCGCACCCGCTTCCCATTGCCATCCATTGCCGCGAGGATGGCGCGTCTTCGTCGCCCTCCGCCCGCAGTCGCGTTGCCAGCTCATGCAACTGAGTCCGGGTCATCCGGGCCAACACCTCCGCGTCCACACCGTCGCGCGCGCCCCCGCGAGCGCCCTGCGCCCCCGCGGCGCCCTGATCCGCACGGCGCTTCGGCGCCCCGCCTCTCAGCGCGCCACGCCCCGCACCCGCGCGCGGCGACCGCGACGCCGAGCTCGAACGCCCGTGCGCGACGACGCGACACCACGGCGCGCTCTCGGCTTCCCACCACTCCACGTCACCAGAACCCACCGACTCCTCCACCGCGCACACGTGGCCGCCGTCGAGCCACAGCAGAGCACCAGCGCAGAAGCCCGTCGCGTGCCCCAGCGCCCACGCCACACGCCTTCCTTCCTGCGCTTCGAACGCTTCACACATTCCGCAGAGAACACGCGCACGTGCAGGAAGCGGGAGCGCAAGTGCTGGACGACGACCTCAAGATTCCAGCGCTCCACCACCGACCCACAGGCGCCCGAACCCTCGTGGTTCTGACACGCGCGACCGAAATGCCCCGCGGCGTCGCCCCCCACGAGCTCAGCCACTGCGCTATGCAGGCACTTCCCACGCCACTCGACGGGAGAACCAGCGCGCGCGCGGCGGTTCCCCCGCCCGCGTCCGCCGCGCGGCCGTGGGCGCGGTGGGCGAGCGGCACCGAAGGCACCAACAGACATGGGCACGGCGCCGTCCTGCGTCGCCCCGCTGAACCCTGCCGGACACGCTCCGAGAGCGATCATGGCGCAAGCAGCGCGCACGGCCAGGTCCCCGACGAAAACCTTAGACTCCCGCGCAGCCCGGCACTTCGCCCCGCCGATGCCGACGCCGGGGGAGGACCGGCGCGCACAGACGCGGCGGCCGCCGCACGTCCGTGCCGAGAGCCCGTAGAGCACGCAGCAGAACCACCTGGCGGTGACGACCGCGGCCTCACGATCGGCCAGCCCGGGCGCGTCCGGTGAGCTCCCGCGCGAACACATCCCGCTGCCGCCACCAGCGCGCCGCCGCGATCTTCCTGGTCATGACCACTCTGCTGTCTTCCTGGGGTGGGCACACGCCGAGAGCGACCAGAACGCAAGCTGCGCGCAGGGCCGCGTCGCCCACGGTCCACGACGACGCGTCGGGCGCAGGCGCGGCGGCGGCGCGGGGGGCGCGCGCTGGCGGCTCGTCCGGGTCGACGGCACGGGCCGCGCGCGCGTTCAGGAACTGCTCCACGCGCTCGTTCTTGCGAGCTGCCCCCCGGGCGGTGCGCCCAGACGAGACCCGCCCCGGCGACGCGTCGCGCTGCAGTAAGCGGGGCACGACGGGGAGCAGCACACGGCGTGCAAGCTGCTTGTTCCGCTCGGCCGCCGCCTCCGTCCGCTGCGCCCACTCCGCCTCCCGCCGCGCACACCGAGCCCGCCGGCACGACGCGCGGCACACTTTCCGGAGCGATTTCTGCTCGCGCTCCGCCGCCTCCAGCGCGGAATCATCGACGACCTCCTCATGGATCACGGCGTGCTCTGCGCGCAAACCGTCCTGCACCCGGTCGTCCCATGCACGCGACTTCCGGGCCGAGGCCGGGCGCTCTGCGCACCGCCCCCAAGAACCGACGCCGCCCCCCGCCCGGGCCAGCACCCGGTCCCGGTCCCGGTCCCGGTCCAGGTCCCATTCCCGGTCCCGGTCCCGGTCCCTGCCCCGGTCCCGGTCCCGGTCCCGGTCGCCGTTGTCGTCGTCGTCGGCGTCGTCGTCGTCGTCGTCGTCGTCCTCCTCCTCCTCCTCTTCCTCCTCCTCCTCCCCCTCCTCCTCCTCTTCCTCCTCCTCCTCCTCCTCCTCCTTTTCCTTCTCCTTCTCCTCCTCCTCCTCCTCCTCCTCCTCCTCGTCCTCCTCCTCCTCGTTCTCCTCCTCCTCTCCCTCCTCCTCCTCTTCCTCCTCCTCCTCCTCCTCCTCCTCCTCCTGCTCAGCTAAAGCAATGGCTATTGCGGAAGCTCGGACAGGGGCGCGGCAGATGTCGTCGTCGTCGTCGCCGTCGTCGTCGTCGTCGCTGGCTGCGAAGGCGGAAATTTCGCCGGCGAGCACACGCTCAGGAAAAACATCGCCTCCCAACCGATTTTTGGCGTCTCCTCGGGGTTTTGAACGCACTCCGGAACGATTTTCAACGCCGCCGCCGCGCGGGACCCAGACTTCCCTTTTCTCCGCATCATCTTTACCCCTGGCCGAAACGCTCCAGAAAACGCACGCAGGAGCGGAAAACTCGCGCGGAAAATCCGCGTTAGAATCCCCCTCACAGCCCCGTTTTCCAGAAAAAGGCGCGCCAATCTGCAAAACGGGCGCCTGGCACGAAAATGCTTGCGAAAATTTCGCGAGCGTTTCCCTCTCCAAGCGCCTGTTTCCAGGAAGCTCCGTCTCGCAGAGACTCTGCCCCGAGCAGGAAATCGCCCGCGAAAAATTCGCGAGCGTTTCCCCCTTCCAGCGCGCATTTTCAAAGGAATTTAAGCCGCTCCGGGGACTGCGCGTTGGACAGGAAAACGCTCGCGGAAAATTTGCGAGCGTTTCCCCCTCCCACCGCGCAGCCCCCTGCGTCCTGGACCCCCCCTCTGCCCCTGGCCCCGGCCCCTGGGCCCCCGGCCCCGGCCCCTGGGTCCCCCGCCCGGGCCCCGCCCCCGGCCCCGCCCCCGGCCCCGCCCCCGCCCCCAAACCCAAAAAAACATTTCCTGCCCGGAGGGCGCTTAGGCTGAAATGAGACTGGGGGGTGCCCAGTCTCACCGGCAGTTCACCAAGTACTACCTCATTCCCCGTCAAACCCCCGGGCCGGCTGGGGGAAAACCCAGCCGTCGGGGAGGGAAGTACGCTCCTAGAGCCTGCGCCTAGCGCCACCCTGCCAAGGGGATGGCAGGGCTGAAGACGACGGTCTCCCATGGGATTGGGAAGGACCGCCGTCCCCGGGGGGAAAGGACGGCCGCCTTGGGAGCGACCGTCCGATCCAGTGTGTGCGCGTGCGTGCGTGTGTGTGTGTGTTGTGTGTGTGTGGCGCGCGTGCGTGTGCGCGCCGCGGCCGCCCAAGCGCCGGCGCCCGCCCGCCCGGCCGCCCCGGCCCCGCGCGCGCGCGGGGGTCCCGGGGGCGGCCGCGCGGGGCGGGGCGCGGCGCTGGCGAGCCGGCGGCGCGGGGCGTTCGTCGTCGCCGTCGTCGCTGCCGCCGTTCCTCTCCCGTTCTCTCTTTCTCTCTTCTCTGTCCTGTGCTCTCTCTCTCTCCCTCTCTTTCTCTCTCTCTCTCTCTTTCTCTCCCGCTTTTCTCTTCTTGTTGCCTTCCTCCCGTGTTCTCCTTCCTCCTCCTTCTTGCTCTCTGCTGTTTATGTTCCTTCTCTTCCTTCCCTTCCGTCCGCGTTTTTCTTTTGGGTGTCTTTTTTCCCGGGATTGGGGTGGGGTGGATCCAGACGAGGCCCCCAAAGGCCTCTTCTGGAACCCCCCGGGCGTCCGCCCGGGGCTTTTCCCTCTAGGGGGAAGAGGTTTCCCGCGGATTCGGAAGCCTCTCCCCCCGCCCCCTGCTCGGAAAGCGGTTTCCAGCAGTGCCGGAAGCCGCTTTCCCCCCTGGAGCAGTTTAACGACCTGCTCAGGTCGGAGCCTTTAACGCCCTGCTCAGGGTCCCGCTCCCTGGGCCGCGCGGGTGTCAACCCCGGGTCTTCCTCCCAGGACCGCGCGCGCCCAGGGTCTCGCTCCCTGGGCCGCTCACGCGCGCGGTTTACGCGTGTGGGGCGGCTTCACGCATGCGGTTTAGCGTGCGTGGAGACGCTGGAAACCAGGCGTGACGGAGCTCTGCGGACGCTGGAAACGCTCCCTGATACGCTTGCACGCTTTCCTGCACGCGTGCAGGCACGCTTGCACGCGTGCCTGGGGCGTTCCTGAGACGCTGCCAGCGACGCTTGCACGCGTGCCTGCACGCGTGCAGGCACGCGTGGACGCGTGCCTGGAGCGCTCCCGGACCCGCTGCCGGGACCGGCAGCTTGCTGGAAAGATCGTGGAGCGGCGGAGGTGGGCGTGTGCTCCTCACCACCCACCGCCGGCTTCTTATCTGAAACCCTCAGCTCTCCAAGGAGCTATCCGGGAAATAACTTGCTAAGGGAAGCTCTACAAGTTACTAGCTCTCCAGCTCCCCGGAATTACTCTTAAGCTTCCAGAAGCTCTACGAGTTACTAGCTCTGGGGCGCGCCGGAATTACTCTTAGCTTCCAGCTACTTGTAAGCGTCCAAAACCCGGATAGCGAAGCGAAGCGCGGAACGTCGCACGGGAACCTCTGCCAGGCCGCTTGAAACGATGCGCGGGACGCTGGAAACCTCGCAGGAGACGCTTGCAGGAGTGCCGTTTACGATGCGTGGGGCCCTGCAAAGCGCGCAAGGAAGATCTGCCTAGGAGCCTGGAAGAACTGCCGAAGCTCTTCCGAAGCTCTGCCGAAGTGCTTCGCGCACCCAGGAGCCACGCGTATTGGGAAACGCTAGGAAGCCACGCTCCCGGACACGCTGCGACCTCCGGCAACCTGCTCCGGGGATCGTGGAGCGGCGGAGGTGGGCGTGTCTCCATCACCACCCACCGCCGGCTTCTTATCTGAAACCCTCTGCTCTCCAAGGAGCTATCCGGGAATAACTAGCTAAGGGAAGCTCTACGAGTTACTAGCTCCATCCTGTCGCCGAATTCCTCTAGCTCTTCTACCATCAGAGCTCTACGAGGCATTACTCTTAAGCTTCCAGCAATAACTTGCTAAGGGAAGCTCTACGAGTTATTCCTCTTAAGCTTCCAGCAATAACTTGCTAAGGGAAGCTCTACGAGTTATGCGTGGGGTCCTGCAAAGCGCGCAAGGAAGATCTGCCTAGGAGCCTGGAAGAACTCGCGAAGCTCTTCCGAAGCTCTGCCGAAGCGCTTCGCGCACCCTGGAGCCACGCGTATTGGGAAACGCTAGGAAGCCACGCTCCCGGACCCGCTGCAAGCTCCGGCAACCTGCTGCGACGAGCGTGGGGCGCCGTGGAGGAGCTCCTGGCGGGCACCACCACCGTCCGGCTTCTAATCTTAAACCCTTAGCTCTCCAAGGAGCTATCCGGGAACTAGCTCCACCCCGCGCCAGAATTTCTCTAGCTCATCGATGACGAAGAGCTTTACGAGGTACTACCTCATTCCCCGTAACACCCCCGGGGCGGCTGGGGGACTTGTAAGCTTCCAAAACTCGGATATCGAAGCCAAGCGCGGAACGCCGCACAGGGACCTCTGCCAGGCTGCCTGAAACGATGCGCGGGACGCTGGAAACCTCTTCCACGCGTGCCTGCACGCGTGCAGGCACGCGTGGACGCGTGCATGGAGAGCTCCCGGAACACGCTGCCGGGACCGGCAACTTCCGCCGGCGATCGTGGAGCGGCGGAGGTGGGCGTGTGCTCCTCACCACCCACCGCCGGCTTCTTATCTGAAGCCCTTAGCTCTCAAGGAGCTATCCGGGAAAAACCCAGCCGTCGGGGAGGGAAGTATGCTCCTAGAGCCTGCGCCTAGCGCGACCCTGCCAAGGGGATGGCAGGGCTGAAGACGACGGTCTCCCATGGGATTGGGAAGGACCGCCGTCCCCGGGGGGAAACGCCGGCCGCCTTGGGGGCGACCGTCCGATCCGGTGTGTGCGCGTGCGTGCGTAACTCGTAGAGCTTCCCTTAGCTAGTCATAGCTGGAAGCTAAGAGTAATTCCGGCGCGCCCCACAGCTAGTTGGCTCGAAAAAAAAGAACTGAACTTTTCACAACTTTTGCTCGGTTAAAAATTATTTTCTCGAAATTTGACAATTCGTTAGAGCTCTAGTATTTTTTCCCGTGATATTCGATCTTATTCCCGCTCGCCATCTTGATCTCAGCTCGATCGGGTAACTTTGAAGGCCAAAAAGCACGGTGGCGGGAACGGCCGTTTCGAGTCATCTTGCTACGGGCTGTCGGTATTTTCAACTTAACTCGAGCTGTAGGGCAGCTACAGTGCCTGTGAGCACAGCTATCGCACTCAGAATCATCAGGCGCGTTCGCCTGTTCAATCCAGAGGTCTGAACTCGGTCTGCTACCCGAGCTAGGTCCGCAAACCTATTCGTATTATTCGAGTCAACTTGATACGCGTTGTCGGTATTTCCTACTTAACTCGAGATGTAGGGCAGCTACAGTGCTGGTAAGCACACCTATCGCACCCAGAATCATCAGGCGCGTTCGCCTGTCGAATCCAGAGGTCTGAACTCGGTCTGCTAGCCGAGCTAGGTCCGCAAACCTATTCGTATTATTCGAGTCAACTTGATACGTATTGTCGGTATTTTCTGCTTAACTCGAGGTCTAGGGCAGCTACAGTGCTGGTAAGCACAGCTTTCGCACTCAGAATCATCAGGTGCGTTCGCCTGTTCAATCCAGAGGTCTGAACTCGGTCTGCTATCCGAGCTAGGTCCGCAAACCTATTCGTATTATTCGAGTCATCTTGACAGACGCTCTCGGTTTTCTGTACTTAACTCGAGCTGTAGGGCAGCTAGAGGGCTCATTGTCACAGACATCGATGGGGAATCATCAGTCGCGTTCGTCTACTGAACCGAGAGCTCTGAACTCGGCCTGCTGCCCGAGCTAGATTTGCGAAACTATTCGTGTTGTTGAATGATCTTGAGAAGTGCTCTCTGTCTTCTGCACTTAACTCGTGTTTGGGCCGGCTACAGTGCTGCGGGTCACATATATCGATTTGCACACATCAGGCGTGTTTGTCGATCGATTCCAGAGCTCGGAACTCGGTCTGCTGCTCGAACTAGATCGGGAAAACTATTCTATTATTCGAGTCGATACTGTCGGTTTTCTGCACTTAACTCGGGCTGTAGGGGGGCTGCACGGCTGGGAATCACATGAGTGGATTGGCAGACATCAGACGCGGCCGCCTGTCGCATTCAGAGGTCTGAACTCGGTTTGATACCCGAACTCGGTTGCGAAACTGTTTGTTTTTTGTTAACGTTATCTTGATAGGTCTGGAATCGCTTGGGCTGAAAAACTAGTCGTTCTTTGGAGTTTTTTCCCACACTTTATATTTTCAGGAAGCTCTACGAGTCCCCCGGCGGTAAGAAAGGTTGACGGTTTACCGCCGGCGCCCAGTGTGTGTGTGCGTGTGTGTGGCGCGCGTGTGTGTGCGCGCCGCGGCCGCCCAAGCGCCGGCGCCCGCCCGCCCGGCCCCCCCGGCCCCGCGCGCGCGCGGGGGTCCCGGGGCGGCCGCGCGGGGCGGGGCGCGGCGCTGGCGAGCCGGCGGCGCGGGGCGTTTGTCGTCGTCGTCGCCGCTGCTGTCCCCCTGCTCGGCTCTCTCCCTCTCCCGCTTGCTTTTCTTCCTTCTTCCCGTGTTCTCCTTCCTTCCTCTCTTCCCTCTGCTGCTTTCTTTCCCTTCCTTCCCTTCCCTCCCGTCCGCGGTTTTCTTTTGGGCGTTTTTTTTTTCCGGGGCTTGGGGTGGGGTGGATCCAGAAGAGGCCCCCCAGGGCCCCTTCTGGAACCGCCCGGGCGTTCTCCCGGGACTCTTTCCCCCCAGGGGGGAGAGGTTTCCCGCGGATTGGGAAGCCTCTCCCCCCGCGCCCTGCCTAGGGAAGGGGTTTCCAGCAGTGCCGGGAGCCCCTTCCCCCCCTGGAGCAGTTTAACGACCTGCTCAGGTCGGAGCCTTTTAACGCCCTGCTCAGGGCGCACAGGGCGCAAAACGCGCGCGTGCCCAGGGGGGATGGGCAGGAGTGCGAACCCCGGGTCTTCGTCCCGGGGCCGCGAATGCCCGGGGTCTCCCCCCCCGGGCCGCTCACGCGCGCGATTCATGTGTGTGGATCGGCCTCACGCACGCGGTTTAGCGTGCGTGGAGACGCTGGAAACCTCGCATGCCGGAGCTCTGCGGACGCTGGAAACGCTTCCTGGAAAGCTCTGAATACTCTGGAGAGCTCACCTTGAACGCTCTGGAGAGCTCTCCTGAAGCGCTCCTGGGGCGCTGCCAGCGACGCTTCCACGCGTGCCTGCACGCGTGCAGGCACGCGTGGACGCGTGCATGGAGAGCTCCCGGAACACGCTGCCGGGACCGGCAACTTCGCCGGCGATCGTGGAGCGGCGGAGGTGGGCGTGTGCTCCTCACCACCCACCGCCCGCTTCTTATCTGAAACCCTTAGCTCTCAAGGAGCTATCCGGGAATTCTTGCGCGCTTTGCAGGGCCCCACGCATCGTAAACGGCGCCCCTGCAAGCGATTCCTGCAAGGTTTCCAGCGTCCCGCGCATCGTTTCAGGCGGCCTGGCAGAGGTCCCCGTGTGGCGTTCCGCGCTTGCCTTCGCTATCCGGGTTTTTCCCGGATAGCTCCTTGAGAGCTAAGGGTTTCAGATAAGAAGCCGGCGGTGGGTGGTGAGGAGCACACGCCCACCTCCGCCGCTGCACGATCGCCGGCGGAAGTTGCCGGTCCCGGCAGCGTGTTCCGGGGGCTCTCCATGCACGCGTCCACGCGTGCCTGCACGCGTGCAGGCACGCGTGGAAGCGTCGCTGGCAGCGCCCCAGGAGCGCTTCAGGAGAGCTCTCCAGAGCGTTCAAGGTGAGCTCTCCAGAATATTCAGAGCTTTCCAGGAAGCGTTTCCAGCGTCCGCAGAGCTCCGGCATGCGAGGTTTCCAGCGTCTCCACGCACGCTAAACCGCGTGCGTGAAGCCGATTCACACACATGAATCGCGCGCGTGAGCGGCCCGGGGGGGGAGACCCCGGGCATTCGCGGCCCCGGAACGAAGACCCGGGGTTCGCACTCCTGCCCATCCCCCCTGGGCACGCGCGCGTTTGCGCCCTGTGCTTTTCCCGGATAGCTCCTTGGAGAGCTGAGGGTTTCAGATAAGAAGCCGGCGGTGGGTGGTGAGGAGCACACGCCCACCTCCGCCGCTCCACGATCCCCGGAGCAGGTTGCCGGAGGTCGCAGCGTGTCCGGGAGCGTGGCTTCCTAGCGTTTCCCAATACGCGTGGCTCCAGAGTGCGCGAAGCGCTTCGGCAGAGCTTCGGAAGAGATTCGGCAGTTCTTCCAGGCTCCTAGGCAGATCTTCCCGGCGCGCTTTGCAGGGCCCCACGCATCGTAACAAGCGCCCTTGCAAGCGTCTCCTGCGAGATTTTCCCGGAAAGCCTCGTGGGCTACGTAGGGTTGTTAGAGAAGAAGCCGGCCGGTGCGCGTACGCCGCCGCACCCTTGCGCCCACCGCTCCACGTGCCCCTCCGTGTCCGTTCGGGTTCCGCAGCGTGTCCCGGAGCGTCCGTTCCAATACGTTCCCGTAGAACGTGCTCCACAGGCCTCGCGAAGCTCCCGGGCAGCGAGCTCTCACGCGTGCAGGCACGCGTGGAAGCGTCCTTCTCGGCCTTCAGGAGCGCGCCAAGCAAGCTTTCCAGCGCCACCACGCACGTCTATAGTTCCCGGATAGCTCCTTGGAGAGCTGAGGGTTTCAGATAAGAAGCCGGCAGTGGGTGGTGAGGAGGACACGCCCACCTCCGCCGGTCCACGATCCCCGGAGCAACTCGCCGGAGCCTGCAGCGTGTCCGGGAGCGCTCCAGGCACGCGTGCACGCGTGCTTCCACGCGTGCAGGCACGCGTGCAAGCGTCGCTGGCAGCGCTTCAGGAGACCTCGCCAGAGCTCCGTAACGCGAGCTTTCCAGCGTCTTCACGCACGGTAAACCGCGTGCGTGAGGCCGCCCCCGCACGCGTAAACCGCGTGCGTAAGCTGCGTGAGCGGCCTCTGGAGCAGGACCTCGGGCGCGCGCGGCCCCGGGGCGAGGACCCGGGGTTCGCGCGCGCGCGGCCTGGGGGGGATACCCCCGGGGCGCGCGTTGGCCGCCCTGCAGGGCGTTAAAAGGCTCCGACCTGAGCAGGTCGTTAAACTGCTCCAGGGGGGGGGAAGGGGCTTCCGGCACTGCTGGAAACCCCTTCCCCGAGGCAGGGGGCGGGGCGAGAGGCTTCCGAATCCGCGGGAAACCTCTCCCGGGGAAAAAAGCCCCGGACGAACGCCCGGGCGGTTCCAGAAGGGGCCCTCGGGGGCCTCTTCCGGATCCACCCCACCCCAACCCCCGGGAAAAACACACCCAAAAGAAAACCGCGGACGGGAGGGAAGGGAAAGGAAGAAGAAGAAAGCAGCAGAGAGGGGGAGGGGCAAGGAAGGAGAACACGGGAGGAGGGGCAGGAGAAGAGAAAAGCGGGAGAGAGACAGGAGAGAGCACGGAGAGGGGGGGAAGACGGCGGCGGCGACGACGACGACGAACCGCCCGCGCCGCCGGCTCGCCAGCGCCGCGCCCCGCCCCGCGCGGCCGCCCCGGGACCCCCGCGCGCGCGCGGGGCCGGGGGGGCCGGGCGGGCGGGCGCCGGCGCTTGGGCGGCCGCGGCGCGCACACACACGCGCGCCACACACACACACACACACACACGCGCACGCACGCGCACACACTGGATTGGACGGTCGCCCCCAAGGCGGCCGTCCTTTCCCCCCGGGGACGGCGGTCCTTCCCAATCCCATGGGAGACCGTCGTCTTCACCCCTGCCATCCCCTTGGCAGGGGGGCGCTAGGCGCAGGCTCTAGGAGCATACTTCCCTCCCCGACGGCTGGGTTTTCCCCCAGCCGGCCCGGGGGTGTGACGGGGAATGAGGTAGTACTTGGTGAACTGCCGGTGAGACTGGGCACCCCCCAGTCTCATTTCAGCCTGAGCGCCCTCCGGGCAGGACATGGTTTTTTGGGTTTGGGGGCGGGGGCGGGGCCGGGGGGGGGGCCGGGGGCGGGGGCCGGGCCGGGGCTGGGGACCCAGGGGCTGGGGCCGGGGACCCAGGGGCCGGGGCTCGGGGCAGGGGCGGGGTTCAGGACGCAGGGGGCTGCGCGGTGGGAGGGGGAAATGCTCGCGAATTTTCCGCGAGCGTTTTCCCGTCCAACGCGCAGTCCCCGGGGCGGCTTCAATTTCTTTGAAAATGCCCGCTGGGAGGGGGAAACGCTCGCGAATTTGTCGCGGGCGTTCCCCTGCTCGGGGCAGGGTTTCTGCGAGACGGAGCTTCCTGGAAACGGGCGCTTGGAGGGGGAAACGCTCGCGAAATTTTCGCAAGAATTTTCGTGCCAGATTGGCGTGCGGTTTCCTGGAAAACCGGGTTGTGAGGGAGTGGACAGTGATGCAGATTTTCCGCGCGAGTTTTCTGTTCCTGCGTGCGTTGACGTGAGGAAAAGGGAAGTCTCGGTCCCGGGCGGCGGCGGCATTGAAAATCGTTCCGGAGTGCGTTCAAAACGGCTCCGAGGAGGCGCCAAAAACCGGTTGGGAGGCGATGATTTTTATGAGCGTGTGCTCGCCAGCGAAATTTCCGCTTTCGCAGCCAGCGACGACGACGACGACGGGCGACGACGACGACGACATCTGCCGCGTCCCTGTCCGAGCTTCCGCAATAGCCATGGCTTTAGCTCAGCAGGAGGAGGAGGAGGAGGAGGAGGAGGAGGAGGAGAGGAGAAGGAGAAGAGGAAGAAGAGGAAGAGGAGGAGGAGGAGGAGAGGGAGGAGGAGGAGGAGGAGGAGGAGGAGGAGGAGGAGGAGGAGGAGGAGGAGGAGGAGGCGGAGGAGGAGGAGGAGGAGGAGGAGAGGAGGAGGAGGAGGAGGAGGAGGGAGGAGGAGGAGGAGGAGGAGAGGAGGAGGAGGAGCGAGGAGGAGGAGGAGGAGGAGGAGGAGGGGAGGGAGCAGGAGGGGAGGAGGAGGAGGAGGAGGAGGAGGAGGAGGAGGAGGAGGAGCAGGAAGAGGAGGAGGAGGAGGAGGGGGAGGAGGAGGGCGCCGACGACGACGACGACGACGACGACGACGACGACTGCGACCGGGACCGGGGCCGGGACCCGCTCCGGGCCCGGGCGGGGGGCGGCCGCGGTTCGCAGGGGCGGTGCGCGGAGCGCTCGGCGCCGGCCCGGAAGTCGCGAGCATGGGACGACCGGGTGCAGGATTGTTTGCTCGCAGAGCACGCCGTGATTCATGAGGAGGTCGTCGATGATTCTGCGCTGGAGGCGGCGGAGCGCGAGCAGAAATCGCTCCGGAAAGCGCGCCGCGCGTCGTGCCGGCGGGTTCGGTGCGCGCGGCGGGAGGCGGAGTGGGCGCGGCGGACGGAGGCGGCGGCCGAGCGGAACGAGCAGATTGCATGCCGCGTGCTGCTCCCCGTCGTGCCCCGCTTACTGCAGCGCGACGCGTCGCCAGAGCGGGTCTCGTCTGGGCGCACCGCGCGGGGGGCGGCTTGCAAGAACGGGCGCGTGGAGCAGTTTCTGATCGCGCGCGCGGCCCGTGCCGTCGACTCGGAGCAGCCGAAGGCGCGCGCGCCCCGCGCCGCCGCCGCGCCTGCGCCCGACGCGTCGTCGTGGACCGTGGGTGACGCGGCCCTGCGCGCAGCCTGCGTTCTCGTCGCTCTCGGCGTGTGCCCGCCCCAGGAAGACGGCAGAGTAGTGATGACGAGGAAGGTCGCGGCGGCGCGCTGGTGGCGGCAGCGAGATGTGTTCGCGCGGGAGCTCCCAGACGCGCCCGAGCAGGCCGATCGTGAGGCCGCGGTCGTCACCGCCAGGTGGTTCTGCTGCGTGCTCTACGGGCTCTCGGCACGGACGCGCGGCGGCCGCCGCGTCTGTGCGCGCCGGTTCTCGCCGGGCGTCGGCATCGGCGGGGCGAAGTGCCGGGCTGCGCGGGAGTCCAAGGTTTTCGTTGGGGACCTGGCCGTGCGCGCTGCCTGCGCCATGATCGCTCTCGGAGCGTGTCCGGCGGGGTTCAGCGGGGCGACGCAGGACGGCGCCGTGCCCATGTCTGTTGGTGCATTCGGTGCCGCTCGCCCACCGCGCCCACGGCCGCGCGGCGGACGCGGGCGGGGGAACCGCCGCGCGCGCGCTAGTTCTCCCGTCGAGTGGCGTGGGAAGTGCCTGCAGAGCGCAGTGGCTGAGCTCGTGGGGGGGGACGCCGCGGGGCATTTCGGTCGCGCGTGTCAGAACCACGAGGGTTCGGGCGCCTGTGGGTCGCTGGTGGAGCGCTGGAATCTTGAGGTCGTCGTCCAGCACTTGCGCTCCCGCTTCCTGCATGTGCGCGTGTTCTCTGCGGAATCTGTGGAAGCGTTCGGAGCGCAGGAGGGAGGGCGTGTGGCGTGGGCGCTGGGGCACGCGGCGGGCTTCTGCGCCGGTGCTCTGCTGTGGCTCGACGGTGGCCACGTGTGCGCGGTGGAGGAGTCGGTGGGTTCTGGTGACGTGGAGTGGGGGGGAGCCGAGAGCGCGCCGTGGTGTCGCGTCGTCGCTCACGGGCGTTCGAGCTCGGTTTCGCGGTCACCGCGCGCGGCTGCGGGGCGCGGCGCGCTGCGGGGCGGGGCGCCGAAGCGCCGCGTGGAGCAGGGTGCCGCAGGGGTGCAGGGCGCTCGCGGGAGCGCGCGCGACGGAGTGGACGCGGCGGCGTTGGCCCGGATGAGTTTCGCTGAATTGGAAAAGTTGGCTGCGCGATTGCGGGGCGACCGCGAGGCTGGAGTGCCGTCCTCGCGGCGCTGGGTTGGCTCGGAGCGCAAGCGATTGGACATTGAGGTGTACAGGGCCGCGCTCGCGGCGCACCTGGGCATCGACATGAGCGGTGTGCGGCATGCTGGCGCGGAGGCGCGATCGCGGGACCATTCCGAGGAGATGCTGGGCGAGCTGGCGAGGCACGTGGACGAGCACGGCTGCGTTCCAGCGCAGAAGGAGTCCGCGCTTGGACAGTGGGTCCATCACGTGTGCGATGGACAGCATGTGCTGACCCCCGAGCGGCGCGCGCGGTTCGACGGGCTCGTGGACCGGCGGGAGGAGAGGCGCGCGCGCGCCCGCGCGATGCTGGACCGCATCGAGGAGCACGTGGAGGTGCTCGACGAGCTGCCGAAGCAGGGGGCAGAGGACGAGGAGGAGAAGAAGCTAGCGCGGTGGATCAATAATGTCAGCACTGGCCACTACGAGTTGGATGATGAGAACAAGGAGCGGTTCAATGCATTGGTGAACAGGCGCGCGTGGCAGCGGCGGACGGCGCAGGAGCGCGTGCTCGAGGTGAAGGCTTTCGTGGGGAGGCACCGGCGAGGGCCGCAGCGCTTCGGTCACGACGACGATCCGCAGGAGCATCTGCTCGCGCGTTGGGTGGAGCACGTCCGAGCGCGTGGCGTCGAGGGCCTGGACGAGGGCTGGCGCGCGCAGCTGGAGGCGGCGCTGGACGCGGATCTCATCCAGGTCCAGGCGCTGGAGGCGTGGTGCGAGGAGCACCAGAGGATGCCGGTGGAGAAGGCGGAGGATGACGAGGAGCGCAGGCTGGCAAATTTCATCGCGAACCACGAGCGGAAGGGCCGCGCGGCGTCCTTCAACGCGCCCGCGACCTTCGACGCGCTGCGGCAGAAGTACGCGCAGGCGGCCGCCGCGCGGCGCGATGCCGAGAGCAGGGAGGCGGAGGCGCGGGCGCTCGAGGCGCGGCGGCAGGAGCTGCTGCATCGCGCGGCCGAGGATGAGGCGGAGGCTTTCGGCGAGGAGGAGGAGGAGCAGGAGGAGGAGGAGGACCCGGCCGACTGCCTCGCGGAGGAGCGGCGCGCGGAGGTCACGGCGGATATGTTCGCTAGGTTCCAGAGGGCAGACAGGGCGCTGGCTCGGCGGGTGAAGACCGCGCTCGTGGGCGCCCTGCTGGAGCACGTGGACGCGCTGCAGGGCGCCCCGCTCGGGCTCGACGTCTTCGTTGCCTTGGCGAAAGACAGGCGGGTCCGCGAAGCCATGGCCGCCCTGGCGGCCGAAGAGCCGCGCCGCGAGGCGCTCGGGGAGGAGGATGAGGAGGAGGAAGAAGAGGAGCAGGAGGAAGAGGACCAGGGTGAGGAGGAGCAGGAGCAGGAGGAGCAGGAGCAGGAGCAGGGCGACGAGGAGCGGAGGGAGCAGGAGAAGGGGGACGCAGAGATGGCGGACGCGGAGGAGGAGCCGCGGGGCATGGCGGACGAGGAGGAGCTCCCCACGGTCATCGACGAGGAGCACGAGGATTTCGTGCGGTACGTGCTGGCGACCTGCATGCTGTCGTATGTGCCCGTCGCGCCCAGGTTCTTCGCGGGGGAGGCCCCGGACGCGGAGCTGCAGCGGCAGGTGGCGGAGCTGGAGCGGCTGCGGGACGTCGCCCTGGGGCTCGACGCGGCCACGGCGCAGGACAACGTGGCGCGGTCGCAGGCGATCCGGCGCCTGCGCAGGGCCGACCCCGAGCTGCTGCGCCGCACGCCCGTGCCCAATTCGGACGTGCGGGAGCCCTGGGAGCAGTGGCAGCGCCTGCTCCAACGGCTCGAACAGGAGGGCGTGGAGCGCGAGGTCTGGGTCTGCTGCCGTCGCGAGCCGCTGCGCTGGCGCGCGCCGCTCCGCGACGACGGCAAGCCGGGGCCTGTCCGCGCGCCGCTGCTGCCGTCGCTGGACGCCGCCGAGGGCGAGGTCTGGAGGCCGGGGGAGGTGCGCGAGGCGACGCGCCAGGCGCGGTACGCAGAGCAGGCGCGGCTGGACGGCGCTCCTGGCGCCCCGGTGCACGGCAGCGTGCTCTTGCGCCTGCCCTCCGATTTCCTCTGCTACAAGTGCCAGCAGGATTTCGAGAGCGCGCGGGAGCTGACCGACGGAGAGGTCGATGGTTGGTGTAAGAGGTTGCATTTCGCGCCGAAGAAGCTGCCTAGCCAGGCGGTGATGAAGCGCGAGGCGGTGGAGGCGGAGCGCGCCCGCGCCAGGAAGCGCGCGCAGGCGGCCCGGTGCGCGGCGGGGGGGGAGAACGGATTCGCTGAGTTCCGTGGTCTGCTGCTGGAGGACGAGTGCTTCCACCAGGACAACTGCGAAGCGAGCGTGCAGCTGGACCAGCGACACGCTCTGGAGCCGTGGTACCAGCGCGCGGGGCCCGACGGGAGCAGGCTGGCGCCCTGGCCGCGCGTCTTCGGTATCCCGAAAGCGTGGGCCGGCCCTGGCCGTGCGTTCTTCTCCGAGGCCGTGGAGTCGGGTTTCGCCGCCGACACGTTCCCCCAGGGGCGGCGCGGCTACTACACGGGCGAGCCGGGCGACGTGCCCGCGGAGCTCTGGCTGTTGCGGGCCTGGTGCCGCGCGCGCGGCGGCGTCGCTCGCATGGGCGACGCCCTGGCCGCGCGCTTGCAGCAGCTCGAGGGCGACCGCGACATTATGTACAGGGTGGAGGCCGCGGAGGGCGCGCGGCGGTCCCCGAGTGGCGACCTGAAGCCGCCCGTGTACTTGGCGGACCTGAAGCCGCAGGCGATCCCCGAGTGGCCCGTCTGGCAGCAGCTCCTCAAGCTGAAGCCTCAGGCGGCGCGGCAGGTGGCGGCTTTCGTGCGCCGGGAGCGGGCGGGCGTGGGCTTGACGTGGAACCTCGCCGCGGGGCACTGGGACCTGGACCAGCAGCGCCTGCTCGCTGCGCTCGAGAGGGATCCCGCGTTGCTCGCCGCGGTGGAGAAGGACGACGCGGCCGCAAAGAATGATAAGGACGTTCTGATTGCCCTCGACGATTTCCGTGCCCGTCACGGCGGTGTCTGGCCGGACGCGTTCGCCGATCGGCGCGGGGAGCCCGATTTCAAGGAAGCGAAGCTCGCGCGGGGTGTTGCAAGGGTGGCGACGAAGTATTCGCAGGAATTCGTGCGCATCTGGTTGGACCGGACATGCAGCCAATGGCTGCGGCTGGCGGGGTGCGGGGATGAGGTGGTGGGAGGAGGGGGCGGCGGCGACGACTCTTCCGGGGGCGGCGGCGGCGGCGGCGGGTCCTCTTCGGGCAGCGGTGCGAACGGTGGACCAGCGTCGGGGTCGGGCTCTGGTGCGCAGGGGCCGGGCGACGGTGGCGCGGGCGGCGACGGCGACGGGGGCGCGGGCGGGGGCGCGGGTCGGCTGCTCGGCGGCGGACCCAAGAGGCAAGCCCCCGAGGGCCCAGGGCCGCGGACTCGCGGGGCGGCGAGAAGGGACCAGGAGCGGTTGCAGCAGGAGCGGCTGCGGAAGGAAGAGGAGGAGCGTCTCAGAGGGAAGACAGTGAAGGCAGGGGACGTGGAGGTGAACGTGGCTCTGGATGACCCCCACGTGAGCGAGGAGGGCACCTTGCCGGCCTGGCTCCTGGACCCCGCGCCGTGCGTCGCTGGCAGGTGCGTCGCGCGCGTCTGGCACCCGCACCGGGGCGTGCACGTGCTCGGGCAGTGCCGGCATTCTTGCAAAGGCGAAGGGCAGTTCTGTGGGAGCCACGGCAGACCCGAGCAGCGACCTTTTGGGGAGTGGGACCCGGACCAGCGCCACAGTTCCCTGACGCGCGAGTGCCCGGAACGGTATGGCTTGGCCGTGAAGGAGGCGCGGAAGCGCGAGACGGATGCCGGCGGCGCCCCGCCCGCGCCGACCCCGGCCATCGCTGCCGCTCGCAAGGCGCGCGTGCCCAGGCTCCAGCCCGAGTATGTGGCCCTCCCGTGTGGCGAGCGCCGTCCTCTGCGGGCATTTAAAGAGGCCCCGGAGGCTCTCCCGCCGTTCCCGTGCCGCCTCTGCGACAAGAACTTCGCCACGCATGCCGGCTTCATGACGCACGTGCACGAAAAGCACCACGGGTGGCCGGAGTATAGGAAGCGCTTGTTCTACCTGGCCGAGCAGTGGCCCCAGCAGGACGACGACGTGCGGCCCGTGAGGCCCCAGGAGTGGCGGCAGTGCGTGGAGGCCTTCTCTGAGCACCTCGTCACGGGGTCTCACGACTGGCCGGCCTGCGCAGCGCCCGCCGACTCGGGGGAGGCCGCCGCCGCCGCTGCCGCGCCGGACGCGCCGCGCGCCTGGTGGAAGCCGCCAGGCGCGGACGGGGCCGTGCCGCCCGCGGGCGTGGACATGCCGCCCGTGGACTTGGACGCGCTGGGCGCTGCGCCGGCGGCGTCGGACGTCGAGGGGCCCGAGCCCGGGCAGAGTCGCCGCGCCGTGCGCTCGAGGGTCGCGTGCTGCGTCTGCGCTCGTCTCCACTGGGCGGACGAGCTGCAGCGCGTGCACTTCTGGCAGCAGCCGGACGGCGCCGGGGAGCGTTCGCTGCTCTGCGACCAGGTGCCGAAGCCGCCCGCGCGCGCCGAGCTCGAGGCGGCGAGGGGAGAGGCATCCGAGGCCGCGGGCGCGCAGGCGCAGGCCATGCGCCTGACGCAGCGGCAGCGCGCCCACGCGCTGCTGGACCCGGCACGGTACCACGCTCGGTGGCGCTTCGTGCGCGAGGGCCCCAACGGCGTCGAGCGCCCGGGCGGCATCCCCCTCGAGGAGCTGGAGGCGTCCGCAGTGCGCGACCCTGGCCCAGACGGGAAGCTGTGGCTCTTGCACAAGAAGTGCTTCAAGATTGACAGGCGCCAGTCAGACGGGGTGCTCGTGGCCGACGCGAAGCAGAAGGTGCCCATCTGCGCAGGGTGTCACGGCGCGCTCTCCAAGAGGTTGCCCACGATGCCGCCCTGCGCGCTGGCCAACGATCTCTGGATCGGTCGGCTGCCACCGCCGCTGCGGAATCTCACGCTGGGCGCGAAGCTTCTGCTGCCCATCGCGCGGGGCATCGTGCGGCGGTTCAACTGCAAGGCCGACTCTGGTGAGTGGGCTCCGATCGACCAGAAGATCAAGGCGTACGTGGGGAACTTCGTGGCGTTCCCGCAGGCGGACGGCGGCCGGCAGGTGCTGTCGCTGCCGCCGCGGGAGAGCGACCTCGTCGAGTTCGTGCAGATTGTCTTCGCGGGGTCCGACCCCGCCACCCTGCAGAAGGCGCTATTGGAGGAGCTCGGCGTGCCCCTCGCCGATTTCAAGCGCGCTTACGAGTACCTCCGCGACACGAACGAGCAGTACGCCGCGGTGCGGTGGGACGAAGAGGCCGCGCAAAACTTTGCGGACCCCGAGGGCGACGGCGATGGCGACGGCTCCTCGCTCCTGGGCCTGCCTCGCTGTCTCGCGGCGTGCGTGGCCGTGGGGGGTAAGGGCGGCGACGCTCGCCAGGAGGGCCCGGCCGATGCCGTGCAGCCCGGCGCGGGCTCGGCCCCGCCGAAGCGGACGAGTGCAGGCGCAGCGAGCGCGGAGGGCGAAGCGAACGCGGCGGCTGACGGCGGGGGCGAGGCAGGGGGCGGGTGCGGGGATCCCACCGGTGAGGACGCGGCTGGCGCTGGCGGGGAGGATTCAGAGGGCGACGAGGGCGAGGCTGGTGAGGGAGAGGGCGGCGAGGGTGTCGAGGAGGGCGAGTACTGCGCCGCCGTCGCGGACGCCGACATGCTGGCCGATCTGGACAAGCAGTGGCAGACCGTGCACCTCAGCCTCCAGAAGGCGGAGGTGATTGCGCGCGAGAAGCGGCGTGTGGAGGCACTGACGCGGCAGTTCGACGACATGGAGAATTTCCAGGACCGAGATTCCGACCTGCGCTTGGCGGAAGCCGCGAAAGAGGCCCACAAGGCTGCGAAGGCGCTCACCAACTGCAACAAGGAGGCGCTCACGAAGAAGCTGGAGCAGACGGAGCAGAAGATTCAGGCCACGCGGCCTCCTCCGGGAGTCGCCGGGAAGCGCGCGGCCGGTGGCGGCGGCGGCGGCGGCGGCGCGCCGGCCGGGGGCGCTGAGGGCGGGGGGGCGAGGCGCGCGGTGCGGGTCGTCGTGCCCACTGGAACCGAGCCTGTCAGCATGTTCTCCCCCGGTTTCTGGAGTGCTTTCGACCCCGTCGCGTTTCCCTACGGCGACGGCGTCTTCGGACTCGACAGGGAGGCGAAGTTGACGTACGACGAGTGGTGCAGGTGCCTCATGGCTCGCGAGGAGCTCGAGTACGAGGTCCCCGACGACGTCTCGGCGCCCGACGCTGCGCGGGCGCCCGCGCCCGACGCTGCGCGGGCGCCCGCCGCGTCTGAGTCGCCCGTGCCGCGCTGGCGTCGCCACGCGGACCTGCTCACGGCCCAGTATTGCCTCTGGCGCAGAAAGGCTATCATTCAGTCGGCTAGGTTATTCGTGCGCAAGCAGCGTCTGGGGGAAAGCATCGCGGACCTCGCCGCACTGACGCCGGAGGATCTGGCGCAGGTCGTGGCCGTGCTCGGCAGGGGGGCGGGCATCAAGGAGGCCCTGGGCCTCGAGGGCTTGCCCCGGAACGTCAAGAGCGCGCTGCGCAGCATGCTGCTCAGCAACCGTGATGTCGTCGGGTCCGACGCGCACCGGACCACGCTGCGGCACATCAGTACCAGCTACACCCGGCTCTTCGGGCCGCCCCTGGTGTTCACGACGCCGAACATCGCGGACACTCGGAACCTGATGGTGTCCCTGATGTACGAGGGCGCCTCCGTACAGCGATGGCGGCTGCTGGAGGAGACTGCTCCTGTGATGCCCTCAACGCGGGACATGCTGCGGCGGGTGGCCGCTGACCCGGTGTCGCAGGCCATGGTCACGAACCTCATGCTGGAACTGTTCCTGGAGCATGTCGTCGGCGTCACGCGGCAGCGCGGGGCCACGGGCGTCTCCGACGGCGTGGCCGCCACGGGGGCGTGTGGAGCGTTCGGGCTCGTCCGCGCGTTCTTCGGACCCGTGGAGTCGCAGGGGCGCGGCGGCATCCATCCGCACATCCACCTGTGGCGCCTGCACCCGATGACCGGCGCGTTCCTCGCGAAGCTGCGCGCGGGGGACGTCGAAGGCCTCGAGGAGCGTCTGAGGAGGTGGAGGGAGGCCGTGCTCGCCAGGGTCGGCAGCGTGCAGTTCGACGCGGCGGAGGAGGTGGGCCGGCAGCTGGGCTTGGACGGGCCGGACCGTCTGCCGCCGCTTCCGCTCGGCCCGCGGGATCGACGTCTCGCGTTCGCGGACGGGAAGCGAGAGGAGAGCGACCTCCAATTGAAGTACGATACCATCGCTGGCGCCTCGCGTCGTCAGCTCGGGAAGTTGTGCAAGAGGGCGTACGAAGAGGGCCGCCGCTCCGTCCGTGCTGACAACCAACTGTCCACAGAAGAGCTGCGGAATCAGGTTGCGGCCATGATGAACGTCGATCTCGTGGAGGAGCGGGCGATGCTGGAGCAGCAGCCCGCAATAGAGGGTCCGCTCCGGCAGCGCCCGTTCGCGCCGCTGGCAGATCCAGAGCCCGATCCCCATGAGCAGCGGGCACAGTACCCGGCGGTATTTGGAGAGCCTCTCACGGGTGCGCACGTGACGCTGCAGCCGCAGTACCGCCGCAAGCCTGCGTACCGCGTGGTGCGCGCGGACGGCGCCGCGGCCATGCACTTTGCTGAGTGCCCGGGGGATGAGGCGCGGACCTGGGCGCGCTGCTTCGCGCGGGACGCGCGCAAGTGTATCATCCGTGGCCACCTGCACAGGTGCGGTCCCACGTGCTGGAAGCACAAGACGAACGACGATGTGCCTCAGCACTGCAAGGTGTGCCGGCTCGGCTTCTACCACGAGTACGAGACTGCGGTCTACAGCCACCCGTCCAGGAAGCGTCCTGCCGCCGCCTTCGTCTGGCGGCGCCTGCGCAAGGGGAAGGATTTGGTGCTTCCGGAAGATGCGAAGGTTCAGTACGCGTGCGGTCCGTTGGAGGAGGGGGAGTGGAACCCTCCTGGCGAGCGCCTGGATCTGGACGACGTTCCGGCTGAAGGCTACGGCCCGTGGCCGCACCGCTGCAACCGGTACGGCAGAGCTGGTCGCGTCGACGTGGTGCGGTACCACCCGTACCACGGGAGCACGAACCCTGTGGGCCAGGTGTGTCTGCGGAGCAACCTGGACGTCCAGTGCCTGGACCGCGTGGTGCTCGACCTGCCGGGCGACGACAGCGTCGGGGGCGCGCCCGCCAGCGACCCTGTTGTGCCGCCGCCTCCGGAGCCCGGTGCGTTCGCCGAGCCTGTCGGCGAGGCATCGGACGCGCTGGCTGGCGCCGGGACTGGCGGCACCGGTTGCGACGAGGGCACCGGGCAGAGCGGAGGTTCCACGGGTTCCGGGGCGTCGGCCGCAGCGCAGGGCGGGGGCGGGGCGGCCGAGGGGGCGGCGCGCGCGGCTGCGGCGGGGGGCGGGCGCGTGCCCGTGGGGCGCCGCCTCGGCCTGCCCAGGGGAGGAGGTTTGCTCGGCGGGGCGCCGACCACGATGGACGATCCGAACGCGGGGGATATCTGGGGCTTCAGAGAAGAGGATGACGAGCCGTGGGATTTGGCCGATGCGTATGGCTTGGATCCGCCGCCTCCGCCGACGCCGGAATTCGAGGACATCGCTGGGTTCAGCGCGGCTTCGTGTTACGACGGCAGCCGGCCCGGGTTCGTGTTCAAGAAGGGGGAGCAGGGCCTGGGCTACTACAGCGACCGGCGCGCGGAGCGCGAGCTGCCAGAATCAGCCGTCGAGACAGAGCCGAGGTCGCGGGCGCCAGGCCGCGCCGCGTCGCGCGCGGCGGCGTCTGGCAGCCCTGCATCGAGCGCGCCCGCGTCGCCCGCCGCCGCCGCAGCTGCTGGCGCGAGCGGCAGCGGTCCGCCCGGCAGCCTGCGGGAGCACGTGTTGCACTCGCTGGAGGCCGTGTTCATGGACGCCATCAATATGGCGCACTACCAGACGGACTACACGACCAAGGCGGGGCCGATCGCGGGAGACCTCGGAGTGCTGCACGCGCAGAGCACCGGGTTGGAGTGGCTCCGACTCCAGCAGAAGGCGGAGCGGGAGGCGGATGAGGCGGCGGAGGCGGAGGGCGAGGAGGACGTCGACGGGGCCCGGGCCGCTGCTGCCGCTCGTCGCAGCGGCTGGGGCGGAGTGCTCGACTCTGCCAGGCGAACTGTCATCAAGCTCACGACCAGCTCGCACCGGGCGCTCCTGAAGAAGCTGCCCGAGATGATGTTCCAGATGCAGTATGGCCACGAGTGCTATTGCTCCCATGACACCTGGACTCTGTATTGCAAGGGGATCGTGGCGCTGGCGTTCCAGGCAAGCTCCGCCGTTCATCAGAAAAAGGACGACTTCTGGACCGACCCGCGCGCAGACCACATCGAGGTGGACCAGCCGGCCGCGGGAGAAGTGGACGGCGAGGGGGGCGGCGGTGTCATGGATGCGCTGGGCGAGGCGCGCGCAACGCTGCACGCCCGTGTCGTCGACGGCGTTGTCGGGGAGGGCGCGGCTGCCGGTGCTGCTGGGGGGGGGCAGCCCGAGCAGGAGCAGCAGCAGGGTGTCGAATACAGCGCGCGGCTGGACCACGACATGAAGATGGACTGGCTGCATCGCGGCGACAGGGAGCCCCTGAAGTCCATGGGCATGTACCATTACGCCATGTACGTGTACACCGCGCAGGCCAACCCGCTCCACTTCGACCCGCAGGACTTCGAGACGTACGCGTTCGCGGACACGCACCCGGCCGCCGCCTCCCGAGTGCAGAAGCTCCGCGTCGGCGCGCCGTTCAGGGTGCCCAAGTTCTTCGGCTTCACGATGCCTTCGAAGGAGAAAGAGGCAGAGGTCAACGCGCTGTTCAAGTCTGTGATCTTCCGTCCTTTGCAGCCGGCTGAGAAGGGGGCTGCGGCCTGGGCGCCCTACAGGGCCGGCGTCGACGCGTCCGGGAAGCATCGGCCTGCCTGGGAGGAGTGGTGGGCGAAGCAGGTGGCGTTGTCCAGGCAGTACGAGGAGTGCGAGCGGCGAGCAGGAAAGTGGTTCACGATCGAGGACATCGATCTGAACCGGGGCCCGGACGAGCGTCCAGGCTACTTTGCACAGCGCCCCAGCGCCGCCGAGTTCATGGCACGCTGGACCGTCCAGGTCGCGACGAACCTCGACGTGGAGGCGGAGGCGAAAGGGCGGCCGCGAACCAAGATCCGTCCGGAGGCCAAGGATTTCGAGCAGCCTGCTGAGCTGGAGGCCGTGGGGAATCGGCCTGCCGGGGAGGCGGACGAGGAGGAGGGGGCGGGCGCCGGCGGCGGAGCGTTGGATGGTTTTGCCCAGGAGGTGGACGAGGGCGAGGCGGACGAAGCGTGGGCGGCGCACCGACAGATGCCCGCGCACGCCGTGCCGGATAGTCAGGTGCCCGCGGTGGCTCAGTTGGAGCTTATTCGTGGGTCGTCGCAAAGCTTGGTCTATAAGAATATCTTCCTTGACGGCTATGCGAAAGACCATAAGCCGCCGCCTGCTGCCGCGAGTACTGGAAGGCAGACCGGCTTCGTCGGTCTCGAGTTGGACGACTCTCAGTTCGAGGAGGGCAAAGCACAGCAGAAGGAGGCGTTCCGATACAGGAAAAAGGGATCAGAGGGCTTGCCTGGGGATGGCGACGGGCGGGGCGGCCTCGCGGGTTCGGCGCCTGCCGTGCTGGTGCCTGGTCGGCCGCCGCCGCCCGCGGTTGCCGGCGACGCGAAGCGGCCGCGGCGGGCGCGCGACATCGCGGAGAGGCTGTTTAACGAGTGGGCGACTAGGGCGGACAACCCCGTGACGTTCAATAAAGAACAGAAGGCGGTGGTCGCCTTGGTCGTGGGCCAGGTGGAGGCCATCGTGGCATGCGAGGAAGATCTGCGCAGCGGAAAAAGCCCCAAGCCGGTGGAGCAGATGGCTCTCCTGCTGCACGGGGAGGGCGGGACGGGGAAGACGGAGGTGGTGAAACTGCTGCGACGTCTGCTCAACGAGGTGTTCGGCGCGGGATCGGAGATCGCCGTGGCCTCGTCGAACAGCGCTGCGCGCGTCATCGGGGGGGAGACGATCCACAGCGGCTTCGGGCTGAGCGGCCAGCAGGCCATGACCATCGCTAGGCTCTCGGGGCAGAAAGTCGATGACATCGTGGACCGCATGAACGACCTCAAGGCCGTCATCGTGGAGGAGGTGTCCATGGTGCCGCCCCAGCTTCTCGGCGCTGCATCGTTTCGCATGTGCAAAGCCCGTAAGGCTAAGTATAATTGCGATGTGAACCTGTACATGGCGCGGGGGCACATGTTCGGGAAGGTTCCGATTGTCATGTTCCTGGGGGATTTTTATCAGCTGGGGCCGGTGAGCGGCAAGGGCAGAAGGTCTTCCTTGCTGCAGCGTGAGTCGCCCGAGGCGCCGATTCACGTCCGCAATGGGCAGTCCATGTTCCTGGACGGTGTCACCCACGCTATGTTTCTGTACGAGACGCACCGCTTCAAGGACCTTCTCGTTACTCCGCACGCGCCCTGCCCTTTCATGCCCGGGTTCTTGAAGACCATGAGGCAGGGCAAGAAGTTTACGGCCGAGCAGAAAAGGGTGGTGCAAGGGTGGGTGGTCCGACCCGGTAAGAACGACAGGCGGCTGCAGGACCCCCATGTCAAGGACGGGTTCGAGATGGGCATCGCCTGGGAGGCCGTGCACAGGCAGATGCAGTATCGGGCCGTGCGAGAGGCCAGGGATAAAGGGCAGATGCTGCTGTACGTGCAGGCCGTGGACCTGCCTCCAAAGCCATTCTGTGAGGAGCATCACAAGGCCATGCTGCAGGTGCCGAACGTGAACAACACTGGTCACCTCATCGGCATGTGCCCGCTGTACATCGGCATGCGTGTGCGGCTGAACGTGAAGTTGTCGGCGAAGCACCAGATCGTCCAGGACGCCGTGGGGGTAGTCAAGGACGTGAGGTTCCACCCGCAGGAGTTCGAGACGCCGGACGCGGATTGGCGCGAAAAGAAGCTTCACGACGCCCACCGGCTCGGTTATTATCGATGCAAGCGTTTGCCGCGCGGTGTCCTCGTCGAGTTTGATGGCCTCGAGAAGGACTTTGGGTTCGGGCAAGGGGTCGTGCAGATCGCGCCGCACAGGGCGTCCTGGGAGTGGAACCATCACTACGACGACGATGGCGAGCGAAAGCTTCGGAAGGTGAAGGTTACGAGGTACCAGATCCCGTTGCTGCCAGAGAAAGTTCGCACCGTGCAGACTGCGCAGGGCCTGGGTATGGATGCGGCCACCATGGTGCTCCAGAAGCCCATGAACATGGGCGCCGATGACTGGTGGCTGCACCTGTACGTCATGCTCAGTCGCGTTCGCGTGGCCCACCGCGTGCTCGTCTACAACCTGCCGCCCTGGGACATCCTGCAGCGGGGCCCGCCGCAGTACGTCCGCGAAGGGGTCCAACGCTTTGAGAAAAAGATGGGGGAGAGTTTCGAAATCGCGAAGCAATGGGCGCAGGATTACGGCTGGGACGTGGGGGATGGGCCCGCCGCACGGGGCGCCCAGGAGTCGAGCTCGGCGCCCGCGCCGCCGCCGGTGCCGCCGCCGTCGCCGCTGGGCCCGTCTCGTGACGCGGGGAGCTCGGCGGGCGTCGGTGAGGGGGCGGGCGACGACGACGACGACGACGGATCAGCTCCTTCGGACGGGGAGGCGGCCCCTGCGGCGTCTGTGCATACGCCTCTGCCCTCGCACGCGCTGCGCCCGGGCCAGGCTCTGACGGTGCCGCCGGCATACATTGCGCCGGACGCTGGGCCTGCGGGGCGGGGCAGGGGCCGCGGCCGCGGCGGCGACGCGACGGGGGCCGGAGATGCGGCGGCGGCATCGTCGACGGGGAGCGCTGTTTCGCGGGGGCGCGGGCGCGCGGGTGGCGGCCGCGGTGCTGGTAGGGGCGCCGTAGTGCCGAGGGATCTTTGGGGGGACATGTTTCGCACGGCGGCGACTGTTGGCGATGGTGCAGAGCCGCCAGAGCTGCTCCCGCTGGACCGGGATCTGTGCATGGCAGCCTACGGCGTGTCCCAGGAGGATGTCACCAGGGAGCTGCAGTGGCACTGCGGCCACGGCTCTGGCGTGGGCATCGCAAACCTCGGCAATACTTGCTTCGTGAGCGCAGTCGCGCAGGTGCTGCTGCGCCTGGCTCCCTTCCGTCGGCTTCTCCACGAGCACGGCCAGAATTGCCCTTTGAACACAGAAACTTGCCCGGTGTGTGCGCTCGGAGCTCAGGCCGCGGCTCTCTCTGTCCAGGGCGTGGGGGTCGACGCCGTCGCGCCGCTCGCTACTGCCGCGCGCGCGGGGCTTTTCGGTCAGCGAGAATTCACAGAATTCGATCAGCAAGGGAGACCGAAGCAATGCGACGCGTCAGAGTTCTTCCTGGCCGCCCTTCGTGCTGTCACCGAGGCTGGATATCAGGTACCGACACCGCATCACGGTGCGCGCACTGCGCTCCAGCAGCACGTTTGCGGCATTGCGTTGCGGCAGCGGAGGCGATGCGACGTGTGCCGGGCAAGTTCGGACACGGGGGTGATTGATTCGCGCTTGAAGCTGGTCCCTTCCGAATTGCTCGGCCCCGACCACCGGGGGGCCTGCGATCTGGAGGATTTGATCCGACTGGAATTGAGGCATATTGGCGGGCCAGGTCAAGGATGTCCGGCGCACGCACACCTCAGTCGTGCGCAGAGGGAGGCGGCCGGGGTCTGTCAAGGCATCAGGGTGTATACGGGCAATCGCTGGGAGCGATCGCCGCCGGTGCTCTTCGTGACCGTGGAGCGGGTGGTCACGCGCGCTGATCGGAGCGAGTGGTACGACAGACGCCCTGTGCGCTTTCCTCAGATTCTGCGGCCTGTGGATGCCGAGTGCGAGTACGATTTCTCTGGGGTCGTTGTGCATCAGGGCGAAAGCGCGAAGAGCGGCCATTATTATGCGTGTGCAGCCGTGGGTGTGAACGAATACGCCAAATTCGACGACGAAGCTGTTCAGCCCAGGACTTGGGCGCAGATTGCCAGAGACCACCAGGTGCACGTTGGCGCCTATGTGTTTGCGTATGTGCGCAGGGCGGGTCCGCGGGGCGGAGGCGGCGGGCGCGCGGCGGCGGGGTCTCCGGGGGGCGCCAGCGGCAGCGGTGGTGCGGGACCCTCTGGGGCGCCGCCGGCTCCGCCGACTGCGCCTCTCGGGCATGCAGGCGGGCGCGCGGCGGGGTCTGCGGGGAGCGGCGATGGCGGCGGCGGCGCTGCTTCCAGCGCCCCTGCCGCGCCGTCTGCGCCGCCGAGTGCGCCCGCCGGGCAGCAGGCGTCGGGGGGCGAGCCACCGGGCAAGCGGCGTCGGGCGGGTGGCGGGGATCCTGGCGCTGGCGACGGGGACCCCGGCGCTTCGGGGCAGCCGCAGCAGCCATTGCGCAGGGGCAAGAAGCGCGGGCTGTCCCCGCCGGCTCTGGGCAGCACGGGCGACGAGGACGACGACGCTGGCAGGGCCGCTGGCGTTCCGTCCGCGGACCCGGCTCCTGCTGGAGTCCAGCCAGGCGCGGGGGCGTCGCTCGCGGGGGACGAATGGCGTCGCTTTACGCCAGAAAACATTGACACCGCGAAGTGCATGGCTCGTACCTGGGCGGACGGAGCTGGCGGGCAATGCCGGAGCGCGCCAAAGCAGGGATGCGGGGATCTGTGCGGGCAGCATTTCAAGCAGCAGCACAAGGATGGTTGGCATGGGCGTGTGGACGGGCCCATCCCGGAGGGAAAGTTGAAGGTGTTCAAGGAGAAGAACGCAGGCAAGGCCCCGCGTGCGGCGCCCGCGGCTGAGGCTGGCGCGACTGGCGAGGGCGCGGGGCGGGCCGCGGTCGTCACGCGAGCAGGTGCTGGGTCTGCCAGCGGAAGCGGGCGGGGGGGGGCGGCGCGTGCAGAGGCGGCTCCGGGGGGAGGGCATGCAGGCAAGGCCCCGCGCGCGGCGCCCGCGGCCGAGGCTGGCGCGAGTGGCGCGCCCGCGGGGGGGCCCGCGGAGGGGCGATCCGCCAAGGTGCCCGCCAGCGATGGCGTCGCCGCGAGGGCGCCGACAGGGGGCGGCGACGGTGCCGGAGGGGCTGGCGCGCCCAGTGCGGCTTCGGCCCTGTCGTCGGGCGAAGAGCGCGGGGAGCGTGGCAGCCGCGCGAGCACGCGGGATATCGCTGCCGCTGCTGCGGAGGATCGCGCGCGGCAGGAGGATCCTGATGAGAGGCGGCAGCGCCTGGCCATCGCCGAGCACAACCAGCGGCAGGACTTGATCGGCGAAGTCGTTGGAGCTTTCGTGGCGCGTCGGGAGGGCGTGCCCGTCGGAATTGGCAGGTGGACTGAGGAGAGGCTGCGACAGACGTTGCGCCGCCTGCGCGGGGGCGGAGATGACGAGCCAACGATCGTGGCGGTGTCGGACGCGGCTCTCTGAGAGCTGCGCCTCGTGTGCAGCGGCGCTTGCCGGCCCTGGGTGTGCCGTTGACAGAGCTCTGCCGTTCAAGCGCACCGGGCGCTTGGGCTGCCACTGGAGGTTGGCACGGGCGCCCTGTAGGCGCGTCCGTCTTGCATGTGTGTTCTTGTGTGCCTGTGTGCATGAGGATGTTTTGTCAGTGCGTGAGTGTGTGCGCGCTGGCGTGTGTTTGTGTTTGCCTGTGTGTCTGCTGGCGTGTGTGTGTGTAAGTTTGTGTGCTGGTGTCTCTGTGTCTGTGTGTTTGTGGCACTGTTTGTGTGTCTGTCTGTGTGTCTGTCTGTGTGTCCGTGGGTATGTGTGTGTGTGTGTGTGTGTTTGTCTGTGTGTCTGTATGCATCTCTGTTTGTATCTCTTTTTGTGCGCGTGTCTGTTCGTGTGTGTGTGTGTGTGTAAGAGTGGGCGCGTGTGGATGTGAGTGTGCTCGAGCGTGTGTGTGTGTATCTGTGTGTGTGTCAGTGTGTTTGTGTGTGTCTGGTGTGTTTGCGTGTTTGTGTGTGTGTGTGTCCGCGGTGTGTGTGTGTGATATGTGTTGTGTGTTTGTGTTTGCGCGTTTGCGCGTGGGTGTCGACCTTTGCGTGTGGATGTGCGTGTGTGTGCGTGTGTGTGGAGCATGCTTGCGTACGTGTGCGACACTGCGCGCTCCCTGAGGAAAAGTGCGTGTGTGCCCGTGTGCGTGCGTGTGTGTGTGTGTGGGCGCATGGCGCTGGCACCCCCGCCCCTTCCTGCCCCCCCCTCTCCCCCTCCACCCCTCTCCCCGGCGCTCCGCGAGGGCGGAGTGGCTGGAGTGGAGGGAGGGCCGGCCCCAAAATGGGGCGGTGCCTCCCCCCTCCGGAGCGCCGGCGGGGAGGGCGGGGGCGCGTGGGGGGGGCTTGGGGGCGCGGTGGAAGAGTGCGCTGACCAGTCGGGGAATGAGTCTGTCACCACGTTGTCGTCTGTGCGTGGTTATCCGTGGGTGTTCGCCATTGCGTCTGTGTGTGCGCTTGTGCGTGTGTGTGTATGTGTGTGTGTGGGGGTGGGTGGGTGGGTGGGTGGGGGGGGGGCGCGTGTGTCTCGTATGTGTGTGTGTGCCCCTGCGTGTGTCTGGGTGCACATGCGCGTGTGTGTGTGAGTGTGTGTGTGCGTTTGCGTGTGGACGTGTGTGCGCTCGTGTGTGTATGTGTGTATGTGTGCGTGTGTGTGGAGCATGCTGGCGTACGTGCGTGCTCTTGTGTATGTATGGATTTGAGTTTGTCCGTGTGTGTACGCGTGTGCGTGCTTATGCGCGTGTGCTTGCGTGTGTGATTGGTTCTTTGCTATCCTGCGTCTGTGTTCGTCTGCGCATGTGCCGCCGTCCGCGCGCCCCCTCCTCCCCCCTCGTCCCCCTCGGGCGCTCCGCGAGGGCGGAGTGGTTGGAGTGGAGGAAGGGCGGGCCACAGAATGGGGCGGTGCCTCCCCCCTCTGGAGCGCCGGCGGGGAGGGCGGGGGCGCTCCGTGCCCCCCGTGTGTGTATGTACTCTTGTGATCCGCGTGCGTGTGCGTGTCCGTGTGTGTGTGTGTGATATGTTGTGTGTTTGTGTGTGCGCGTTTGCGCGTGTGTGTAGACCTTTGCGAGTGGATGTGTGTCTGTGTGCGTGTGTGTGTATTTGTGCGTGTGTGTGTGGAGCATGCTGGCGTATGTGTGTTCTTGTGTATGTATGTGTGTTTGTGTGTTCGCGTTTGCGCGTGTGTGTGGACGTTCGCGTGTGGATGTGTGTGTGCGTGTGTGTGTATGTGTGTGTATGTGCGCATGTGTGTGGAACATGCTGGCGTACGTGTGTACTCTTGTGTATTAGTCTGTGTGTCTCCGTGTGTGCGTGCCTATGTGCGTGTGCTTGCTTGTGTGACTGCCTGTTTGCTATCCTGCGTCTGTGTTCGTCTGCGCATGTGCGTGTGCGCGTGCGCGCGCGGTGTGGTGCCGCCGTCCGCGCGCCCCCCCTCCCCCCTCCCCCCTCCCCCCCCCGGCGCTCCGCGAGGGCGGAGTGGTTGGAGCGGAGGGAGGGCCGGCCCCAAAATGGGGCGGTGCCTCCCCCCTCCGGAGCGCCGGCGGGGAGGGCGGGGGCGCGTGGGGGCGGCAGGGGAGCGCGGGGGGGGGGCGCTGAGGTGGCTGCGGTGCGTGCGTCATCGTGTCGTCGTCAGTGCGTGGGTTTCCCTGGATGCTTGCGTGTGCGTCTGTGTGCGTGGGTTGTACGTGCGTGTGTGTGTGTGTGTGCGTGTGTGCGTGTGAGTGTTTGTGTGTGCCCCCGTGTGTGTATGTGCATGTGTGATTGGTGTGCGTGTGCGCTTCCCTCTGTGTGTGTGTGTGAGATGTGCTGTGTGTTTGTGCGTGCGCGTTCGCGCGCGTGTGTGTCGACGTTTGCGTGTTGATGTGTTGCGTGTGCGTGTGTGTGTGTGTATGGGTGCGTGTGTGTGTGGGGCATGCTGGCGTATGTGTGCGTTCTTGTGTATGTATATGTGTTTGTATGTGTGTGTTCGTGTGTGCGTGCTTATGTGCGTATGCCCGTTTATGTAAGAGCCTCTTTGCTATCCGGGTTTTGGACGCTACCAAGTTGAGTGCGATAGCTGTGCTTACAAGCTCTTTAGCAACCCTAGAGCTCGAGTTAAGTAACTCGTAGAGCTTCCCTTAGCTAGTTATAGCTGGAAGCTAAGAGTAATTCCGGCGCGCCCCACAGCTAGTTGGCTCGAAAAAAAAGAACTGAACTTTTGACAACTTTTGCTCGGTTGAAAATTATGTTCTCGAAATTTGACATTCGTTAGAGCTCTAGTATTTTTTCCCGTGATATTCGATCTTATTCCCGCTCGTCATCTTGATCTCAGCTCGATCGGGTAACTTTGAAGGCCAAAAAGCACGGTGGCGGGAACGGCCGTTTCGAGTTATCTTGATACGCGCTGTCGGTTTTTCGAACATAACTCGAGCTCTAGGGCAGCTACAGAGCTGGTAAGCACAGCTAATGCATGCAGAATGATCAGGCGCGTTCGCCTGTTGAACCCAGAGGTCTGAACTCGGTCTGCTAGCCGAGCTAGGTCCGCAAACCTATTCGTATTATTCGAGTCAACTTGAACGCGTTGTCGGTATTTTCAACTTAACTCGAGCTGTAGGGCAGCTACAGTGCTGGTGGGCACGCCCATCGCATGCAGAATCATCAGGCGCACTCGCCTGTTGAATCCATAGGTCTGAACTCGGTCTGCAAGCCGCGCTAAACTCGAGCTCTAGGGCAGCTACAGGGCTGGTAAGCACAGCTAATGCATGCAGAATGATCAGGCGCGTTCGCCTGTTGAACCCAGAGGTCTGAACTCGGTCTGCTAGCCGAGCTAGGTCCGCAAACCTATTCGTATTATTCGAGTCAACTTGAACACGTTGTCGGTATTTTCAACTTAACTCGAGCTGTAGGGCAGCTACAGTGCTGGTGGGCACGCCCATCGCATGCAGAATCATCAGGCGCACTCGCCTGTTGAATCCATAGGTCTGAACTCGGTCTGCAAGCCGCGCTAGGTCCGCAAACCTATTCGTATTCTTCGAGTCAACTTGATACGCGTTGTCGGTATTTTCTACTTAACTCGAGCTGCAGGCCAGCTACAGTGCTGGTGAGCAACCTATCACACTCAGAATAATCAGGCGCGTTCGCCTGTTGAATCCAGAGCTCTGAACTCGGTCTTCTGCGCGATCTAGACTCACGAAACTGTTCGTATTCTTCCAGTCATCTTCAGAGCTACTGTCGCCGTTCTGCACCTAACTCGGGCTGCAGGGGGGCTGCAGGGCGATGAATCACATGAACCGATTCGGAGACATCAAACGCGCCTGTCTGTCGCATTCAGAGGTCCGAACTCGGTCTGATACTCGAGTTGGGCTGAAAAATTATTCGTTCTCTGCAATTTTTTTTGACATTATGTGTTGTCAGGAAGCTCTACGAGTCCCCCGGCGGTAACAAAGGTTGACGGTTTACCGCCGGCGCCCAGTACAAAATACCGACAGCGCATATCAAAATGACTCGAAACGGCCGTTCCCGCCACAGTGCTTTTTGGCCTTCAAAGTTACCCGATCGAGCTGAGATCAAGATGGCGAGCGGGAATAAGATCGAATATCACGGGAAAAAATACTAGAGCTCTAACGAATTGTCAAATTTCGAGAAAAAATTTTCAACCGACCAAAAGTCAGCAAAAGTTCCGTCGAGATTTTTCTGCCAACTAGCTCTCTAGCGCGCCGGAATTACTCTTAGCTTCCAGCTATAACTAGCTAAGGGAAGCTCTACGAGTTACTAGCTCTGGGGCGCGCCGGAATTACTCTCAGCTTCCAGCTATAACTAGCTAAGGGAAGCTCTACGGATGGGAACCGGCGGTAAACCGTCAACCAGCTTACCGCCGGGGCCCTCGTAGAGCTCGTTTCTCGCAGGGCGACTCTCGGTACACAAGCAGAAAGAGTCGGAAAAAAACCCAAAAAATTCGAAAATTTACGATTTTATGTTATCTTCCAAAATCGGTTTCGCCAAGTATTTTGATAGTAATAATGCACCTACATTCCTAAGAATTCATTGGCGCGCGAAATATCCCACTAGAGGCGAAAAATACGAGATCTCAAAACGAATGTTCAAATCTCTCACCAAGTTCGTCCAACCGACACAAAGTTCGCACACTGGACGCCGGCGGTAAACCGTCAACCTTGGTTACCGCCGGGAGACTCGTAGAGCTTCCAGCTCGACGAAGTTGAGAACCGAGGACCTACCAACATTCCGACTCATAGTAAATATTTTGTGTCCTCTCAATGCGACAGGCGGACGCGTTTGATGTCTGTGCGAGTCGACTTCTATCATTACCGGCCCTGCAGCCCCCCTAGAGCCCGAGTTAAGTGCAGAAAACTGACAGCACCTCTCAGGATGACTCCAACAATAGAGTAGTTTCGCAGACCTAATTCAGGCAGCAGACGAGTTCCGAGCTCTGGTCTCGGCAGGTGGATGCGCCTGATGTCTCTAAATCGATTGCTGTCCCCAGCAGCACTGTAGCCTGCCCCCAGCACGAAATACCGACAGCACTCCTCAGGATGACTCGAACAATACGAATAGTTTTGCGAAGCTAGTTCGGGCAGCAGGCCAAGTTCAGTGCTCTCGAGTCAACGAACAAAGGCGTCTGGTGATTTCCAATTGATTTCTGTGAGTACGAGCTCTGTAGTTGTCCGACGGCTCGAGTTGAGTACAGAAAACCGAGGGCACCTATCAAGATGACCCAAATAATACGAATAGGTTTGCGGACCTAGCTCGGCTAGCAGACCGAGTTCAGACCTCTAGATTTAACAGGCGAACGCGCCTAATGATTCTGACTGCGATAGATGTGCTTGCCAGCTCTGTAGCTGTCTTACAGCTCGAGTTAAGACCAGAATGGCGGAACCAACTTCATGTCGAAACGAAAAAAATCAATGTTTTCCTTGTTCGAGAAATGCTTCCAGAAGCTTTCTCTTTCGACTCTGAGCACTCTCACACGTGAAAGGAGCTCTACGAGGTTCCCGGCGGTGACCAGGTTGACGGTTCACCGCCGGCGCCAGTTCAGTGCTCTCGAGTCAACGAACAAAGGCGTCTGGTGATTTCCAATTGATTTCTGTGAGTACGAGCTCTGTAGTTGTCCGACGGCTCGAGTTGAGTACAGAAAACCGAGGGCACCTATCAAGATGACCCAAATAATACGAATAGGTTTGCGGACCTAGCTCGGCTAGCAGACCGAGTTCAGACCTCTAGATTTAACAGGCGAACGCGCCTAATGATTCTGACTGCGATAGATGTGCTTGCCAGCTCTGTAGCTGTCTTACAGCTCGAGTTAAGACCAGAAAACCGAGAGTGTCTGTCAAGATGACTCGAATAATACGAACAGGTTTCCGGACCTAGCTCGGCTCACAGACCGAGTTCAGACCTCTGGGTTCAACAGCCGAACGCGCCTGATCATTCTGCATGCATAAGCTGTGCTTACCAGCTCTGTAGCTGCCCTAGAGCTCGAGTTATGTTCAGAAAACCGACAGCGCGTATCAAGATGACTCGAAACGGCCGTTCCCGCCAGAGTGCTTTTTGGCCTTCAAAGTTACCCGATCGAGCTGAGATCAAGATGGCGAGCGGGAATAAGATCGAATATCACGGGAAAAAATACTAGAGCTCTAACGAATGGTCAAATTTCGAGAACAAAATTTTCAACCGAGCAAAAGTCACAAAAGGTCCGTCGAGATTTTTCTTGCCAACTAGCTCTCCAGCGCGCCGGAATTACTGGGCGCCGGCGGTAAACCGTCAACCTTTGTTACCGCCGGGGGACTCGTAGAGCTTCCTGACAACATATAATGTCGGAGAAAATTGCAGAGAACAAATAGTTTTTCAGCCCAATTCGAGTATCAGACCGAGTCCGGACCTCTGAATGCAGCAGACAGAGGCGTCTGATGTCTCCGAATCGAGTCCTGTGATTACCCGCCCTGCAGCCCCCCTACAGCCCGAGCTCTGTGCAGAACGCCGACAGTAGCTCTCAAGATGACTGGAAGAATACGAACAGTTTCGTGATTCTAGATCGCGCAGCAGACCGACTTCAGAGCTCTGGATTCGACAGGCGAACGCGCCTGATTATTCTGGGTGCGATAGGCGTGCTTACCTGTAACTGCCCTACAGCTCGAGTTAGTAGGAAATACCGACAAGGCGTATCAAGTTGAGTCGAATAATACGAATAGGTGTGCGGGCCTAGCTCGGCTAGCAGACCGAGTTCAGACATATGAATTCAACAGGCGAACGCGCCTGAATATTCTGAGTGCGATAGGCGCGCTTACCAGCACTGCAGCTGCCATACAGCTCGAGTTAAGTAGAAAATGCCGACAGCGCGTATCAAGTTGACTCGAATAATACGAATAGGTTTGCGAACCTAGGTCGGCTAGCAGATCGAGTTGAGACCTATGAGGCCGTTTCGAGTCATCTTGATATGCGCTGACGGTTTTATGAACATAACTCGAGCTCTAGGGCAGCTACAGAGCTGGTAAGCACAGCTAACGCATGCAGAATGATCAGGCGCGTTCGCCTGTTGAATCCAGAGGTCTGAAATCGATCTCTCAGCCGAGCTAGGTCCGCAAACCTGTTTGTATTATTCGAGTCAACTTGATACGCGTTGTCGGTATTTTCTACTTAACTCGAGCTGTAGGGCAGCTACAGTGCTGGTAAGCACTCCTATCGCACTCAGAATGATCAGACGCGTTCGCCTGTTGAATCCATAGGTCGAAACTCGGTCTGCTAGTCGAGCTAGGTCCGCAAACCTATTCGTATTATATGAGTCAACTTAATACGCGTTGTCGGTATTTTCTACTTAACTCGAGCTGTAGGGCAGATACTGTGCTGGTAAGCACACCTACCGCACTCAGAATCATCAGGCGCGTTCGCCTGTTGAATCCAGAGCTCTGAACTCGGTCTGTTGCGCGATCCAGAACCACGAAACTGTTCGTATTCTTCAGTCATCTTGAGAGCTACTGTCGGCGTTCTGCACTTAATTCGGGCTGTAGGGAGGCTGCAGGGCGGGTAATCACAGGAATCGATTCGGCGAGATCAGACGCGTCCGTCTGTCGCATTCGGTCTGATACTCGAAATCGGCTGAAACACTATTCGTTCTCTGCAATTTTTTCCGACAGTATATGTTGTCAGGAAGCTCTACGAGTCCCCCGGCGGTAACCAAGGTTGACGGTTTACCGCCGGCGCCCAGTGCGCAAGAAAGATCTGCCTAGAAGCCTGGAAGAACTGCCGAAGCTCTTCCGAAGCTCTGCCGAAGCGCTTTGCGCACCCTGGAGCCACGCGTATTGGGAAACGGGAACGCCAGGAAGCCACGCTCCTCGACACGCTGCGAAACCACAGCGAGTTGCTCTGGGGATCGTGGACCGGCGAGCGTGGGCGTGTCCTCCTCACCACCCACAGCCGGCTTCTTATCTGAAATCGTCTGCTCTCAAGGAACTGTCCGGGAAACTGTGCGCCGGCGGTAAAGCGTCGACCTTTGTCACCGCTGGGGGACTCGTAGAGCTTCCTGACAACATACCTCGTAGAGCTCTTCGTCATCGAGGAGCTAGAGGAATAACTCGTAGAGCTTCCCTTAGCTAGTTATAGCTGGAAGCTAAGAGTAATTCCGGCGCGCTGGAGAGCTAGTTGGCAAGAAAAATCTCGACGGAACTTTTGCTGACTTTTGCTCGGTTGAAAATTTCGTTCTCGAAATTTGACAATTCGTTAGAGCTCTAGTATTTTTTCCCGTGATATTCGATCTTATTCCCGCTCGCCATCTTGATCTCAGCTCGATCGGGTAACTTTGAAGGCCAAAAAGCACTCTGGCGGGATCGGCCGTTTCGAGTCATCTTGATATGCGCTGACGGTTTCATGAACATAACTCGAGCTCTAGGGCAGCTACAGAGCTGGTAAGCACAGCTAACGCATGCAGAATGATCAGGCGCGTTCGCCTGTTGAATCCAGAGGTCTGAAATCGATCTGTCAGCCGAGCTAGGTCCGCAAACCTGTTTGTATTATTCGAGTCAACTTGATACGCGTTGTCGGTATTTTCTACTTAACTCGAGCTGTAGGGCAGCTACAGTGCTGGTAAGCACTCCTATCGCACTCAGAATGATCAGACGCGTTCGCCTGTTGAATCCATAGGTCGAAACTCGGTCTGCTAGTCGAGCTAGGTCCGCAAACCTATTCGTATTATATGAGTCAACTTAATACGCGTTGTCGGTATTTTCTACTTAACTCGAGCTGTAGGGCAGATACTGTGCTGGTAAGCACACCTACCGCACTCAGAATCATCAGGCGCGTTCGCCTGTTGAATCCAGAGCTCTGAACTCGGTCTGTTGCGCGATCCAGAACCACGAAACTGTTCGTATTCTTCAGTCATCTTGAGAGCTACTGTCGGCGTTCTGCACTTAATTCGGGCTGTAGGGAGGCTGCAGGGCGGGTAATCACAGGAATCGATTCGGCGAGATCAGACGCGTCCGTCTGTCGCATTCGGTCTGATACTCGAAATCGGCTGAAACACTATTCGTTCTCTGCAATTTTTTCCGACAGTATATGTTGTCAGGAAGCTCTACGAGTCCCCCGGCGGTAACCAAGGTTGACGGTTTACCGCCGGCGTCCAGTTCCGGCGCGGGGTGGAGCTAGTTGGCCGACCCGGGGAGAAAGGACAAAGTGATAACTTTTGGGTGGTTTTGTGAATATTTCAAAGATATTTGACAATTTATTTTGAGAAAGCAGATTTTTTGCGCGTAACTCGTAGAGCTTCCCTTAGCTAGTTATAGCTGGAAGCTAAGAGTAATTCCGGCGCGCTGGAGAGCTAGTTGGCAAGAAAAATCTCGACGGAACTTAACTCGTAGAGCTTCCCGTAGCTAGTTATAGCTGGAAGCTAAGAGTAATTCCGGCGCGCCCCAGAGCTAGTTGGCAAGAAAAATCTCGACGGACCTTTTGCTGACTTTTGGTCGGTTGAAAATTTTGTTCTCGGAATTCAACAATTCGTTTGAGCTCTAGTATTTTTTCCCATGATATTCGATCTTATTACCGCTCGCCATCTTGATCTCAGCTCGATCGGGTAACTTTGAAGGCCAAAAAGCAGGCAGGCGGGAACGGCCGTTTCGAGTCATCTTAATACGCGCTGTCGGTATTTTCTACTTAACTCGAGCTGTAGGGCAGCTACAGTGCTGGTAAGCACACCTATCGCACTCAGAATGCTCAGGCGCGTTCGCCTGTTCAATCCATAGGTCTGAACTCGGTCTGCTAGCCGAGCTAGGTCCGCAAATCTATTCGTATTCTTCGAGTCAGCTTGACAAACCCTCTCAGTTTTCTGTACTTAACTCGAGATGTAGGGCAGCTACAGAGGCTATAGTTACATAAATCGTTTGGGAATCATCGGGCGCGTTTGTGTGTTGTATCGGAAGCTCTGAACTCGGCCTGCTGCCCGAGCTAGGGTCGCGAAACTATTCGCATTGTCCGAATCATCGTGCATAGTGCTCTCAATTTTCTGCACTTAACTCGTGCTGGGGAAGGGCTACAGTGCTGCGGGTCAGAGAAATCGATTTGCACACATCACGCGCGTTCGTTGGTCGATTCGAGAGCTCAGAACTTGGTCTGCTGCTCGAAACAGGTCTGCGAAACTATTGTGTTATTCGAGTCATCCTGAGAGATGCTATCGGTTTTCTGCACTTAACTCGGGCTGTCGGGGGGCTGCAGGGCTGGTAATCACATGAGTCGATTCGCAGAGATCGGACGCGTCCGCCTGTCGCATTGAGAGGTCTGAACTCGGTCTGATACTCGGACTGGGTTGCGAAACTGTTTGTTTTTTGTGAGAGTCATCTTGAGAGGTCTGAAATCGCTTGGGCTGAAAACTATTTTTTTCCCCGCTATATACTGTCAGGAAGCTCTACGAGTCCGCCGGCGGTAAGAAAGGTTGACGGTTTACCGCCGGCGCCCAGTTTGGTGACTTTTGCTCGGTTGAAAATTTTGTTGTCGAAATTTGACAATTCGTTAGAGCTCTAGTATTTTTTCCCGTGATATTCGATCTTATTCCCGCTCGCCATCTTGATCTCAGCTCGATCGGGTAACTTTGAAGGCCAAAAAGCACGGTGGCGGGAACGGCCGTTTCGAGTCATCTTGCTACGGGCTGTCGGTATTTTCAACTTAACTCGAGCTGTAGGGCAGCTACAGTGCCTGTAAGCACAGCTATCGCACTCAGAATCATCAGGCGCGTTCGCCTGTTCAATCCAGAGGTCTGAACTCGGTCTGCTACCCGAGCTAGGTCCGCAAATCTATTCGTATTATTCGAGTCAACTTGATACGCGTTGTCGGTATTTTCTACTTAACTCGAGCTGTAGGGCAGCTACAGTGCTGGTAAGCACACCTATCGCACTCAGAATCATCAGGCGCGTTCGCCTGTTGAATCCAGAGGTCTGAACTCGGTCTGCTAGCCGAGCTAGGTCCGCAAACCTATTCGTATTATTCGAGTCAACTTGATACGCGTTGTCGGTATTTTCTGCTTAACTCGAGGTCTAGGGCAGCTACAGTGCTGGTAAGCACACCTATCGCACTCAGAATCGTCAGGCGCGTTCGCCTGTTAAATCCATAGGTCTAAACTCGGTCTGCTAGCTGGGCTAGGTCCGCAAACCTATTCGTATTATTCGAGTCATCTTGACAAACGCTCTCGGTTTTCTGTACTTAACTCGAGCTTTAGGGCAGTTAGAGCCTATAGTCACATAAATCGATTGGGAATCATCGGGCGCGTTTGTCTGTTGTATCGAGAGCTCTGAACTCGGCCTGCTGCCCGAGCTAGCTTCGCGAAACTATTCGTATTCTCCGAATCATCGTGCAACGTGCTCTCAATTTTCTGCACTCAACTCGTGCTGGGGGAGGGCTACAGTGCTGCGGGTCATAGAAATCGATTTGCACACATCAGACGCGTTCGTTGGACGATTCGAAAGCTCAGAACTTGATTTGCTGCTCGAAACAGATTCGCGAAACTATTGTATTATTCGAGTCATTCTGAGAGATGCTCTCGGTTTTCTGCACTTAACTCGGGCTGTCGGGGGGCTGCAGGGCTGGTAATCACATGAGTCGATTCGCAGACATCAGACGCGTCCGCCTGTCGCATTGCGAGGTCTGAACTCGGTCTGATACTCGAACTGGATTGCGAAACTGTTTGTTTTTTTGTTAGAGTCATGGAAACTAGTCGTTCTCTGGATTATTTCCCACTCTATATACTGTCAGGAAGCTCTACGAGTCCCCCGGCGGTAAGAAAGGTTGACGGTTTACCGCCGGCGCCCAGTTCTATTGGCATATAAACTCTTCTCTGACAGTAGCTCAGCTTCCGGGGTGCATTTTCTTATGAGTTGACTTCCGGGAACTGCGCGAATATGAAAATCGAAAAATTTAAATAGAAGGTTTTCCCGACAGCCGCTTTTCAGTTGAGCGTCCAGTAGCAGATTAAGACTTAGTTTGATTATGTAGGCGAGCTCGAGCTCCGGAAGTGCGCTTTTGCCTTGTTTCTCTGTCTGCGTGTGTTCTTGTGATTGCCTTTCTGTATGTTGGTTTTTCGGCTTGACTGCGTCTGCCTGTGTTTCAGTGTCGTGTGCCTGAGTTTCTGTTTATCTGTTTGTTTCTGTATTTGTTTGCCTGTATGTTTATACGCTGCGTCTTTCTGTGCGCCTGTCTGTGTGTGTGTGTTTTTAAGTCTGTGTCTCAATGTTTCTGTGTGTCTATTTTTCTCTGTGCGTTCTCTCTGTATCTCTTCATTTCTATTTCAGTGTGTTCCTGTCTCTGTTTGTCTGTGTGTCTGTGTGTCGGGCTCGTGCTCCGGTTCGGGGTTGGGGTCGGGCTCGGGCTGGCGTTCGGCCTTAAAGTTGGGCTCGGCTCGGGCTCGGGCTCGGGCCGGGCTGGGAAGAGCCCGGGTCGGGCCTGCTGTCTGTCTCTGTATCTGTCTCTGAGTGTGCCGGTCTGTTCGCGTGTCTCTATGTCTCTGTGTCTGTGTATCTGTATGTCTGGTCGTCTCTGTGTCTGTGTGTCTATGTGTCTGTGTCTGTGTCTGTGTGTGCGTGTCCGTGTGTGTGTATGTCTGTGTGTGTATGTGTGTGTGTCTGTGTGTGTCTGTGTGTGTATGTGTCTATGTGTGTGTATCTGAATGTCTGCGTGTCTCTGTCTGTATGTGTCTGTGTCTATGCGTATTTCTGCTCCGCTGTGTCTGTGTTTATCTGTCTGTCTCTCTTTCTCGGTGCCTTTCTGTTTCTGTGCGCCTGTGTGTCTGTGCGCCTGTGTTTCTGTCTATGTGGCTATGCAGCTGCGTCTTTAAGTGCCTGTGTGTGTTCTTGTGTCCGCGTTTCTGTGTGTTCTTTTTTTTCTGCGTGACTGCGTGTGCCTGTATGTTAGTGTGTCTGTGTGCCTGGGCGCCTGTCTATTGTCTGTGTGTGTTTCTCTCTGTACGCCTGTGTTTTCATTTTTCTTTGTGTTTCTCTGCGTCTGTGTGTGTCTTTGTCTGTCTCTATGTCTGTCTGTTTGTCTGTCTGTGTCTCTGTTCGTCTGTGCGTATCTGTGTATGTGTGTTCGTGTCGTGCTGGGGCTCGTGCTATGGCTCGGGCTCGGGCTCGAGGCTCGGGCTCGGTCTCGGGCACGGGCTCGGGCTCGGGCTCGCTGGGAGCTCGGGTCGGGGCTCGACCTCGAGCTCGGGCTTGGGCTCGGGCTGGGGTTTCGGCTCGGGCTCGGGCTTGGGCTTGGGCTCCGGGTAGGGCTCGGGTCGGGGTTGGGCTAGGGCTCGGGCTGGGGTTGGCTTGGGCTTGGGCTCGGGCTCGGGCGCGAGCGCGGGCGCGGGCGCGGGCGCTGGCGCGGGCTCGGGCTCGGGCTCGGGCTCGGGCTCGGGCTCGTGCCTGCGCTCGGGCTCGGGCTCGGGCTCGGGCTCGAGCTCGAGGTCGGGCTCGGGCTCGATCTCGGGCTCGGGCTCGGGGGGCTCGGGTCGGGGCTCGGCCTCGAGCTCGGGCTCGGCCTTGGGTCTGGGCTCGGGCTCGGGTTTGGGCTTGGGCTCGGGGTAGGGCTCGGGCTCGGGTCGTGGTCGGGGCCGGGCTCGGGCTCGGGCTCGGGCTTGGGCTCAGACTTGGGCTCGGGCTCGGGCGCGGGCGCGGGCGCGGGCGGGCGCGGCCTCGGGCTCGCGCTCGGGCTCGGGCTCGGGCTCGAGCCAGCGCTCGGTGTTGGGCTCGGGCTCGGGCTCGGGCTCGGGCTCGGGCTCGGGCTCGGGCTCGGGGTCGGGCTGGGGGTCGGGCTCGGGCTCGGGGTCGGGCTCGGGGTCGGGCTCGGGCTCGGGCTCGGGCTCCGGCTCGGGCTCGGGTTCGGGCTCGGGCTCGGGCGCGGTCTCGGGCTCGGGCTCGGGCTCGGGCTCGGGGTCGGGTGTGGGTTCGGGGTCGGGCTCGGGCTCGGGTTCGGGCTCGGGCGCGGGCTCGGGCGCGGGCTCGGGCTCGGGCTCGGGCCCGGGCTCGGGCTCGTGCTCGGGCTCGGGCTCGTGCTCGGGCTCGTGCTCGGGCTCGGGCTGGGGCTCGGGCGCGGGCTCGGGCTCGGGCTCGGGCTCGGGCTCGGGCTCGGGCTCGGGCTCGGGTTTGGGCCTGGGCTCGGGCTCGGGCTCGGGCTCGGGCTTGGGCTCGGGCTCGGGCTCGGGCTCGGGCTCGGGCTCGGGCTCGGGCTCGGGCTCGGGCCCAGGCTCGGGCTCGGGTGCGGGCTCGGGCTCGGGCTCGGGTTTGGGCCTGGGCTCGGGCTCGGGCTCGGGCTCGGGCTCGGGCGCGGTCGCGGGCGCAGGCTCGGGCTCGGGCTCGGGCTCGGGCTCGGGCTCGGGCTCGGGCTCGGGCTGGGGCTGGTGCTGGGGCTGGGGCTGGGGCTGGGGCTCGGGCTCGGGCTCGGGCTCGGGCTCGGGCTCGGGCTCGGGCTCAGGCCCCGGCCCAGGCCTCGGCTCGGGCTCGGGCTTTGGCCTGGGTTATTTTGACCTGAGCATGTCGTTAAACTGCTCACCGACGGCAGAGAGGGAGAAATCCCATTCCAGGGCGACCAACCCGAGAACTGGCGGGCCACTGGACCCGGGAGCAATCCCATTCCTAAGGGGAGACCGGACCCACAAGCCGGCGGGCGACCAACCCAAGAAATGGCGGGAGCCGGACCCAAGGACTGGTGGTACGGGCAGTTGCCAGAGACTGCTGGGGCGGAGCTGTGGCAGGCTTCGTCCCTGGGAACACGGTGCGGCACACGGTCAAAGGGGCTAGTCCCAAGTTAGACCGTGTGGGGGCGCCCTGTTTCCTAAACTCGGGCCAGAGCGGAACGTAAGACGGACCGGAGGTGTAGCGGGGATGGAGAGTTGCTGAGATGGACCGTACGGGCCTTAGAAAGGATGCCCAGGTCCTGAGCTTCTAGTACATCTCGTCAGCGAAACCGAAGGCCGCAGCCGCCCGAGCCACCTCCGCCCCTCAGCAGAGAGGGGGTGCCGCGGAGGCAACAAACAAGGAGAGGAGGAGCCGCGGTGGGCAGAGAGGAGGTGCCGCGGAGAAATATGAAGTAAGCAGCGTAGTTGTGCAATCGAAGGACCACATATGATTATGAGATGAAGTATGTAACATAGATTTGAGGCTGCGGCTGCGGCTGCGGCCGCGGCTCAGAGAGGGAAACTATCGGGAATTTTTCGCGGTGGTTTTCTTCTTCCAGCCGCGGCCGCGGCCGCGGCTGCGGCTCTGGCTGTGGCTGCGGCCGCGGCTGGGAGGGGGAAACTATCGCGAATTTTTCGCGGTGGTTTTCCTCTTCCAGCCGCGGCCGCGGCCGCGGCTGCGGCTGCGGTTGCGGTCGCGGCTGGGAGGGGGAAACTATCGCGAATTTTTCGCGGTGGTTTTCTTCTTGCAGCCGCGGCCGAGGCCGCATCTGCGGCTGCGGCTGCGGCCGCGGCTGGGAGGGGGAAACTATCGCGAATTTTTCGCGGTAGTTTTCTTCTTCCAGCCGCGGCCGCGGCTCCGGCTGCGGCTGCGGCTCTGGCTGTGGCTGCGGCCGCGGCTGGGAGGGGGAAACTATCGCGAATTTTTCGCGGTGGTTTTCTTCTTCCAGCCGCGGCCGCGGCTGGAGCTGCGGCTGCGGCTGCGGCCGAGGCTGGGAGGGGGAAATTATCGCGAATTTTTCGCGGTGGTTTTCTTCTTCCAGCCGCGGCCGCGGCCGCGGCTGCGGCTCTGGCTGTGGCTGTGGCCGCGGCTGGGAGGGGGAAATTATCGCGAATTTTGCGCGGTGGTTTTCCTCTATCAGGCGCGGCCGCGGCTGCGGTTGCGGCTGCGGCCGCGGTTGGGAGGGGAAATTATCGCGAATTTTTCGCGGTGGTTTTCTTCTTCCAGCCGCGGCCGCGGCCGCGGGCTGCGGCTCTGGCTGTGGCTGCGGCCGCGGCTGGGAGGGGGAAACTATTGCGAATTTTTCGCGGTGGTTTTCCTCTTCCAGCCGCGGCCGCGGCCGCGGCTGCGGTTTGGCTGTGGCTGCGCTGGGAGGGGGAAGCTTCGCGAATTTTTCGCGGGGGACTTTTTTTTTCTTCTTCCAGCCGCGCCGCGGCCGCTGCCGCGGCTGCGCTTGCGGCCGGCAGCTGGGAGGGGGAAATTAGTCGCGAATTTTTTTCGCGTGGGTTTTCCTCTTCCAGCCGCGGCCATCGCGGCCGCGGCTGCGCTGCGCGCGGACGCGGCTGGGAGGGGGAAATTATTCGCGAATGTGTCGCGATAGTTTATCTTCTTCCACTGCGGCCGCCCGCGCGGCTGTGGGCTCTGGCGGTGGCTGCGGCCGCGGCTGGGAGGGTAAACTCAAACGCGATTTTTTCGCGTGGTTCTCTCTTTCAAGCCGCGGCCGCGGCCGCGGCTGCGGCTGCGGCTGCAGCTGGGAGGGGGAAATTATGGCGAATTTTTCGCGGTGGTTTTCTTTTTCCAGCCGCGGCCGCGGCCGCGGCTGCGGCTCTGGCTGTGGCGTCGGCCGCGGCTGGGAGGGGGAAATTATCGCGATTTTTTCGAGGTGGTTTTCCTCCAGCCGCGGCCGCGGCCGCGGCTGCGGCTCTGGCTGTGGCTGCGGCAGTGGTTGGGAGGGGGAAACTATCGCGAATTTTTCGCGGTAGTTTTCTTCTTCCAGCCGCGGCCGCGGCCGCGGCTGCGGCTCCGGCTGCGGCTGCGGCTCTGGCTGTGGCTGCGGCCGCGGCTGGGAGGGGGAAACTATTGCGAATTTTTCGCGGTGGTTTTCCTCTTCCAGCCGCGGCCGCGGCCGTGGCCGCGGCTGCGGCTCTGGCCGCGGCGGGGAGGGGGAAAGTATTGCGATTTTTTCGCTGTGGTTTTCCCTCTTCCAGCGCGGCCGCCGCCGCGGCTCTGCGGCTCTGCATGTGGCTTCGTCTGGGAGGGGTGAACTATTGCGAATTTTCGGCGGTGGTTTTTCTTCTTCCGCCGCGGCCCGCGTCTGCGGCTCTGGCTGTGGCTGCGGCCGCGGCTGGGAGGGGGAAACTATTGCGAATTTTTCGCGGTGGTTTTCCTCTTCCAGCCGCGGCCGCGGCCGCGGCTGCGGCTTTGGCTGTGGCTGCGGCCGCGGCTGGGAGGGGGAAACTATTGCGATTTTTTCGCGGTGGTTTTCTTCTTCCAGCCGCGGCCGCGGCCGCGGCCGCGGCTGCGGCTGCGGCTGCAGCTGGGAGGGGGAAATTATCGCGAATTTTTCGCGGTGGTTTTCTTCTTCCAGCCGCGGCCGCGGCCGCGGCTGCGGCTCTGGCTGTGGCTGCGGCCGCGGCTGGGAGGGGGAAACTATCGCGAATTTTTCGCGGTGGTTTTCCTCTTCCAGCCGCGGCCGCGGCCGCGGCTGCGGCTGCGGCTGCGGCCGCGGCTGGGAGGGGGAAATTATCGCGATTTTTTCGCGATAGTTTTCTTCTTCCAGCCGCGGCCGCGGTCGCGGCCGCGGCTCTGGCTGTGGCTGCGGCCGCGGCTGGGAGGGGGAAACTATCGCGAATTTTTCGCGGTGGTTTTCTTCTTCCAGCCGCGGCCGCGGCCGCGGCTGCGGCTGCGGCTGCGGCCGCGGCTGCGGCTGCGGCTGCGGCCGCGGCTGGGAGGGGGAAACTATCGCGAATTTTCCGCGGTGGTTTTCTTCCTCCAGCCGCGCCCGCGGCCGCGGCTGCGGCTCTGGCTGTGGCTGCGGCCGCGGCTGGGAGGGGGAAAGTGTCGCGAATTTTTCGCGGTGGTTTTCTCTTCCAGCCGCGGCCGCGGCCGCGGCTGCGGCTGCGGCTGTGGCCGCGGCTGGAGGGGAATTGTCGCGAATTTTTCGCGATAGTTTTCTTCTTTTCCAGCCGCCGTCGGCGCCGGCGTCCGCGGCTCTGCTGTGGCTGCGGCGCGGCTGGGAGGGGAGAACCCTCGCGATTTTCGCGTGGTTTTTCTTCTTCCAAGCCGCGGCCGCGGCCGCTGCCGGCGCTGCTCTCGCTGGCGGCCGCGGCTTGGAGGGAAACTATCGACGAATCTGCGCGAGCGGTTTTCCTCTTCCAGCCGCGGCCTGCGGCTGGGATGAGGGAAACTATCGCGAATTTTTCGCGATAGTTTTCTTCTTCCAGCCGCGGCCGCGGCCGCGGCTGCGGCTCTGGCTGTGGCTGCGGCCGCGGCTGGGAGGGGGAAACTATTGCGATTTTTTCGCGGTGGTTTTCTTCTTCCAGCCGCGGCCGCGGCTGCGGCTCTGGCCGCGGCTGGGAGGGGGAAAGTATTGCGATTTTTTCGCTGTGGTTTTCCTCTTCCAGCCGCGGCCGCGGCCGCGGCTGCGGCTCTGGCTGTGGCTGCGGCTGGGAGGGGGGGAACTATTGCGAATTTTTCGCTGTGTTTTTTTCTTCCAGCCGCGGCCGCGGCCGCGGCTGCGGCTCCGGCTGTGGCTGCGGCTGGGAGGGGGAAAACTATCGGGAATTTTTCGCGGTGGTTTTTTCTTCCAGCCGCGGCCGCGGCCGCGGCTGCGGCTCCGGCCGGTCGCGGCTGGGGGGCGGCGGGGGGGCAGCGGGAGAGAGCAGAAGGGCAAGGCAAGCAGAGGAGGGGCCGGCCAGCAGGGAGCAGAAAAGAGCAGCAGCGGCGAGGGAGCGGGAGGGGCGACAGCGACGACGACGGGGGCGCGAGGGGCGGCGTGGGGGCACCGGGAGAGCGCAGCAGGGCAAGGCAAGCAGAGGGGGGCCGGCCAGCAGGGAGCGGCGAGGGAGCGGGAGCAGCGGCGAGGGCAGCAGCGGGGAGGGCAAGCAAGCAAAGGGCAGCGGGAGGGCAGCGGCGAGGGCAGCGGCGGGGAGTGCAGCAGGGCAAGGCAAGCAGAGGGCAGCAGCGGCGAGGGAGCGGGAGGGGCGACGACGACGACGACGACGACGACGACGACGACGACGACGACGACGACGACGACGACGACGACGACGACGACGACGACGACGACGACGACGACGACGACGACGACGACGACGACGACGACGACGACGACGACGACGACGACGACGACGACGACGACGACGACGACGACGACGACGACGACGACGACGACGACGACGACGACGACGACGACGACGACGGGGGGGGGGCCGCCGCCGCCGCGCAGCCTCCACAGGCGCTCCTCCTTCTCTTCCTTTAGGCTCAAGGAGCCTTGAGCTTCTAGCGCGGCCCGGGGGTCTGCAGTCGTTCCGCAGGGAGCGGCGGCGGGCTCTGGGGCCTACCTTCGGGGCTAACCCGAGGGAGATCTGCTGTCTCACAGGAGATGGCGGGGCACCTGGTGAAAGCCCAGGACCTGCTGCTGCCTCCGGGTGGCGGTGGGGGAGCTGGTGCAAGCCTAGCAGAGTCGTGCGTCCCTGCGCGGAGTGCGGCGCGTCCGGTGCAAACCCGCGACGACCTTCTGCTGCTTCCTCCGGGAGGCGGTGGGGGAGTTGGTGAAAGCCCAGCAGAGCTGTGGCTCCCTCCGGGGACTGCGGCGTGCCCGGTGAGAACCCGGGAACCTCTCTCTTCAAGACCTGGGCTCTCCTGCCCGGGCCGCCCTTCGGGGTGTGCCTCAGAGCAATCTGAGGAAACGCTGGAGCCCGCAGAAGCTTTCGAGCACGCTGTGGGGGAAGGCTCGGCCGCGTACGCGGTTGTGCTCTCGAGTGATCGAGAGAAATGCTGGGTTGATGCCGGCTCTCCCTCCGCGGGTGCGATGCGCGGACACCCCCGGGTTAACCACGCCGGGGTTCATCGACACTTCACGGCAGTCGCTCGGGAGTCTCCACTCTCCGAGAGAGATAGTTGTGAAGGGCACCTCGATCCTACCGAGGCTAAACAAAGGACCTATGCAGCGGGCGCTCGGGAGTCTCCTCTCCCTTGGCAGCTAGCTGTTGTGGAAGCCCCAGCTCCGGCTGGGCGCCTGGCCGCGCCACGATGTGCGGCCGGGGAAAGTCCCGCGAAAGCGGGCCCTGGTTCCCCTCCAGGTGGGCCTCGTGCCAAGGGGACCCGGTGGTTCATCACATCGGGTTACACTGAAGGAAACGTTGGTTTGGAGAGAATGTCTGTATGTGCGGAAGCGTGGTGTGGCGGTGGCGCAGCGGGTGCGGTGGGCGGACGCGACTGCGGTCTGCGCTGGGAGGACGAAACGCTCGCGAATTTTTCGCGGGCGTTTTCGGCGCCAGCGCGGGCTGTGCGGCGCGGGGAGGAGGCCTCTGGGTCAGTGCGCTGGGAGGGGGAAACTATCGCGAATTTTTCGCGACGGTTTTCTGCTTCGGCGTGTGGCCTGTTGGGCCGAGCGGGCGTCTCGGGAATTGCGCCCTCGGAGGGGGAAACGCTCGCGGATTTTTCCCGAGGGTTTTCTGCTCCGGGGGCTGCTCGGTGTGGATGTGTCTCTTCGGAGGCAGCGCGCTGGGAGGGGGAAACTATCGCGAATTTTCCGCGAGAGTTTCTCGATTCTGCGCGCGCGGCGGGCGCGGTGGGCGGACGCGACTGCGGTCTGCGCTGGGAAGACGAAATGCTCGCGAAACCTTCGCGGGCGTTTTCGGCGCCAGCGCGGGCTGTGCGGCGCGGGGAGGAGGCCTCTGGGTCAGTGCGCTGGGAGGGGGAAACTATCGCGATTTTTTCGCGACGGTTTCCTGCTCCGGCGTGTGGCCTGTTGGGCGGAGCGGGCGTTTCGGGAATGGCGCTCTCGGAGGGGGAAACGCTGGCGGATTTTTCCAGGGGGTCTTCTGCTCCGTTGGCCGCTCGGTGCGGATGTGTCTCTTCGGAGGCAGCGCGCTGGGAGGGGGAAACTATCGCGAATTTTCCGCGACAGTGTTCCGATTCTGCCGCCAGCGATTGTGACAAGGACGACGAGACTGACGCTGACGACGATTGGTTTGGAGCTGACGACGTTGTCAGGCCAGCCCCGGTTTTGGCTTCCGCTTGGGCGCCGGCGTTGGCCTCGGCTTCTGTCGCGGCCGTGGCCTCGATCCCGGCTCCGTCTGTGCGGGGCGCGGAGCGCGCCCCGCCGCTGGGGGGGTCTGTGGAGTGGGAGGACCGGCTGCGTGAGAGCTTGCGCGCAGAGCACGACGTGATCAGGGAGGAAGTCGTGGATGATGCCGCCTGGGAGGCAGCGCAGCGCGAGCAGAAAGCGCATCGCAAGGCGTGCCGCGCGTCGCTTCGGAGGTCGCGCTGCGCGTGGCGGGAAGCGGAGTGGGCGCGGCGGACGGAGGCGGCGGCGGCGCGTAACGAAGAGATGGCGGTCCGTGTCCCGCTTCCAGTCGTGCCGCGCCTTCTTCCGCGCGATGAGTCGCCGCGTGCGCGCGATGAGTCGCCGCGGCGTGCCCGGGTGTCCCGCGCGGCGCTGGGGGGGCGGAGAAGCGCGCGACTGCAGCAGTTTCTGAATGCCCGAGCGGCGCGGGCTGTCGATTCGGTGTCCACCCCGCGCGTGGCGCTGTCGTCTCTGGAAGCGCGGGTGTCTGCGCTGTCAGTCGGGGAGGTTGCGCTGATTGCAGCTTTAGTTTTCGCTGCGCTGGGTCTGTTCCCGCCAAGGCCACAAGTTCTTTCGGGTGGCCGCGCTGTGACGCGCGCGATGGCGCGCGCGCGGATGTGGAAAGAGAGAGAGAGCTTCTGGCGCGACGTGGACGCTCCGTCCGATGCGGCGCCGTCTGCCGCGAAGGTTCGGGTCGCCAAGTGGTTTTACTGTGGCCTGCGTGGGCTCTCCGCGCGGAGGTGCGGGGGGCGGCGCGTGTGCGCGCGCAGGTTCTCCCCCGGCATTGGCATCGGCGCTGCCAAGGCCAGGGCGGGCCGGGGCGCGGACGAGTGCGTGGGGGGCGCTGCCTGGAGGGCGTCGCAGAGGGCGGGGCAGTGCGTTGGCGATGCGGCTTTGCGCGTGGCCTGTGTCTTCGCCGCGCTGGGCGGTGTGTCCTGCGATGTGTGTTCCCGCGTGGGACGACTCGGTGCTGCTGGGGGGTTTGGCGCGTCCCGTGCGTGGAGGCGGCGCCTTCGACGTGGCGTCGCGTCGGGGCGACTCGGAGTTGTTGATGCGGGAGATCGCCTGGGGCCGTGGCGGAATAAGTGTCTGCAATTGAGTGTCGCTCGGTGCGGGGGTGCTGGCGCGCGCGCGCAGGCGCAGGGCTTCTTCGAGTTGCAGTGCGCTAATGATTCCGGAGCTGGGGCGTGCGGTGACGCGGCGGAGAAGGCGAACTTTGCTCTCGTGCAGGATTGGCTGGAGGCGCGCCGTTCGAGGATGCGAGTCTATGAGGCGGAGAGTGCAGATGGTTTACTGCGTGGGGAGTGTTCCGGCGCGTGGTTTTTGGGTTCCGCGGGGGGGGCCGAGATCGGCAGCGTTGTGTGGTACCCAGAGGGCCATGTCGCGACGGTCGTTGATGTGGACGGTCGCTTGGCCGCTGGCGTATCTCTCGGAGCCGCAGGCGCCGCGCCGTGGCTGCGGTCGATTGCAGGCGCGCCGAAGAGGAGTGCGCCGAAAAAGAAGGCCGCCGCGAAAAGCCAGCGAGGTGCGCATCTCCGCGGTGCGCAGAACCCGAACGTCATGGCGGGCGTTGCTGCGCGGGAGCGACGCGCGACCGGTGAGGATGGGGCGCCGTCGTCGTCTGGCGAGGACATGCCAGTCATCCAGGGAGTCACCGTCGACGATGCCGATTCGGGCGATGCCGCGGGGGCGTCCGTGCTTCGTCGACCCGCAGCTGCGGTCGCCACGCGCGGCCGTGCGTCTGGGGACGAGAGCGATTCGGGTGAGGACATGCCGATGCTTCCAGGGGTTACGGTGGAAGAGGATGACGCGGGGGCTGCTCGGGCGCGATCGGACGCCGTCGCACCGCAGGCAGCGGCTGCGAGGCGCGCTCTTCGGGGCGCGGCTTCGGCCGCGGCGCCGCCGAGCGATTCTGATGGCGAGGAGATGCCTGTCATCCCTGGAGTGACCGTGGACGTCGGGGGTGCTGACGATGGCGCAAGCGATGGCAGCGGGCCGGCCGCGCGTCCGCGCGGTGCCCGGAGAGCACGCCGGAAGCGCGGGGCCGCGGACGGGGTGCTTGCGTCCGAGGCAGAGTCCCGGCAGTTCCAGCCGGATTACGTGGACGAGGACCGCTGCAAAGGGCTGACGTGGGGGGGGGGCTGGGGGCGAGAGCAGTGCCGGTTTCGGCCGAAGACGGGGGCGACGTGTGCGGGAAGTGCGCTCGATATGGGTGCCCGCACGGGCGCGTCAGGGGCCCGATTCCTGCAGGCGCGTTGGATAAGTTCAAGGAGTTCGCGCTCAAGGCGAACAAGCCATCTAAGCAGTGGTACGCGCGGCACGCGATGTGGGACGTGGCGTCGAAGATGAAGCCTGAGCTGAAGTCCTTGTGTGATGTGGACGAGCACGGGCGATTTGTGTTAACGAACAGTGAGTACGAGCAGTGCCTCAAGCAAGTCCATGACAATCTCCGAATCAATAAGAACTATGGCCGTTCTGGCTTCGTATACGAGAAGGGGGCAGGGGTGCGGACACTGCAGGATCGCTGCGGGGAGGGAACTACTCGGTTCGGATCGGAGAGGGAGTCCTACAATGGGCAGCAGGGGGGGAAGGTGTTCATGTGGTACAGCAGGGCGGTCTTCAACAAGTACCTGGGGCAGCTGCAAGCTTCCGAAATGGATTGTAGCGAGAAGGACTGCGTGGAGGCGTTGCGGTTGACCAGCGAGGAGATCCGGCGGTACCCAATGAAGCAGCAGTATCTGAAGCCGTACGCAGGCCCGCAGTGCTATCCGCACATTGATCCGCGTTCGAAGGAGAACAGGCTGCACGCGAACGAGAAAATGGGGCATGCGCCCGGAGAGGATCCGCAGGGGGGCGGCGACGGCGGCGCCGGGCCCGAGGCGTGCGGGGGAGCCGACGACGGGGCGTCGCACTTGTTCTGTATGCGGAATTGGGCGCAGTGCGATCGGTGCCACTGCTGGCGCCTGCTTCTGCCTGCCTGCGCTGCGCGCGCGCGAGGGGATGAGTACTACAGGGTTCGCGACACCGACTTGGATTGGGAGGGGTGGTTGAGGGGGGCGGCGCATCGGTGTGCGGCGGCGGCTGGTGCGTCGAGAGATCAGGACGCTGCGCTTGGTGGGGGGGGCGGCGACGCCGTGGAGGGTGCGATGCAGCAGGGCGGCGGCGCGGACGACGGCGGGGGTGGGGGGGGGGTGCGCGGCGGCGCTCGGAAGCGGCGCCTGGGGCGGAAGACGTCCGAGGCGGAGGCTGCCGAGCCCGCCGCGGTGCGCGGCGGGGCGCGGAAGCGGCAGCTGGGGCGCAAGACGTCCGAGGCAGAGGCTGCTGGGGGCGACGCGGGGCGCGAGGCCGCGGGGGCCGGGCGCGCGGGGGAGGGCGCCGCGGAGGTGGCGGCGGCGCGGAAGCGGCGGCTGGGGCGCAAGACGTCCGAGGCAGAGGCTGCTGAGAGCGGTGCGGGGCGCAGGGGCGCGGAGGAGGGGCGAGCTGGCGAGGGGGGCGCGGAGGTGCCGGAGGCGCGCCGGGGGCGCCGGAGACTCGAGCGCAAGACGTCCGCCGAAGAATGGGCCGAAGCGGGCGGTGCGGTCCGCGGGGCCGTGGATGAGGAGGGCGGTGGTGACGAGGCTTGCGGCGGCATGGCGGAGTTATCGGCTCGGATTGCGACGACGAGCGTTCTGCGTCAGATCATGAGTGCGCCTCGGAAGAAGACGCGGCACCGCTGCCGCGCGAGGTGCGCAGCGCGCTTGATGCGGAGCTGGTGCGCTTCGCTGGTGCTGGGCCGCCGACGGAGGCAGACTTGGCAGAGGCGCGAGCGGCCGAGGAGGGGCGCGGGAGCGCGCCGCGCCGCGCGGGATTGTCGCGAACCGGAGGTGGGGATGCGCGGGCTTGGGCAGTTGCGTCCGTGCCGCACCTCAAGGACAAGCGGATGGTGGCATTGGTCGGTGCCGTCCGCGAGTACCTGGTGTCGTGCCGTCAGTGCGACCGGGGTAGTTTTCGGATCCACGGGTCGGACGGCGACAAGCTGTGGGGTGCGCTGATGGAGCCGGGGCGGCCAGGGCGGTTCGGGCGCGTGCTGCTGGAGTTGGAGGATCGCGCGCGCGGTCGTGATCCGAGCGCGGAGCGTTCGTCTTGGGAGGCGATAGCCGTGGAGGAGGATTTTCGTTGTCGCTCGGAGTGGCCCCGAGTGCGTTTCGAGTGTAGTATGTTGCAGACGCCGGTCGTGTCCGAGAGCGGCGGGATGCAGTGGCGGGCGGTGCGGTGCTGCGATGAACCAGACGGGGGCGATGCGGACGATTTCCAGGCTCTGTGGCAGCGCGAGTCGCGGGTCGCGGCTGGGTTCGCAGCGAACGTGGTTCGGGGTGACGACGTGGTCGTCTTGCCTGTGGAACGGCCTGCCGGGTGGACGGAGCCCGCGCACATGGCGGGGGCGTGGTGGCGGGGCCAGGGCCCGCGGGGGCGCAGAGCAGAGGAGGGGGAGAACCCTGGGCGCGTTTGGGTTGGCCAGCTGCAGGAGGACGCTGGGGTGGCGGGGCTGCTGCCCGAGGGCGGCGCGGGCGAACGCACTGCGAAAGAGGGGCTCGACGCGCTGCAGCATGCGGGTGAGGAAGCGCGGGGGGCGGGTCGCGCGGGGCGTGGTCGAGGGCGCCCGGCCAAGAAGCGCGGTCGGTACGGGAATGACTTGAGGGTTGTGCTCCGAAGTCGGTGGGCCCCGGGCGACCGCGCGCGCCCAGGGAAGTGGGAAGGTTTCGTGTTTGCAGGGGCGCCTGTGGCTGGCCACTGGGAGTTCCGACCGCGGGCGGAGTTGCGCGTTTTGTGTGGAACCGCGGGGGCGTTGACGCGCAGTCTGGATCATCGAGGGCGACTCGAGGCAGGTGATGTGCACCAGAAGTGCATGCTGCTGGCGCTGAAGACGGTGCCGCTGCGCGTGGCGAAGTATGACGTGCAGCTGCGCGACGCGTCCGTGCGGGCGGTGCAGGCGGCGCAGGCGATCCTGACGCGAATGGTGAAGTTCACGTGCCACGAGTGCCAGGAGCGGTTCCCGGCGTTTCACCCCGCCTTCGAGCCGCCGGACCAGCTGGCGGATGAGATGCTGCTGCTGCGTCGCGGCGGGGACGGGCTGGCTGCGTGCAGCACGGAGGTGGCCGAGTGGGACGAGGTGCCGCCGAACGACCCGCCGGATGGCTTCGCCCTGGAGTGCGCGGGCGTGTGCATGCGGTGTAGGCGGGATCTGGACAAGCAGGCGGCGGCCGCGCCCACGGAAGACGACCTGTATCAGGTGGTGGGTCTCCGCACCGCGGAGAATCACATGGACCCGTGCTTCCGGTTCCCCTCCGATGACCTGCGCGACCTGTTCGACCAGGCCACGCTCACGGAGAGCCTGCTCATTGCTCTGGACCACATGCAGGTGCATCTGGCCACCGTGTCTCGGACAGGGCTGCGCAAGTTCCGCAAGAACATCATCTCGTTCCCGCAGGATGTGGCCGGGTTCGCGCGGCGTCACGAGCTAATGAAGGGGTACCGCGTCGGGGATCGCGTGAACTCGGTGCGCGGACCTGGCGAGCGCCCCGACGACCCGCACCGCCCAGAGCGCATTGCCGCGGGGGGCACCGACGAGGAGCGGCAGCGCTTCGGCGTGGACGTGTACGGGCGCCTGGTGTTTCCCGGTCGGGTCGCGGAGGTGCTGCTCAGTGGGGAAGTGATCATCGACTACGACCATGGCGGCAGGGGGAGGGAGCTTCAGGAGAACGTGGAGCCGCGGGTGATGCTGCCCTGGCACCCGAGGAAGGTGCCCTTCAGTCTGATGCTGCGGCGGAACGTTGGTTTCGGGAAGGAGGTGGTCGAGGGCCTGCACGTGCGCTGGCGCTACTGTGGGCACCTGCTGCGGGCGCTGTGCGCGTTCGCCGGCACGTACGGGCCCTGGCGCCTGGGCGGCACTGCGAATGAGCCCATGCACAAGTACTACGACCCGCGTTTGTTTGATGTGCTGCCGGACGACGACATCATCCGGTGCTATGCGCCGAAGGAGAGCGACGACGGCGCCGTGCTGTCGGGGGACGAGGCGGGGGAAGCCGAGGGGCCGGGGCCGGTGACTCGGGCGGAGGCCATTGCCAGGGATACTGTTCCGTGTGGCGTCGACGTCGTCACGCCGCGGCAGTTCATTGCCGCGGGTTTCGACGTGCACTTCGTGGGGCCGCGTGATGAGGCTCAGCGAGGGGCGAGAGTCCGCGACGGCGACGGCGCACAGCGTGGCGACGAGGGCGGCCAGGACGCCGCGGGCGACGGTGGTGCGAGGGAGGCAGATGAGGACCAGTTCGATGTCGGGGACGGAGACGAGGCCATGGCCGTCGATCACGATGTGTTCAGTGCTTGGCTCGAGAAGGCGCAGTTCAGGTACGGCGGGGCTGTGCAGCGATGGTGGGCGGGGCTGCAGCCGGAGGCGGAGGGCCATTTGGAGGGCTGAAGTTTGGTGATGACGAGACGACGGAGGACCTGTTCGGGCGCTTGCTGGACGCGGCGCGGGGGGAGAGAACAGTGGTGGCCGTGCAGAGGGATCGGGTGCCCGTGGAGTGCGTGCGCGTCGATTTCCTCGTGGACTGGATCGGGCCGCGGGTCGGGGGGCCGTTCTCTGACCCAGACGGGGGCGTCACTCCGGAGGCGGTCCTGGACGATGTGATGCTGGAATTGGCCATGGCCGGCAGGTTCGTGGGAGCTGCTCAGGACAAGGATACGGGGTGCGTGGAGGAGAATTTGCCGGAGTTTGACGAGGACGAGGTGGTCGCGCGGACGGGAGAGCGGATGATTTACGGGTGGCCCGGCCAGAGTGACGACCCGATCCCGGCGCGCTCCGTCGGTCGCTTCGCGAGGGCGTTCCCGTTGGAGTTCCCGATGGGCATCGGCGACCTCTTCGAGGACCGCCCTCGCCGGGTCTCCGTGCAGGAGTGGGTGCAGCACCTGATGCGCTACCGCACCGGGCAGTTCGTTGGTGGTCCGCGTGGGCAGCGCGTGATGTGGGCTATGGTGAACGTGCTGCTCCTGAACGAGGCACGGGCGAAGGGCTTCGGCGTGTATCGGACCATGTACAGGCGGGCGGGGCTCGCGGTGCAGGGCCCGAGTGTGATGACCAAGGGTGGGCTCAGGCAGATCTTGGAGAGCGAGGACCGGGTGCGGATCCTGGTGGGTCAGCTGGCGAACGTTGGGCGCGACGTGCCCTCGACCACGATGCATTGGTCCTATGAGTCCAAGAAGTTGCAGAGTACCGTGAAGCACCTGTCCTGGCACCCGCCCTGGGTCGAGGGCCCTCTGGCGGACGGCGCGGAGCCTGTCGGCAGGCGGTTCCTGCGCGAGATGGACTTGCCGGCGGGGAACGGGCGGACTCAGCGCAGGCGGCCTCTCGTGCCGGATGTTGTCGGGCTCGGCCGGCACCCGTCCATCTGGTGGACGCAGAATCCGTTCTACAATGCCGCGTTTGACATTCAGCGCATGGGAGGAGGCCGGGGGGCGCGGGCGGCAGGGGAGCGCGCCCTCGGGGATTGGGTGGGTGACGGGCGAGAGGAGCGCTTTCGGTTCGCTCGGGACAACCCGGACCTGGTGGCGTACATGATGGCCCTGCGAGTGGAGCTGAACATGCGGATGGTGATGCCCGCAGTGCTGCCGCACTCTGAGCAGTTCAAGTACATGGCCATGGCCAGGGCCGAGTGTGGCGCGGGAGGGAATCTGCACTACCACGGGTTCAGCGTAGGGTTGCCCGGGCCCGAGGTTGCGCGGGTGCGTGCGGACGTGGACGGGGAGGGCGACATGCTCCCGCCGAGCGTGACCAGCGACTTGGCGGCGTGTTTGCCATCGCTGGAGGCGGGGCCGATGGCTTGGCCCCCGCAGGAGCAGAAGCGCCGCGCCGCTGCTCTCGCGGTCCTGGAGCAGGTGCTGCGCGCCGCTGCCGGCCGGCCAGGCGCGCGTGCATCCAGGGGTCGTGGGGGTGAGGGTACGGCGGCTTCAGGGTCTGGGAGTGAGGATGGCGCGGACGACGACGATGAGGATGAGTTCGTGGGCAGGGCTGATGCGCTGCTTGACGCGCTGGTGGATCGCGGGTGGTTGGTGATCGTTGATGTTGATGAGGGTGCGCGAGGTCGGGGAGGAGAACGAGATGTCGCGTTCGAGCGTGTCGGCCGAGAGATTTCCGCGCCTGTGGACGCGCCGGGAGAGAGTCCTGTGGAGGACGGTGAGGGCGGTGACGGCGCAGAGGACGCCGGTGCGGGTCGGCCTGCTGGAGTTCCTGATGGGGCCCGCTTGCAGCGCTTGACGGGTGCTGGCGCTGATTTCGGCGTGCTGAAGCCAGAACACGAGAACGTTTCGCTGCAGAGCGTTCTGGAGAAGCGGTTCTATGAGTTCTTCGGGCACGTGGTCTCGGAGTGGAACCCCTGCTACGATGACGCGGGCGCGTGCAGATACACGTGGGACGATGAGGTTGGGGCCTTCGATGTTGACGTGGAGATGGAAGACGAGGCTGCTGCTGAGACGTCGGAGGCCCGGGCGGTCCGGAGCGTGCCTGCGTCTGCGCCAGAGTGCTTGAACTTGCGGAAGGTTCTGGACGAGGCCTTTCAGTCCGAGGCAGCAGGGACGTTGGACGTGCAGCCGGTTCGGAGAATGGTGTCCGCGCTGGTGAACAGGGTTGCGCGCCACACGAAGCATGGCATGGGCCCGCCGAAGCTCGGGGTACATGCGTGTGCGCGCGGCAAGGAGGGGTGCGTGTTCTGCCGGTATGATTTTCCGCGAGAGAGGTGGGGCCGCGTCGGGCCGAGACCGTTCCGGATGGAGAAGGGGCGCAGGGAGGGCCACTGGCAGGCGGTGTTCCCGAGGAACGACCGGCTCTGCAACAGCTACGAGGAGCACGTGCTCCTGGCCAATATGGGGAACATCGATTGGCGCCCCGTCCTGAACCTGTGGGCCGTTGTGGAGTACGTCACGAAATATGCGACGAAAGCGCCCAAGGGCTCGCGGAAGATCAAGGAGGTGCTGGACGACGCCGTCAACGAGGTCTGCGCGTACGTTCCCGACGGCGAGGGCACCGACTTCCTCCGACGCTCGATCCAGAAGTTCTTCGCTCGGATGCTCGGGGAGAGGGATTACCATTGTTACGAAGTGGCGCTGCTGGGGTTGCGCTTGCCAATGGTCTTGTCCATGATGCCCGTCGTGACTCTGAACACGACGGGCGCGCGTGCCCTGAAGCCTGCGTCCGCACTGCGGGACAAGTCGGAGGATGAGCCGGTTCACTGGGATAGCAAAGTGGACAAGTTCGACAAGCGCCTGGAGTTCGTGCGGCGCCAGCGGGCCCGGGGCGACGGGTCCATCGCGGAGGAGGAGGTGCGCGATGTGTCACTCTTCGAGTTTTACTGGAAGTACGCCGTGTATCGAGGGAAGCTGAGGCGCGGGAACCCTGCGGTGTGCCTGCAGGTGACGCCCGGCTATAGCGCGGAGTGTGCGAGCGTGGAGCACGCCTGCCACGAGGCGTACGCGCGGGCGAACGTCATCGCGCACTGGCGGCACATGGCGACGGCGGACCGCAGAGCCATGATCGGTGCAGAGATGCGGCGCGACGTCCGCCCTGTGCCGGAAGTCTGCATTGGGGCCACGGATTTCGTGCCCCATGCTGGGGGCGATCGGTTCCTGGGAGTGCAGGATCTGTGGTTCAAGTCGGGGGGGGCGGCTTGGAGGGGCAGGGAGGATCGGTTCTGGGAGATATGTTGATGGAGATGCTCACGGACCCGATGCTCCGACAGTGGGTGCCGGCGTGGGTCGTGGAGCAGTACGAACGCGCGAATCCGTTCTACAAGGAGGTGCTGGGCGCAATCTTGGAGGCTGGTGGGGTGCGGACCAACCGCGAGCTGCTGAGGCGGACGCGCCGCGAGATGGTGCGTCGGCACCGGGCGCGGCAGCAGGGGCGTGACGCTGGGGCGGGCGACGCCGCGGGCGACGTGGGGGGCCAGTAATCCGACGGTGGCTCGAGGGAGGGTGACGCTGGCAGAGAGAGCGATGCGGCGGAGTCGGGGGAGGACGTGGAGGAGCTGGTGGACAGACTCGCGCAGAACGCCGAGGACGATCCCAACGAGGAGCCTCGGGATATCGTGTTGCGCGACCCGCGACCAGGGGAGGGTGTGGAGGGTGCCGCAGGTGCGGGGGAGGTGTCCGAGTGGGATCGCCGCCCAGCGGATGAGCGTGTTAGCGCGGCGGGCCCCGCGGTGCAGGCGGCAGACGTGCGCGTCGGGGATGTGGCGCGGGAGGACGTTCGCGGGAGGGTGCGTGTGAACCCGAAGGATTTCAATTGGCTGGATGAACCGTGCAATGTGTCGACAGGGGAGAAGCGGCGCCACGAGGAGCTGCGCGATGTCTGGTACGGCAAGGCCAACGTGGGTGACGGGGCCGAGGTCGTCTTGCGCGAAGACCTGGACCCCTGGCAGAAGTTTGCCCACGACATCGTTATGGATGGACGCCACTCCGAGAAGGACCCGCTCCGCCTGATGGTCACGGGCGTGGCAGGCACGGGGAAGTCGCGCACGGTGCGTAGTTTTGTGGCGGCGAGGCGACAGAGGGCGCGTCAGACGGCTCCGCGGACCAGAATGGATCGGGTGCCGGGCCTCCGGGGTGGGATGCGGGAGGGAAGGCGCTCTCAGTCGGAGATTGATGAGGAGGTGCGGAATTGCTGTTTGCTGGCTGCTCCGACAGGGTGCGCCTCGTTCCAGTTGAAGTATGGGGCGACTACTCTGCACAGGGCTTTCGGCGTTCCGGTGGGGTACTGCGGGCCTTGGAAGCAAAAGGGCGGTGAACGCTTCTTGCGGACGCGGGACCGGTTGCGGCAGGCGAAGCTGTTTGTGTTGGATGAGATGAGTATGATCGGGCGGCAGATGTTGGGGAAGATCGAGTACAAGGTGCAGGACACTCTGGGCCCGGATGCGAAGTTTGCGGCACGCGGAGGAGGCGGACAAGGAGGAAAGGGGAGGAAGATGGAGGAGGACGAGCCAGTGTATCTCGGCGGGAAGGATGTCGTGCTGGCAGGAGATCCGCAGCAGGCGCCGCCCATCGGCGACGATCCGTTGTATCGAATGGGCAAGTATGAGGGGCATGGGAAAAATAAGCCGAGGGGGGCGGAGCGCACTCCAGACGATGCGTGGAGTACGGAGAAGTTGGTGGCCACGGGCCAGTTTGTGCGCAATGCGTTCCAGGACGTCGCCGTGCTACGGCGCGTGCACAGATGGAGTGGGAAGAAGGAGGGTCTGTCCGCCGAGCGGCAGGCGGAGTACCGGCGGGATGCCGATCGTTTTCTGGAGGTGACCAAAGGAATGGCGCAGTGCACGTGGGACCAGTCGGATCATGCGTGGTTGAGGCGCCGGAACAGGTCGGTGCTGCAGATGACGAAGGAGGGCAGGGAGGAGCTCGCAGCGTTCGAGACGGCGCCGCTGCTGATGGATGGCAGGAAGGATCGGGCGTCGGGTGCCTGCGGCGCGGATAGGGTGAACCTGGAGAGGCTGTACCAGGTGGCGGCTGCCAGTGGCAAGCCCATTGCGTCTCTGCGCGCCTATCACAATTGGAAGGATAAAAGTAAATCTCGGCCGGAAGAGATGGCGGCCGACGATTTCCGAGGGATCGAGAACGAGCTTCACAGGTGTGAAGGGGCGCGCGTGCTGCTGACGCAGAACTTGTGGGTCGAGGCGGGGTTGATGAACGGGGCGATGGGCACGCTGCGCGGGTACATGTGGCCGGACGGGGCGGACCCGCACAACAGTGCGCGCCCGGATCTGCAGGCGCCCATTTGTGTTTTCGTCGAGTTCGACGACGTCGATCTGGGAAAGGACGAGAATGGCGAGCCGCGGTCTTTCTTCAAGAACGATCCTGTGCGCAAGAACTGGGTGCCCATCTGGAGGCAGACTGTATCGTCCACGACGGAGGACGGCCTCGCGCGCGAGAACTACCCGCTGCAGCTGGCGTGGGCTTTGACGCACTGGAAGGCGCAGGGGATGACGTTGGCGAAAGTCCGCGTGCACATGTCGGCGAAGACCGCGGCCGTCGCTGGGATCGGGTTCGTCGCAACGACGCGCGTCAGGCATCCGTGGGACTTGGTGTTCGAGGAAGACTTGCCGGAGTACGCGGACTTCATGCGGGCCAGGCACACGACGGCGTTCCGGGAGCGCCGTCGGTTCGAGCTGCGGTTGGAGGCGCGCGCTTCGTCAACGTTGCGGAAGTATGGGTACTGCGAGGCGGATTTGTGGACCGCAGAGGAGAGGTGTGCGGCGGGGAGATTGTTGGGCCGTCTCGAGACCGTCCGTGCGGCGCAGGCGGAGAGGCTCAGAGGTCTGAACAGAGTGGTGGATGATGACACTTGGCTCTGGGGTGAGGACGGCGCGCCGTGCGTGTCCGCGTTGGCTGAGGCTGTCGATGCCGAGGCGGGGGGTGATGACGTCGCGCGGCGGCGTCTGACCGCCGTGGCTGACAGGCTCCTGGACCGGAAGAGGGTGCGCGGTGTGACGTTGGAGGAACGCGAGGCCGCGCGGGAGCTGGCGGGTGGGGATGCAGAGGATTTCGCTGGTGTTGACACGGTGGAAGAGTTGCGGGGGCGTTTGAGGGCTGCCGCTGCCCGGCTGTCGCGGGAGCGCCCGGACGACGACGGAGTGGAGTTGTTGGGCCGTGTCGCTGACATGATGGTGGATCGGTGGGTGGCGTGTGGGCGGTGGGATGGTCGCGTGTTCGATGTCGTGGAACCGAGCCTGGGCCCGCTGCACATGAGCGCTGTGAAGGAGGCCATGGGTGCGCTGGTGCCGCCGAGACTGCACGGGAGCTTGGATAAGGCGGCCAGGAAGATGAAGGATGCGTTCGGGGATGTTCGCGGTGGCTGCGCGCTGCGGATGGACAAGTGGGTCGTGAACGTGCGGTCGGAGGGCGCTCTGGCGGAGGGCAGACTGGAGCGTCAAGCGTTGGAGTTCTTCCTGAAGGTGGCGCGACAGCTGTGCTCAGGGTTAGACCTGCCGATGACTGTGGCCTCGGCAAAGGTGGGCGAGCACGTCGGCGCGGAGGAGAACCCAGAGCATTTTGCTCGGGTGGCGCACAACTGGACGAGCGTTTGGGACGCGAGCTGCGTCAGCGATAAGAAGGAGTTGCTGATGGTTGCTGCCGTGGACGCTCTGAGCGTGTCTGGCGTTCCCCAGGATTGGATCTTCGTGCGCGTCCAGGCTGGTCGGGCGGGGGAGGCGCTCGGGCGTGCCGAGTCTCTGACCGTGTGCGTGTACGATCGAGGCCGCAGGGAGGCGGTTGCAGGGCGAATCGCTCGGAATATCGACGCGCTGCTGCGGCCGATACAGGCCAGTGATGGGCGGCGCCCGCCACCAGTGGTAGAGTTTGGGGAGGCGCCGCACGTTCGGGTGCCTTCGCAGAGGATCGCCGGCGCACTCGGGCTCCTGCTGGGCCACGTTGGTCGCGGGGCCGGTGCCAGGGTGCTGGATGCGTCGGCGGAGTCGTTCGTGCCAGACGTGTGTCGTGCGTTGCGGGGCGCGTTCGCGTCTTTCCGCGCGGGCGTCGGCGCGCGGGGTGCGCGGGATGTCATGGAGTTGTTGCTCTCGGACCAGGAGTGCCGTGACGCTCTGGACCTCTTCGGCGTCGCCCCGCGCGCGGATGTGTCTGGGCCCAGTGCGGCGGGCGCGGGCCGGGCGATGGCGGGTGTGGTGGGGAGGGCCGTGGACGAGGCAGGCGAGGGAGAGGGCCTTGAGGGCGCGTCGACGTTGTCGTTTGCGACGTGGAACATTGCTGGTGGGCATCGCGCTGCCGTGGCGCCGCATTCCTGGACCGCGCGGGATCAGCGCGCCGCGGTTCTTGGCGAGGTGCTCCGTTGGAGGCAGGCGCGCGGGTGTGACGTCGTTGCCTTGCAGGAGTGCGAGGGCGGGGGTGCGTACGAGGAGCTGTCAGGGGAGTTTCAATTGGCGGGCGTTGCGCAGGCGCACGAGTCCAGGGGGTATGTGCATCTGTACGTCAGGCACGGTCTGCGGGCGGAATCTGTGGCTGTGCCAGGGCAGGATCCGTGCGTGCTGTGCCGTGTCCAGGTGCCCGGAGACGGCGGCGCCGGCGGCGATGGGCACGTGCACGTGGCGGCGGTGCACCTGCCCACGGACGCGTCATGGGAACGGCGTCGTGCGATACTTGGGAAGATTGTGGCGAAGTGCGGGGACGAATGCCATCGGCTGCTCATCGTGGGCGACATGAACAGCACGGATGCGCAGGTGCAGGCAGCCGTGGAGCAGTTGCGTCTGAGGGACGCATGGTATGAGGGCCGATCCTGGGGTTGCCCCGGCAATAAGTTCTATTCGGGTCTCGGCGAGAGGGGGGCTGTCGGCCAGAGACGTGACCGGGTGCTCTTTGGAGCGGATCTCTGGTCCGAGGTGCACTTGGTAGGGAAAGGGAAGGTGTTCTTCGAGGGTTCCGAGTTCCACATGTCCGACCACTATGGGCTGTTCGGGTATGTGCGTGCCCACGCGTGCTTTGGATCTCGGGAGCAGAAGATGAGGGCCGTGGCGCAGCGCGCGCGAGTCGTGCTGCAGGCGACGCGCGATCAGTCACAGAGACTGGAGGGTGTGGAGGTTCAGAGTCGGTTACAGCGTGGTCGAGAGGCCGCGGCGCTGGCCCGGCAGCAGGCGCAGGAACGAGATCGAGAGGCGTACTTGCGGACGCAGCAGCGGGCTGCCGGCCGCCGACAGCGCCGTCGGGAACAAGCGATATCCGCAGCGTTCGGGCCACAGAGTTTGTTTGCTTTGGGTCGCCCGGTTCCGCCGCCGCCGACCCCTGTGCCCGGCAGACATGTATGTCCCGAACGTGGCTGGCATTCGCGCGGCTTCGTGGGACAGCGTGCGGTGCGTGCCCGTCCGAGGGATGCCGCGGCCATGGCACACCTGCTACGTGGTCAGTGTGACGCAGCTGATGTTGCGGACGCCTGCCGTCTTGGAGTGGCTTCGATGGCATTCAGAGCAGCAGTGCGAGGACCGGGGCACGGGGCGTTGTTGCGTGTGCGGGATGTGGGAGACGTACAACCAGTTGTGCTCGCGACGCTGGCAGCAGGGACCTGTGAGTGTGCTGCGGCGTACGAGCGTTGACTGCGACGACGATGTGATGGGGCGGCCGAGTGAGTTCAACGACCCGTGGCAGCAGCAGGATGTGTTTGCGTATTGGGGTAAGCTGATGGTGGCTGCGCGTGACGCAGAGATGTTGGCAGGTCGGTTTGCGCAGCGGGAACTCGATAGCATCCGCGCGGTGAATCTGCGGGTGACGTGCGTTGATCAGATGTTCGGGTTCGTCGTGGAGAAGCGGGAGAAGTGTGACGTGTGCAATTACGAGACTGTCGCGTACGAGGCTGAGGATGTGCTGAAGCTGCGTGTTCATGGGCGTCCAGGTGGGCCCATGATGCTGCAGGAGTTGTACTGCGACTTTTGTGCTCCTGAAGATATCGAAAAGAGCTGCCCGGGGTGCTGCCGCGACGAGCGCGACCGGGTTAAGCACGTGAGGCAGACGAGAGCCACTGGTGTGCCACAGGTTCTGGTGGTTCAATTGAGGAGGGGCTCCGAGGCGCGGGAGGCAGTGTGGGTGGAAGAGCAACTGAGGCTGCCAGGGCTTCCCCAGATGCAGTTGGTCGGTGTGGTTTACCATAATGGGCGGTCAGTTAATTGCGGCCATTACACGACTCTGTGCCGCGTTCATGATGGGAGGTACTTCTTGTTTGACGACGACGAGCCACCGCGCTTGATCCGAGACGAGCCGGCGCACATCAAGCAGAAGGAGGCGTACATGGCAGTGTATTGCCGCCTGGGCCGCGGTCAGGGGCAGGGCGCGGGCGCAGGTGCGACCGAGGTGGACGCAGCGCGTGAGGGGCAGGGCAGTGGCGGGAGTGGGCCGGGGGGCGGTGATGCGAGTGCGTCTGGTGGCGGCGGATGGGGCGGGGGTGGGGCTGTTGGTGGTGACGCCGACGGAGCGACGGAGCGCGAGGGGGGGAGTGGGGCGTCGGCGGCCCGAGGGAACGGGCGCGCGGGCGGCGTCGCTGGCGATCGGGCCGGGGCTTCGGCGTCTGTTGGGTCGAGGGGTGAGCCTACGTCCGGCGGTGGAGTTGGTGCAGGGCCAGGCCGTGGAGGACGCAGGGAGGGCGTTGTCTCGGTTGCCGCCGCCGAGCCGCGTTCCGCGAGCAGGCGCCTGCGGAGGAAGTGTGCGGTTTCGACGTCAGGGGAGGGGCGCGCCGTCGATGGTGATGGTGCGGCTGGGCGGCGAGCGGTCACGACGAAGGGCAGGGCTTCGGGCGCAGCCGAGTCAAGGGGCGCGGCAGGCGCCCGCGACTTGACCGCTGGGGTTGGCGGGGGGGCGGTGTCTCCGAGGGAGGGGGGGGTCTCTGGCTCGCCTGGTGGCGCCGCTCCGCGTTCCGCCGCGCGGCGGGCGCGGGAAAAGACGGCGACGCCTCGCTCGGATGCAGGGGCGGCGGGTGGCGCGGCGGGCGCGGCTGGAGTCAGGGATGTCGGCGGGGAGCGCGACGTCGCTGGGCCAGGGCGCGTCCGAGGTGCTCGAGGGTCCGGGGGGGCGCGCGCGGGCGGCGGGGGTCTAGGTGGCGATGTGGCATGCGCGAGTGTCGCGGGGGGGAAAGATGCGGCAGCGGTGGAGGCGGTGCGGGTTTCAGCGTCGGGGAAACGAAAGGTGGAGCCTCGGTCAGAGGCGGAGGTCCCGCGGAGGAGCTCGGCGCGTTTGGCGGCGCGAGCTGCGCCCGGCCCCGTCGCGGCTGAGGGGGGGGCTGCCGCGGGCGAGGGCGCGTATATACGGGGGGGGGTACTGGTGCGCCCGAGGCGCGCGGAGCCGTCTGGGCCGTCGAGTGGCGGCGGCGCCGCGCGAGTGGTGACAGGTTTCGGCGCGGGAAGGATCGAGAACTTGGCTGCGTTCCAGCGCAGCCGCGATTTGGGGGATGCGACGCGCGCGTCGCAGCGGGTCTCGGAGGGGGCCCGAGGGAGGTGCGTGGATATGCAGGGGAATGAGCTGGATCCGTCTGCGGGGTCCGCCTGGCATGCGGGTCGATAGGGCGGGGGGTGCGGTGGGAGCTGGGTGTTGAGGGGGGAAGAGTGGGGAAGCAAGACGGGGGGGGAGAGCGGGTAAACTAGGGCAAGGCTGTGCTGCGAGGTTCGGCTCCTCCCCCCTCAAGTCTTTTCTCTCCGCTGGCGCTCCGTGAGGGCGAAGTGGCTGGAGCGGAGGGAGGGCTGGCCCCGTGTCTGCGTGTGACTGCGTCTCTGTGCGTCTGTGGGTCTGTGTGTCTGTGTGTCTGAGTGTCTGCGTGTCTGTGTGTCTGGTGCTGCGTGTGTCAGTGTGCTTGAATGTCTGTGTGTTTGTGTGTATGTGTGTCTCTGTGTCTGTGTGTCTGTGTGCTTGTGTTTCTGTCTTTCTGTCTTTCTGTGTGTCTGTGTGTCTGTGTGTCTGTGTGTCTGTGTGTCTGAATGTCTAAGTTTTTGCGTGTCTGTGTGTCTGTGTGTCTGTGTGTTTGTGTGTCTGTGTGTTTGTGTGTCTGTGTGTCCCTGTGCCTGTGTGTGTTTTTCTGTCTTTCTTTGTGTCCGTGTGTCTGTGTGTCTGTGTATCTGTATGTCTGGTTGCCTGTGTGTCTATGTGAATGTGTGTCTGTGTGTCTGTGTGTCTGGGTGTTTGGGTGTCCGTCTGTCAGTGTGTCCGTGTGTCTGTGTGTCTGTGTTTCTGTGTATCCTTGTATTTGTGTGTCTGTATGTCTCTGTGTCTGTGTGTCTGTGTGTCTGTGTGTCTGTGTGTGTGTCCGTGTGTCTGTGTGTCAGCGTGTCCGTGTGCCCATGTGTCTGTGTGTCTGTGCGTCTGTGTGTCTGTGGGCCCGTGTGTGTGTCTGTGTGTCTGTGTGTCAGCGTGTCCGTGTAACCATGTGTCTGTGTGTCTGTGTGTCTGTGTGTATGTGTGTCTGTGTGTCTGTGTGTCTGAATGTCTGTGAGTCCTGTTTGTTTTTGTGTTGGTGTGTCCGTGTGTCTGTGTGCTGGTGTCTGTGTGTTCGTGTGTCCGTGTGTCTGTGTGTTTGAGTGTCTGAGTGTTTGTGTGTCTGTGTTTCTGTGTGTCTGTGAGTTCGTGTGTCTGTGTGTATGTGTGTCTGTGTGTCTGTGTGTCTGTGTGTCTGTGTATATGTCTGTCTGTGTGTCTCTGTGTCTGTTTGTCTGTGTGTCTGTGCGTCCGTGTCTTTTGTGTCCGTGTGTCCGTGTGGTCGTGTCTGTGTGTTTGTATGTCTGTGTGTTTGTGTGTTCGTGTGTCTGTGTGTCTGAGTGTCTGCGTTTCTGGGTGTGTATGTGTCTGTGTGACTGGTTGTCTCTGTGTCTGTGTATCCTTGTGTCTGCGTGTCTTTGTGTGTGTGTGTCTGCGTGTCTGTGTGTCTGTCTGTTTGTGGATCTGTCTGTGAGTCTGTCTTTCTGTGCGTCTGTGTGTGTGTCTGTCTGTCTGTTCGCGTGAATTTGCGTGTGTGTGTGCGCGTGTGCGCGTGCGTGTCAGTGTGTGAGTGTGTGCGCGCGCGGCGCTGGCAGCCCCGCGCTGCCGCCCCACCCCCTTCCGGGCGCTCCGCGAGGGCGGAGTGGTTGGAGTGGAGGGAGGGCCGGCCCCAACATGGGGCGGCGCCTCCCCCCTCCGGAGCGCTGGAAGGGGGTGTGGTGGGTGGGGGGGCTCTGTCTGCCTGTCTGTGTGTCTGTGTGTCTGTGTATCTGTGTGTCTGTGTTTTTGTGCGTCTGTGTGTCTGTGTGTCAGTGTGTCAGTGTGTTTGTGTATCTGTTTGTCTGTGTGTCTGTGTGTCTGTCTGTCTGGGTGTTTTGTGTGTCTGTGTGCCTGTGTGCCTTTGTGCCTGCGTGTCTGTGTGTCCTTGTGCCTGCGTGTCTGTGTGTGGGTGTGTCTGCGTGGCCGCGTGTCTGTGTGTCTGCGTGTCTGTGTGTCCGTGTGTCTATGTGTCTGTGTGTCTGTGTGTCTGTGTGCTTCAGTGTCTGTGTGTCTGTGTGCTTGAGTGTCTGTGTGTCTGTGTGTCTGTGTATTTGTGTGTCTGTATGGCTGTGTGTCTGTGTGTCTCCGTGTCTGTGTTTCTGTGTGTCTGTTTGTCTGTGTGTCTGTGTGTCTGTGTGTCTATTTGTCCGTGTGTCTGTGTGTCTGTGTGTCTGTGGGTCTGTGGGTCTGTGTGTCTGTTTGTCCGTGTGTCTGTGTGTCTCTATGGCCGTATGTCTGTCTGTCTGTGTGAGAGTTTGTCCGTGTGTCTGTGTCCGTGTGTCTGTGTGTCTGTGTGTCTGTGTGTCTGTGGGTCTTTGTGTCTGTGTGTCTATGTGTGTCTGTCTGTCTGTCTGTTTGTCTGTCTGTATGTGCGTCTGTGTGTCTGTGTGTCTGTGTGTCTGTGTGTCTGTGTGTCTGTGAGTCAGTGTGTCTGTGTGTCTGTTTGTATGTGTGCCTGTGTTTCTGTCTGCGTGTCTTCCTGTGTGTCTGTGTGTTTGTGTGGCCGTGTCTGTGTGTCTATGTGTCTGTGAGTCTGTGTGTCTGTGTGTTTGTGTCTCTGTGTGTCTGCGTGTCTGTGTTTCTGTGTGTCAGTGTGTCAGTGTGTCATTGTGTCTGTGTGTCTGTGTGTCTGTGTGTCTGTGTGTCTTGTGTGTGTGTCTGTGTGTCTGGGTGTCCCTGTTTCTGTGTGTTTGTGTGTCCGTGCGTCTGTGTGTCTGTGTGTCTGTTTCTTTTTTGCGTCGGTGTGTCTGTGTGTCAGTGTGTCAGTGTGTCGGTGTATTTGTTTGTGTGTGTCTGTGTGTCTGTCTGTCTGTGTGTCTGTGTGCCTGTGTGCCTTAATGCCTGCGTGTCTGTGTGTCCTCGTGTCTGTGTGTCTGTGTGCGTGTATGCGTGTGCCTGTGTGTCTGTGTGTTTGTGTTTCTGTGTGTCTGAGTGTCTGTGTGTCTGTGTGTCTGGTGCTGTGTGTGTGTCAGTGTGCTTGAGTGTCTGTGTGTCTGTGTGTCTTTGTAGCTGTGTGTCTGTACGTCTGTGTGTTTGTGTGTCTGCGTGTCTGTGTGTCTGTGTGTCTGTGTGTCTGTGCGTCTGTGTGTCTGTGTGTCTGTGTGTCTTTGTGTCTGTGTGCCTGTGTGCCTGTGTTTCTGTTTTTCTGTTTTTCTGTGTCTGTGTTTCTGTGTGTCTGTGTGTCTGTGTGTCTGTGTGTCTGAGCGTCCGCTTGTCTGTGCGTCTGTGTGTCTGTGGGTCTGTGGGTCTCTGTGTCTGTGTGTCTGTGTGTCTGTGTGTTTGTGTGTCCCTGTGCCTGTGTGTGTTTGTCTGTCTGTCTTTGTGCCAGTGTGTTTCCGTGTCTGTGTATCTGTGTGTGTGGTGGCCGGTGTGTCTGTGTGTCCGTGTGTCCGCGTGTCAGTGTGGCTGTGTGTTTGTGTTTCCGTGTGTCAGTGTGTCAATGTGTCAGTGTGTCAGTGTGTTTGTGTGTCTATGTGTCTGTGTGTCTGTGTGTCTTGGTGTCTGGGTGTCAGTCTGTCAGTGTGTCCGCGTGTCTGTGTGTCTGTGTGTGTGTGTGTCTGTGCATCTGTGTGTCTGGTTGTTTCTGTGTTTGTGTGTCTGTGTGTTTGCGTGTCTGTGTGTCCGTGTGCGTGTCCGTGTGGGTGTGTGTCTGCGTGACCGCGTGTCCGTGTGTCTGTTTGTCTGTGTGTCTGTGTGTCTGTGTGTCTGTGTGTCTGTGTGTCTGTGTGTCTGTGTGATTTTGTGTTGGTGTGTCTGTGTGTCTGTGTGTTGGTGTCTGTGTTCTGTGTGTCCGTGTGTCTGTGTGCTTGTGAATCTGTGTGTTTGTGTGTCCGTGTGTCTGTGTGTATGTGTGTCTGTGTTTCTGTGTGTCTTTGTGTCTGTGTGTCTGTGTGTCTGTGTGTTTGGGTTTTGTGTGTCTGTATGTCCGTGTGTCTTTTGTGTCCGTGTGTCCGTGTCTGTGTTTCTGCATGGCTGTGTGTTTGTGTGTCCGCGTGTCTGTGTGTCTGAGTATCTGCGTGTCTGGATGTCTGTGTGTCTGTGTGACTGGTTGGCTGTGTGTCTGTGTATCCTTGTGTCTGCGTGTCTGCGTGTCTGTGTGTCTGCGTGTCCGTTTGTCTGTGTGTCTGTGTGTCTGTCTGCCTGTCTATCTGTCTGTGTTGTCTTTCTGTGCGTCTGTGTGTGTGTGTGTCTGTCTGTCTGTCTGTCTGTCTGTCTGTCTGTCTGTCTGTCTGTCTGTGCGCGTGTATTTGCGTGTGTGTGTGTGTGCGTGCGTGTGTGTGTGTGTCAGTGTGTGTGTGTGTGTGTGCGTGCGCGCGCGGTGCTGGCAGCCCCTCGCTGGCCCCCCCCTGCCTCTCCCTTTCTCGGGCGCTCCGCGAGGGCGGAGTGGTTGGTCCGTGGAGGGAGGGCCGGCCCCAAAATGGGGCGGTCCCTCCCCCCTCCGGAGCGCCGGAAGGGGGTGTGGTGGGTGGGGGGGGGGGGGCTCTGTCTGCCAGTCAGTGTGTCTGTGTGTCTATGTGTCTGTGTGTCTATGCTTCTGTGTGTCTGTGTTTTTGTGTGTATGTGTGTCAGTGTGTCAGTGTGTCAGTGTGTCTGTGTATCTGTTTGTCTGTGTGTCTGTGTGTCTGGGTGTCTGGGTGTCTGTGTGTCTGTGTGCCTGTGTGCCTTTGTGCCTGCGTGTCTGTGTGTCCTTGTGTCTGCGTGTCTGTGTGTTGGTGTGTCTGCGTGTCTGCGTGTGTGTGTGTGTCTGCGTGTCTGTGTGTCCGTGTGTCTGTGTGTGTGTGTGTGTGTGTGTGTCTGCATCTGGTGCTCTGTGTGTCTGTGTGCTTGAGTGTCTGTGTGTCTGTGTGTCTGTGTATTTGGGTGTCTGTATGTCTGTGTGTCTGTGTGTCTGCGTGTCTGTGTTTCTGTGTGTCTGTGTGTCTGTGTGTCTGTGTGTCTATGTGTCCGTGTGTCTGTGTGTCTGTGTGTCTTTGTGTCTGTTTGTCTGTGTGTCTGTGTGTCTGGGTGCCTGTGTCTGTGTGTCTTTGTGTCTGTGTGTCCGTGTGCTTGTGTCTGTATGGCCGTGTGTCTGTCTGTCTGTCTGTGTGTGTGTTGTCTGTGTGTCCGTGTGTCCGTGTGTCTGTGTGTCTGTGTTTATGTGTGTCTGTGGGTCTCTGTGTTTGTGTGTCTGTGTGTGTGTCTGTCTGTCTGTCTGTGTGTCTGTGTGTCTTTGTGTCTGTGTGTCTGTGTGTCTGGTTGCCTGTGTGTCTGTGTGTCCGTGTGTCTGTGTGTCTGTGTGTCTGTGTGTCTGTGTGTCTGTATGCCTGTGTGTCTGTGTGTGTGTGTCTGTCTGTCTGTCTGTCTGTGTGTCTGTATGTCTGATTGCCTGTGTGTCTGTGTGTCCGTGTGTCAGTGTGTCTGTGTGTCTATGTTTCTGTGTGTCAGTGTGTCACTGTGTCAGAGTGCCAGTGTGTCTGTTTGTCTATGTGTCTATGTGTCTGTGTGTCTGGGTGAGTGTTTATCCTTGTATTTGTGTGTCTGTATGTCTCTGTGTCTGTGTGTCTGCGTGTCTGTGGGTCCGTGTGTGTGTGCGTGTGTGTCTGTGTGTCTGTGTGTCAGCGTGTCCGTGTAATCATGTGTCTGTGTGTCTGTGTGTATGTGTCTCTGTGTGTCTGTGTGTCTGAATGTCTGTGTGTCCTGTGTGTTTTTGTGTTGGTGTGTCTGTGTGTCTGTGTGTTGGTGTCTGTGTGTTCGTGTGTCCGTGTGTCTGTGTGTCTGAGTGTCTGTGTGTTTGTGTGTCCGTTGTCTGTGTGTCTGTAAGTTCGCGTGTCTGTGTGTGTGTGTGTGTCTGTGTGTCTTTGTGTCTGTGTGCCTGTGTTTCTGTGTGTCTGTGTGTCTCTTTGTCTGTTTGTCTGTGTGTCTGTATGTCTGGGTCTTTTGTGTCCTTGTGTCCGTGTGCTCGTGTCTGTGTGTTTGTATGTCTGTGTGTTTGTGTGTTCGTGTGTCTGTGTGTCTGAGTGTCTGCGTGTCTGGGTCTCTGTGTGTCTGTGTGACTGGTTGTCTGTGTGTCTGTGTATCCTGTGTCTGCGTGTCTTTGTGTGTGTGTGTCTGCGTGTCTGTGTGTCTCTCTGTTTGTGGATCTGTCTGTGTGTCTGTCTTTCTGTGCGTCTGTGTGTGTGTCTGTCTGTCTGTCTGTCTGCGCGTGAATTTGCGTGTGTGTGCGTGCGCGTGCGTGTGTGCGTGTCAGTGTGTGAGTGTGTGCGCGCGCGGCGCTGGCGGCCCCGCGCTGCCGGCCCCCCCCCCCCCCTACGGGCGCTCCGCGAGGGCGGAGTGGTTGGAGTGGAGGGAGGGCCGGCCCCAAAATGGGGCGGCGCCTCCCCCCTCCGGAGCGCTGGAAGGGGGTGTGGTGGGTGGGGGGGCTCTGTCTGCCTGTCTGTGTGTCTATGTGTCTGTGTGTCTGTGTGTCCGTGTTTTTGTGCGTCTGTGTGTCAGTGTGTCAGTGTGTCTGTGTATCTGTTTGTCTGTGTGTCTGTGTGTCTGTCTGTCTGGGTGTTTGTGTGTCTGTGTGCCTGTGTGCCTTTGTGCCTGCGTATCTGTGTGTCCTTCGTAGCCGCGTGTCTGTGTGTCTGCGTGTCTGTGTGTCCGTGTGTCTATGTGTCTGTGTGTCTGTGTGTCTGTGTGCTTGAGTGTCTGTGTGTCTGTGTGCTTGAGTGTCTGTGTGTCTGTGTGTATGTGTATTTGTGTCTGTATGGCTGTGTGTCTGTGTGTCTCCGTGTTTGTGTTTCTGTGTGTCTGTTTGTCTGTGTGTCTGTGTGTCTGTGTGTCTATGTGTCCGTGTGTCTGTGTGTCTGTGTGTCTGTGTGTCTGTCTGTCTGTGTGTCTGTATGTCTGATTGCCTGTGTGTCTTTGTGTCCGTGTGTCTGTGTGTCTGTGTGTCCGTGTGTTTTTTGTGTCTGTATGGCCGTATGTCTGTCTGTCTGTGTGAGAGTTTGTCCGTGTGTCCGTGTGTCCGTGTGTCTGTGTGTCTGTGTGCTTGTGTGTCTGTGGGTCTGTGGGTCTGTGTGTCTATGTCTGTATGTCTGTCTGTCTGTCTGTATGTGTGTCTGTGTGTCTGTGTGTCTGTGTGTCTGTGTGTCTGTGTGTCTGTGAGTCAGTGTGTCTGTGTGTCTGTTTGTATGTGTGCCTGTGTTTCTGTCTGCGTGTCTTCCTGTGTGTCTGTGTGTTTGTGTTGCCTTGTCTGTGTGTCTGTGTGTCTGTGAGTCTGTGTGTCTGTGTGTTTGTGTCTCTGTGTGTCTGCGTGTCTTTGTTTCTGTGTGTCAGTGTGTCAGTGTGTCAATGTGTCTGTGTCTCTGTGTGTCTGTGTGTCTGTGTGTCTGTGTGTCTGGGTGTCCCTATTTCTGTGTGTCTGTGTGTCTGTGTGTCTGTGTGTCTGTGTGTCTGTTTCTTTTTTGCGTCTGTGTGTCTGTGTGTCAGTGTGTCAGTGTGTCGGTGTATCCGTTTGTGTGTGTCTGTGTGTCTGTCTGTGTGTGTCTGTGTGCCTGTGTGCCTTTTTGCCTGCGTGTCGGTGTGTCCTTGTGTCTGTGTGTCTGTGTGCGTGTATGCGTGTGCCTGTGTGTCTGTGTGTCTGTGTTTCTGTGTGTCTGTGTGGCTGAGTGTCCGTGTGTCTGTGTGTCTGTGCATCTGTGTGTCAGTGTGCTTGAGTGTCTGTTTGTCTGTGTGTCTTTGAATTTGTGTGTCTTTATGTCTGTGTGTCTGTGTGTCTGCGTGTCTGTGTGTCTGTGTGTCTGTGTGTCTGTGTGTCAGTGTGTCTGTGTGTCTGTGTGTCTGTGTTCCTGTGTGCCTGTGTTTCTGTCTTTCTGTCTTTCTGTGTGTCTGTGTTTCTGTGTGTCTGTGTGTCTGTGTGTCTGAGTGTCCGCTTGTCTGTGCGTCTGTGTGTCTGTGGGTCTGTGGGTCTCTGTGTCTGTGTGTCTGTGTGTCTGTGTGTCTGTGTGTCCCTGTTCCTCTGTGTGCGTGTTTGTCTGTCTGTCTTTGTGTCCGTGTGTTTTTGTGTCTGTGTATCTGTGTGTCTGGCGGCCTATGTGTCTATGTGTCTGTGTGTCTGTGTGTCCGTGTGTCCGTGTGTCAGTGTGGCTGTGTGTCTGTGTTTCTGTGTGTCAGTGTGTCAGTGTGTCAGTGTGTCAGTGTGTCTGTGTGTCTATGTGTCTGTGTGTCTGTGTGTCTTGGTGTCTGGGTGTCAGTCTGTCAGTGTGTCCGCGTGTCTGTGTGTCTGTGTGTCTGTGTGTCTGTGCATCTGTGTGTCTGGTTGTTTCTGTGTCTGTGTGTCTGTGTGTTTGCGTGTCTGTGTGTCCGTGTGTGTGTCCGTGTGGTTGTGTGTCTGCGTGACTGCGTGTCCGTGTGTCTGTGTGTCTGTGTGTCTGTGTGTCTGTGTGTCTGTGTGTCTGTGTGTCTGTGTGTCTGTGTGTCTGTGTGTTTTTGTGTTGGTGTCTCTGTGTGTTTGCGTGTTGGTGTCTGTGTTCCGTGTGTCCGTGTGTCTGTGTGCCTGTGTGTCTGTGTGTTTGTGTGTCTGTGTGTCCGTGTGTCTGTGTGTATGTGTGTCTGTGTTTCTGTGTGTCTGTGTCTGTGTGTCTGTGTGTCTGTGTGTCTGTTTCTGTGTGTCTGTATGTCCGTGTGTCTTTTGTGTCCGTGTGTCCGTGTCTGTGTGTCTGCATGGCTGTGTGTTTGTGTGTCCGCGTGTTTGTGTGTCTGAGTATCTGCGTGTCTGGATGTCTGTGTGTCTGTGTGACTGGTTGGCTGTGTGTCTGTGTATCCTTGTGTCTGCGTGTCTGTGTGTCCGTGTGTCTGCGTGTCCGTCTGTCTGTGTGTCTGTGTGTCTGTCTGCCTGTGGATCTGTCTGTTTTGTCTTTCGGTGCATCTGTGTGTGTGTCTGCCTGTCTGTGTGTCTGTGCGCGTGTATTTGCGTGTGTGTGTGTGTATGCGTGCGTGTGTGTGTGTGTGTCAGTGTGTGTGTGTGTGTGTGTGCGTGCGCGCGCGGCGCTGGCAGCCCCGTGCTGGCCCCCCCCCGCCCTTCCCCTTTCTCGGGCGCTCCGCGAGGGCGGAGTGGTTGGAGTGGAGGGAGGGCCGGCCCCAAAATGGGGCGGTGCCTCCCCCCTCCGGAGCGCCGGAAGGGGGTGTGGTGGGTGGGGGGGGGGGGGCTCTGTCTGCCAGTCAGTGTGTCTGTGTGTCTATGTGTCTGTGTGTCTATGTGTCTGTGTGTCTGTGTGTCCGTGTTTTTGTGCGTCTGTGTGTCAGTGTGTCAGTGTGTCAGTGTGTCTGTGTATTTGTTTGTCTGTGTGTCTGTGTGTCTGGTTGTCTGGGTGTCTGTGTGTCTGTGTGCCTGTGTGCCTTTGTGCCTGCGTGTCTGTGTGTGCTTGTGTCTGCGTGTCTGTGTGTTGGTGTGTCTGCGTGTCTGCGTGTCTGGGTGTCTGCGTGTCTGTGTGTCCGTGTGTCTGTGTGTCTGTGTGTCTGTGTGTCTGTGAATCTTGTGCTCTGTGTGTCTGTGTGCTTGAGTGTCTGTGTGCCTGTGTGTCTGTGTATTTGTGTGTCTGTATGTCTGTGTGTCTGTGTGTCTACGTGTCTGTGTTTCTGTGTGTCTGTGTGTCTGTGTGTCTGTGTGTCTATGTGTCCGTGTGTCTGTGTGTCTGTGTGTCTTTGTGTCTGTGTGTCTGTGTGTCTGTGTGTCTCTGTGCCTGTGTCTGTGTGTCTGTGTGTCTGTGTGTCCGTGTGTTTTTTTGTGTCTGTATGGCAGTGTGTCTGTCTGTCTGTGTGTGTGTGTGTGTTGTCTGTGTGTCTGTGTGTCCGTGTGTCTGTGTGTCTGTGTGTCTGTGTGTCTTTGGGTCTCTGTGTTTGTGTGTCTGTGTGTGTGTCTGTCTGTCTGTGTGTCTGTCTGTCTGTGTGTCTGTGTGTCTGTGTGTCTGTGTGTCTGTGTGTCTGGTTGCCTGTGTGTCTGTGTGTCCGTGTGTCTTTGTGTCTGTGTGTCTGTGTGTCTGTGTGTCTGTATGCCTGTGTGTGTGTCTGTCTGTCTGTCTGTCTGTCTGTGTCTGTGTGTCTGTGTGTCTGTGTGTCTGTCTGTCTGTCTGTCTGTCTGTCTGTCTGTCTGTCTGTCTGTCTGTCTGTCTGTCTGTCTGTCTGTCTGTCTGTCTGTCTGTCTTTCTGTCGGTCTGTCTGTCTGTCCGTCTTGTCTGTCTGTCTGTCTGTCTGTCTGTCTGTCTGTCTGTCTGTCTGTCTGTCTGTCTGTGCGCGTGTGTATGCGTGTGTGTGTGCGTGTGTGTGTCAGTGCGTGTGTGTGTGCGCGCGCGGCGCTCGCAACCCCGCGCTCCCTCCTCCCCCTTCCTCCGGCGCCCCGCGAGGGCGGAGTGGTTTGAGTGGGGGGAGGGCCGGCCCCAAGATGGGGCGGTGCCTCCCCCTTCCGGAGCGCCGGGAGGGGGTCGGGGGGGGGCTCGTGCGTGTGTTTGTATGTGTTCGTTCGTGTGACGTGGGTGTGGTTGTAAGTGTGTTCGTTTGTGCGTGTGTGTGTGTGTGTGTGTACGTTTGCTTGTGTGACTGTCTCTGTTCTCAGTGCGTCTTTTCTGTGGGTGTTCGCGATTGCGTTCGTGTGTCTGGTGCGTGTGTGTGTCTGGTGCGTGTGCGTGTGTGTGTGTGTGTGTGCGCGTGTGCCTGTGTGTTCGTGCGTGTGTGTGTGTGTGTGCTTTTCTGTTTGCGTGTGTTTCTGTTTGTATGAGTGGGTGCGCGTGTGTTTGGTATGTGTGCGTGTGTGTGTGTGTGTGTGTGCGTGCGTCTGTGTGTGTGTGTGGGTATGGGCGTGCGTGTGGGGTGCGCGCGCATGAATGGGCGCGCGTGGATGAGTGTGCGCGCGCGTGTGGATGTGTGTTTGTGTCTGTGCTCGTGTGTGATTCTGTGTGCGTGCGTGCGCGTGCGTGTGCGCGCGCGCGCCCTCGGTGGCGCCGTGGTCCGCGCGCCCCCCCCCCTTTCTCTCTCTCTCTCTCTCCTCTGCCTCGGGCGCGCCGCGGGGGCGGAGTGGGTGGAGTGGGGGGAGGGCCGGCCCCGGAATGGCGCAGCGCCTCCCTCCTCCGGAGCGCCGGCGGAGAGGGCGGGGGGCGAGGCGCGCGTGGGCGGCTTGTGTGTAGGGGTGTGTGCGCCTGTGTGTATGTATGTATGTATGTATACATACATATATATATATGATTATGTGTGAACGCGTGCGTGCGTGCGTGTCTGTGTGTGCGTGAGTGTGTATGTGTGTGTGTGTTCGCATACTGTCCTACGCGTGGTTTCATGTTTCTCTGTATGTCTGTGTTTTTAGGTGTGTTGCGTGTCTGTTGTGTGTCTGTATTTGCTCGTTTGTGCTCGTGTGTGCGTGTGCTTGTATGTGTGAATGCATCTTCGCTACTCGGTTTCTCGACCTCGCGCCGAACACTTTCAGGGTCGGATGGGGACATGGGAAATACCTTGTTTGAAATGTTTAAGAAGATCATATCTGAAGCTCTCTGCTTTTTTTCCGAGCACTCTCGAGGGTGCGAGGAGCTCTACGAGGTCCCCGGCGGTAGCCAGGTTGACGGTTTACCGCCGGCGCCAGTATAATGTCGAAAAAAAAATAGACAGAAAAGTAGTGCCTTGTAGAGCTCTGATGGTAGAAGAGCTAGAGGAATTCGGCGACAGGGTGGAGCTAGTTGACGAAATGTCGAAAAGGGACGCGATCATACCTTCCGCGGCCTGGCTCAGCAGATTTTGCAGTTCTAACAATTCGTTTGGGCTGCTATTTGCGCAGAGCGAAGCTTGGCATTACAGAAGTTACCTCGCCAATTCTTAGTTCATTCCGTCGAAAAATTCTCCCGAGCGAAGCCAGGGACCGACTTCAGGTTGGCAGTCCAAAAATGCAATTTTCCAGTTTTGCAGAACATGCCATCAGAAGCTATCTGCTTGCACTTCTAGTTCTCTCAGGCGTCTGCTTGCACTTCTAGTGCCTCGTAGAGCTCTGATGGTAGAAGAGCTAGAGGAATTCGGCGACAGTGTGGAGCTAGTTGGCGAAATGTCGAAAAAGGGACGCGATCATACCTTCCGCGGCCTGGCTCAGCCGATTTTGCAGTTCTAACAATTCGTTTGGGCTGCTATCTGCGCAGAGCGAAGCTTGGCATTACAGAAGTTACCTTACAAGTTCTTAGTTGATTCCGTCGAAAAATTCTCCCGAGCGAAGCCAGGGACCGACTTCACGCTGGCAGTCCAAAAAAAAGCAATTTTCCAGTTCTGCAGAAAATGCCATCATAAGCTATTTGCTTGCACTTCTAGTTCTCTCAGGCGTCTGCTTGCACTTCTAGTGCCTCGTAGAGCTCTGACGGTAGAAGAGCTAGAGGAATTCGGCGACAGGGTGGAGCTAGTTGGCGAAATGTCGAAAAGGGACGCGATCATACCTTCCGCGGCCTGGCTCAGCCGATTTTGCAGTTCTAACAATTCGTTTGGGCTGCTATTTGCGCAGAGCGAAGCTTGGCATTACAGAAGTTACCTCACAAATTCTTAGTTCATTCCGTCGAAAAATTCTCCCGAGCGAAGCCAGGGACCGACTTCACGTTGGCAGTCCAAAAATACCTCGTAGAGCTCTTCGGCATCGATGAGCTAGAGGAATTCCGGCGCGGGGTGGAGCTAGTTGGCCGACCCGACCAAAAGAGACAATGTGATAACCTTGGGTCGGTTTTGCTTTGATTTGAAAGATATTTGACAATTCATTTTGAGAATCGGTATTATTCTCACGTGTAGTGGGTTATGCCGCGTCTGCCAGTTAAATTCTCAGGGCCGTAGCTGCAATATTACTATCAAAAGACTTGCTGGAACCAACTGCGTTCCGAGTCATCTTGACACGCGTTCACGGTTTTCTGTACTTAACTCGAAATTTTGAGAGCTACAGAGCTGATACTTACAGAAACCGATTCAGAATGATCAGGCGCGTTCGCCTGTTGCATCCAGAGGCCTGAACTCGGTCTGCTACTCGAGCTAGGTCCGTAAAAGTCATCTTCACCAGTGATGCCGGTTTTCTGTACTCAACTCAAGATTCAGAGGAGCTACAGAGCTGGTGCGCACATAAACTGATTCAGTATCACCAGGCGCTTGCGTCTGTTGCATCGAGAGGCCTGAACTCGTTCTGCTAGTCGAGCTAGGTCCACATCACTATTCGTATTTCTCAAGTTCTCTTTAGAGGCGCTGTCGGTATTCTGCACTTAACTCTAGCTGTAGCACAGCTACAGAGGTGGCACGCACAAGACCGATACAGAATCATCAAGGGCGTTTGGCTGAAGCATCTAGAGCTCTGAACATATTCTGCTTCTCGAGCTAAGTCCGCACAACTATTTGTATGCGATCGTTTTTTTTTTTTTTTTTTTTTTTTTTTTTTTTTTTTTTTTTTTTTTTTTTTTTTTTTTTTTTTTTTTTTTTTTTTTTTTTTTTTTTTTTATATATATATATATATATATATATATATATATATTAAAAAAATGGCTCTCGCTTAAGCTTGCTTCACGTGGTCCGAGGAGCTGGCGAAGAAAAGAGCTCTACGAGGTCCCCGGCGGTAACCAGGTTGACGGTTTACCGCCGGCGCCCAGTTTTTCAGCGATAACAAAAAATACGAATAGTTTTGTAAACCTAGCTCGAGTATCAGACCGAGTTCAGGCCTCTGCATGCGACAGGTGGACGCGTCTATTGTCTCTGAATCGATTCCTGCGATTTCCAGCCCTGCAGCCACCCTACATCCCGAGTTGAGTGCAGGAAACCGACAGCACCTCTCAGGATGACTCAAAGAATACGAATAGTTTCGCGAAGCTAGTTCGAGCAGCAGACAGAGTTCGGAGCTCTGGATTCGAAAGACGGACGCGCATGATGTCTCCGAATCGATTCCAGTCGTTAACAGCACTGCCCCCCTACAGCCCGAGTTAATTGCAGAGAACCGACAGCATCTCTCCAGATGACTCGAACACTACGAATATTTTTCGCGATTTTAGATCGGGCAGCAGATCGAGTTCAGAGCTCTGGATTCGACAGACAACGACCACTGATAATTCTGAAGCAGATTCTGTACGTATCAGCTCTCTAGCTGTCCTGTAGCTCGGCATAAGTACAGAAAACCAAGAGCGTCTGTCAAAATGACTCGAATACTACGAATAGTTTCGCGGACCTAGCTCGGTTAGCAGCCTGAATTCAGACCTCTGCGTTCAACATGCAAACGCAACTAATCATTCTACATCGATTAGCTGTGCATACCAGCTCTGTAGCTATGACTCAAAACGGCCGATCCCGCCACAGTGCTTTTTGATAGTAATATTTACCCGATCGAGCTAAGATCAAGACGGCGAGCGGGAATAAGATCGAATATCACGGGAAAAAATACTAGAGCTCTAACGAATGGTTAAATTTAAATAACATAAATTCCAACCGAGCAAAAGTTGTCAAAAGTTCAGTCGAGATTTTTCGAGCCAACTAGCTCTGGGGCGCGCCGGAATTACTCTTAGCTTCCAGCAATAACTTGCTAAGGGAAGCTCTACGAGTCAAATCCGGATAGCGAGGCAAAGGCGCGACTTCTGCCAGGCCGCCTGGAATGATGCGTGGGGCGCTGGAAAGCTCGCAGGAGGCGCCTGCGAGGGCGCCTTTTACGACGCGCGGGGCTCTGTGAAACCTACCACGACCCCTCTGCCTAGGAGCCTGCGAGCACTGGCGAAGCTCTGCCGAAGCTCTGCCGAAGCGCTTCGCGCGCCCTTGAGCCACGCGTATTGGGAAACGCTAGGAAGCGACGCCCCGGACCCGCTGCAACCTCCGGCAACTCGCTGCGAGGATCGTGGACCGGCAGAAGTGGGCGTGTCCCCCTCACCGCCCACCTCCAGCTTCTTCTCTGAAACCCCTAGCCCTCCAACGAGCTATCCGGGGAAATGGTAGCGTCCACAACCCGGAGAGCGAAGAGAATCTCGGGGATGGGAAATCTTTCCTGGAGGGCTCTGGGAGCTCCCCTGGGGCGCGGCGGAGCCGCTGCCAGATTCGCTTCCATGCGTGCCTGCACGCATGCAGGCACGCGTGGAAGCTTGCCGGAAGCTCTCCCGGACACGTCGCCGGTTCGAACGAACTGCTGCGGGGATTCTGGAGCGCCGCGGAGGAGCTCCTGGCGGGCACCGCCACCGTCCGGCTTCTAATCTTAAATCGCTCTCAGCGAGCTCTCCGGGAAAAACCCGGAGAGCAAAGAGAAAACACACTAGAAAACTTTCCGGGCAGGCCCACGGAAGCACGCGTGAAGCTCTTCTGGAACTCAGGGGGCTCCCCGGCAGCGCTTCCGAAGCGCTGCCAGGAACGCTTCCGCGCGTGCCTGCACGCGTGCGGGCGCGCCTAGACGCTCGCCGGAAGCTCCCCCGGACCCGCTGCCGGGTCGAACGACCTGCTGCGGGGATTCTTGACCGGCGGAGATGGGCTGCTGGCGGGCACCACCACCGTCCGGCTTCTAATCTTAAACCCTTTGGCTCTCAGCGAGCTCTCCGGGAATCTTCAGTTAAGCGAAACCGACAACACCCGTCAAAATGATCGTTTATTACAACAAATAGTTGTGCGGGCCTAGCTCGAGCAGCAGACCGAGTTCAGACCTCTCGATCCGGACAGACGAACGCATCGGATAATTCTCAATCAATTTTTGTAAGTATCAGCTCTGTAGCTCTCCCAAATCTCAAGTTGAGTACAGAAAACCATCAACGCTTGTCTAGATGACTCGAAACGGCCGACGGTTCCCTCAAGTCTTTTGATAGTAACATTACAGCTACAGACCCGGGAATTTAACTGGCAGACGCGTGATAGTTCGCCACAGGTGGGAAAATACTTGTTTGTAAAACGAATTTTCAACGTTTGCACAAAGATACTTGGTAGCGTCCCAAACCCGGAGAGCAAAGAGACACACACTGGAAAACCTTCCTGGCAAGCCCACGGAAGCTCGCGTGACGCTCTTCTGGGGCTTTGGGGGGTTCCCCGGCAGCGCTTCCGAAGCGCTGCCAGAAACGCTTCCACGCGTGCCTGCACGCGTGCGGGCACGCGTGGAAGCTTGCCGAAAGCTCCCCCGGACGCGCTGCCGGGTCGAACGAGCTGCTGCGAGGATTCTGGAGCGGCGGAGATGGGCTGCTGGCGGGCACCACCACCGTCCGGCTTCTAATCTTAAACCCTTCTAGCTCTCAGCGAGCTCTCCGGGAATAATAACAGAGCCCAAGTCGTCACATTGTCTCTTCAGGTCGGGTCGGCCAACTAGCTGCACCTGCGCCCGAATTCCTTTAGCTCATCTTGCCGAAGAGCTGAGGTATTACTCTTAAGCTTCCAGCTACTAGCTAGGGGAAGCTCTACGAGTTACTTGCGTGGTGGCGCCGGCAAGCTTACCTGGCGCGCTTCCGAGGGGCTGAGAGCGACGCTTCCTCGCATGCCTGAACGCGTCGGAGCTCGGTGCCCGAGAGCTTCGCAAGGCCTCCGGAGCACGTTCTCCGGGAATGTACTGGCGCTGGCGGTGAACCGTCAACCTGGTCACCGCCGGGAACCTCGTTGAGCTCAGACACAGAGTCGAAAAGTAGAGATTCCCGGAGAGCTCGCTGAGAGCTAAAGGGTTTAAGAGTAGAAGCCGGACGGTGGTGGTGCCCGCCAGGAGCTCCTCCACGCCGGTCCACGTTCCCCGCAGCGACTCGCCTGAACCGGCAACGGATCCGGGAGAGCTTCTGGCAAGCGTCCACGCGTGCCTCCATGCGTGCAGGCACGTGTGGAAGCGTTTCTGGCAGCGCTTCGGCAGCTCTGCTGGGGAGCTTCCCAGAGCTCTCCAGCAAAGATCTCCCGTCCCCAAAGGGTCTCTTCGCTCTCCGGGTTTTGGACGCTACCAAGTTTTTCGAAAATACCTCGTAGAGCTCTTCGGCATCGATGAGCTAGAGGAATTCCGGCGCGGGGTGGAGCTAGTTGGCCCAGCCGGCCGAGGCGGATAATGTGGTAACTTTTGGGTGGTTTTAAATTTCAAAGATATTTGATCATTTTTTCAGAAAGCAGTTTTTTACGCCGAGCATTGGCGTATAAACTCCTCTCTGACAGCAGCTCAGCTCTCTCGATGCATTCTTGCACGAGTTGACTTCCAGGAACTGAGCAAATATGAACATCGAGCAAATCGAATTTCCAGATTTGCGATTTTTTTTTTTTTTTTTTTTTTTTTTTCTTCACTCTGTGTCGATTCTCTGCACTCACACCAGTGGGAGGAGCTCTACGAGGTTCTCGGCGGTGACGAGGTTGACGGTTCACCGCCGGCGTCAGTCTAATGCATTCTCAAATATCTTTGAAATATTCGCAAAACGACCCAATAGTCATCACTTTGTCCTTTCTGGCCGGATCGTTCAACTAGCGCGCCAGAATTCCTCTAGCTCATCGATGCCGAAGAGCTCTACGAGGTGCTTGCTAGTCTGCGAATCGACTCCTCTCACTCTGGAGCCCCCCTACAGGCCGAGTTAAGTGCAGAAAACCGACAACATCTCTCAGGATGACTCGAACAATACAATAGTTTCGCAGATCTAATTCGAGCAGCAGACCGAGTTCCGAGCTCTAGATTCGACAGACGGACGCGCATGATCTCTTCGAATCGATTCATGTGAGAACCAGCACTGTAGACTGCTCTTAGCGCAAGTTGAGTGAAGAGAACCGAGAGCATCTTTCAAGATAAATCGACCAATACGAATAATTTCGCGAGTCTAGATCGGGCAGCTGACCGAGTTCAGGGCTCTGGATTCGACAGAAAAACGCAACTGACGATTCTGAATCATTTTCTGTAAATATCAGCTTCGTAGCTGTCAGACAGCTCGAGTGAAGTACAGGAAATCACTCGAATACTACGCATAGGTTTGCGAACCTAGCTCGGCTCACAAACCGAGTTCAGACGTCTAAATTGGACAGGCGAACGCGCCTAATCATTCTACATCGATGAGCTGTGCTCACCAGCTTTGTAGCTGCTCTACAGCTCGAGTTATGTTCAGAAAACCGTCAGCGCGTATCAAGATAACTCAAAACGGCCGATCCCGCCACAGTGCTTTTCGATAGTAATATTCACCCGGTCGAGCTGCGATCAAGATGGCGAGCGGGAATAAGATCGAATATCACGGGAAAACATACTAGAGCTCTAACGAATTGTGGAATTTGGAGAACCAAATTTTCAACCAACCACAAGTCACCAAAAGTTCCGTCGAGATTTTTCTTTCCAACTAGCTCTCCAGCGCCCAGCGCGCCGGAATTACTCTTAAGCTTCCAGCAACTAGCTTAGGGAAGCTCTACGAGTCACTTGCTAAGGGAAGCGTTACGATTTCCTCTAGCTCATCGATGCCGAAGAGCTCTACGAGATACTGGGCGCCGGCGGTAAACCGTCAACCTTCGTTACCGCCGGGAGACTCGCAGAGCTTCCTGGCAACGAAGCGGTGGGCGGAAGGGTGCGGCAGGGTACTACTTAGCACAAACGGCTCTCCAGGAAACTTTCGTGGAGAGCTCTGGGAAGCTCCCCTGCAGCGCTGCCGAAACGCTGGCAGAAACGCTTCCATGCGTGCCTGCATGCGTGCGGGCACGCGTGGAAGCTTGCCGAAAGCTTCCCAGACCAGTTGCCGGGTCGAACGAACCGCTGCGAGGATACTGGGGCGACGGAAAGAAGCTCCTGGCAATCACCACCACCGTCCTGCCTCTAATCTTAAATCCTTTAGCTCTCAACGAGCTCCCCGGGAATATTTCCGGGATAGCTCCTTGGAGAGCTGAGGGTTTCAGATAAGAAGCCGGCGGTGGGTGGTGAGGAGCACACGCCCACCTCCGCCGGTCCACGATTCTCGCAGCACCCTGCCGAAGTTCGCAGTCCGGGAGCGTGGCTTCCTGTAACTCGTAGAGCTTCCCTTAGCAAGTTATTGCTGGAAGCTTAAGAGTAATTCCGGGGCGCTGGAGAGCTAGTTGGCAAGAAACATCTCGACGGACCTTTTGCTGACTTTTGGTCGGTTGAAAATTTAGTTCTCGAAATTTGAACATTCGTTAGAGCTCTAGTATTTTTTCCCATGATATTCGATCTCATTCCCGCTCGCCATCTTGATCTCAGCTCGATCGGATAACTTTGAAGGCCAAAAAGCGTCCCGGCGGGAACGGCCGTTTCGAGTCATCTTGATACGCGCTGTCGATATTTTGTACTTAACTCGAGCTCTAGGGCAGTAACAGAGCTGGTACGCACAGCTATCGCACTCAGAATGATCAGGCGCGTTCGCCTGTTGAATCGAGAGGTCTGAACTCGGTCTGCTAGCCGAGCTAGGGTCGCAAACCTATTCGGATTATTCGAGTTATTGTAGCAGACGCTCTCGGTTTTTCTGTACTTAACTCGAGCTTTAGGGCAGCTACAGAGTAAGCACATATGTCGCATTCAGAATTATCACGCGCGTCCGCCTGTCGAATCCAGAGGTCAGAACTCGGTCTTCTAGCCGAGCTAGGTCTGCAAACTTATTCGTATTATTCGAGTCATCCTGATAGACGAGCTCGGTTTTCTGTACTTAACTCGAGCTGTAGGGCAGCTACAAGGCTCATTGTGACAGACATGGATGGGGAATTATCAGTCGCGTTCGTCTATTGGACGCACGCTCTGAACTCGACCCTGCCCGAGTAGGTTCGCGAAACTATTCGTATTGTCCGAATGATCTTGAGAAGTGCTCTCAATTTTCTGCACTAAACTCGTGCTGGGGAGGGCTACAGTGCTGCGATTCACTTATATCGATTTGCACAGATCAGGCGCGCCTTTCGGTCGATTCCAGAGCTCGGAACTCGGTCTGCTGCTCGAACTAGGTTGGCAAACTATTCTATTATTCGAGTCGATACTGTCGGTTTTCTGCACTCAACTCGGGCTGTAGAGGGGCTTCAAGGCTGGGAATCACATGAGTGGATTCGCAGACGTCAGACGCGCTCGCCAGTCGCATTCAGAGGTCTGAACTCGGTTTGATCCTCGAACAGGCTTGCGAAACTGTTTTTTTTTTTTTTTTTTTTTTTGTGTGCGTTATCTTGAGAGGTCTGAAATCGCTTGGGCTTAAAAAATAGTCGTTCTTTGGAGTTTTTCCCCACAGTATATACTGTCAGGAAGCTCTACGAGTCCCCCGGCGGTAAGAAAGGTTGACGGTTTACCGCCGGCGCCCAGTTTCCCAAACGCGAAGCGCTTCGGCAGAGCTTCGGAAGAGCTTCGGCAGTTCTTCCAGGCTCCCAGGCAGATCTTCCTTGCGCGCTTTGCAGGGCCCCACGCATCGTAAACGACGCCCCTGCAAGCGTCTCCCGCGAGATATCCAGCGTCCCGCGCATCGTTTCAGGCGGCCTGGCAGAGGTCCCCGTGCGACGTTCCGCACTTCGCTTCGCTACCCGGGTTTTGGACGCTTACAAGTACCTCGTAGAGCTCTTCGGCATCGATGAGCTAGAGGAATTCGGGCGCGGAGTGGAGCTAGTAACTCGTAGAGCTTCCCTTAGCAAGTTGTTGCTGGAAGCTTTAGAGTAATACCTCGTAGAGCTCTTCGGCAAAGAGCTAAGAGGGATTCGGGCGCTGGGTGGAGCTAGTTGGCCGGCCCGGCGAAAAGAGAGAATGTGGTAACCTGGGGTCGGTGTTTTTCACTTTATGCAAAATTTTGAAGTTCGTTTTTAGAAGGGAGATTTTTATTCCCTGTAGTAAGCTATGGCGCACCTGCTGGTAAATTTTTCATGGCTCTAGGCCCAGTACTACTATCAAAAGACTTGGAGGAACCCACTCTATGAAAACCGAAAAATCGTTATTTTTCGAATTTTGCGGCTCTCGCTTCAGAAGGTTCCTTCACGTGTTCGGAGGAGCGCTGTGTAAGAAGAGAGCTCTACGAGGTGCCCGGCGGTAACTTGGTTGACGGTTTACTGCCGGTTCCCAGTACCTCGTAGAGCTCTTCGGCATCGATGGGCTAGAGGAATTCCGGCGCGGGGTGGAGCTAGTTGGCCCAGCCGGCCGAGGCGGACAATGTGACAACTTTTGGGTGGTTTTGCAATTTTCTAAAATATATACCTCGTAGAGCTCTTCGGCAAAGAGCTAAGAGGAATTCTAGACGCTTCGCGTATCCCCACCAGCCCGTCCAGAAATGAGCCCCAGAGGAGTGGAGGTGATGAGGGAAGCCGGGGAGCATGCAGAAGAACAAAGAGCGGGTTAAGCCGCCATACGTTCCAAGAGGGGGAGGATGTAGGAGTCGTCGTCGTCGTCGGAGTAGGAGGAGGAAGACGAGGAGCAGGAGGAGGAGCAGGAGGAGGAGGGGGAGGAGGAAGAGGAGGAGGAGGAGAAGGAAGATGAGGAGGAGGAGATGGAGGAGGGCGAGGACGAGGAGGACGAGAAGGAGGAGGAGGAGGAGGAGAAGGAGGAGGAGGAGGAGGGGGAGGGGGAGGAGGGAGGAAGGAGAAAAAGAGGAGGAGGAGGAGGACAATGGCGAGCTTGGGGGCCTCTTGGGCCGTCTTTGGGGCCTCTTGGCGGTCCCGGGGGCCTCTTGCGTATCTCGGGGAGCTTCTTGTGTCCTTTTGAGAGTCTCTTGGAGGCCTCTTGGAGGCCTCTTGGGGGCCTCTTGGGGCCTCTTGGGGCCCTCTTGGGGCGCTCTTGGGGCGCTCTTGGGAGCCTTCGGGGCGCTCTTGGGGCCATTTTGGAGGAGATCTATCAAGAAGGGGGGGTTGCTTATTAGCGTTGCCCCTCTAGAGTGCCTCGAATCGCCTCTTGGGCCTTCCTAGAGGCCAAAATCCGTCCAAAACCTAAGGAAAATCAATGTTTTTTGCTTTCTCGCCTTTTCGCTCTTGGAGCCGTCTTGGGCCATCTTGGGAGCATCTTGGGGCCTCTTGGGGGTCTCTTGGGAGCCTCTTGGGGGCATCTTGGGGGCCTCTTGGGGCCTCTTGGGGCCCTCTTGGGGCGCTCTTGGGGCGCTCTTGGGAGCCTTCGGGGCGCTCTTGGGGCCATCTTGGAGGAGATCGATCAAAGAAGGGAGGGTCGTATATTAGCGCTGCCCCTCTAGAGTGCCTCGAGTCGCCTCTTGGGCCCCCCAAGAGGCCAAAATCCTTCCAAAACCTAAGGAAAATCAATGTTTTTTGCTTTCTCGCCTTTTCGCTCTTGGAGCCGTCTTGGGCCATCTTGGACTCTCTTGGGGCCTCTTGGGGGTCTCTTGGCAGCCTCTTAGAGGCTTCTTGGGGGCCTCTTGGGGTCTCTGGGGGCGCTCTTGGGGCGCTCTTGGGAGCCTTCGGGGCGCTCTTGGGGCCATCTTGGAGGAGATCTATCAAAGAAGGGGGGAGCTCCAATTAGGGTTGCCCCTCTAGAGTGCCTCGAAGCGCCTCTTGGGCCCCCCCAAGAGGCCAAAATCCTTCCAAAACCTAGGTAAAATCAATGTTTTTTGCTTTCTCGCTTTTTCGCTCTTGGAGCCGTCTTGGGCCATCTTGGACGTCCCTGACACCTCGCGGGGCGCCTCGTCCAGGTCAGTGGGGAGGGGTAAGGGGAGGGGTAAACCCCTCCCCGAAGGGGAAGAAGGGGGTTGGCAGAGGAAACTCTCTAGACCACCAACGCCCTAAAGGGCTGGTGGGATTCGGGCGCAGGGTGGAGCTAGTTGGCCGGCCCGACGAAAAGAGAGAATGTGGTAACCTGGGGTCGGTGTTTTTCATTTTATGCAAAATTTTGAAGTTCGTTTTTAGAAGTGAGATTTTTATTCCCTGTAGTGAGCTATGACCCATCTGCTGGTAAATTTTCTATGGCTCTAGGTCCAGTGTTACTATCGAAACACTTGCAGGAACCCACTATATGAAAACCGAAAAATCGTAATTTTTCGAATTTTTCGGCACTCGCTTCAGAAGCTTCCTTCACGTATTCGGAGGAGCGCTGTGTAAGAAGAGAGCTCAACGAGGTGTCCGGCGGTAACTTGGTTGACGGTTTACCGCCGGTTCCCAGTTTGACAATTCATTTTGAGAAAGCAGATGTTTCGCACCTGTAAACGACTATGAGGGCCTCTCTGTCTTAGCATGAGCTCTATAGGCGCACTTTTACTATCAAAACACTTGGAGGAACCATTCTCATATCGACACGAAAAAACATCAATTTTTCTCTTGCTCGAGAAATGCTACCAGAAGCTCTCTCTTCGACCGCGAGCACTCTTACGCGTGAAACGAGCTCTACGACGTTCCCGGTGGTAACCAGGTTGACGGTTTACTGCCGGCGTCAGTTATTGCTGGGAGCTAAGAGTAACTCGTAGAGCTTCCCTTAGCAAGTTATTGCTGTAATTCCGGGGAGCTGGAGAGCTAGTTGGCAGGAAAAATCTCGACGGACCTTTTGGTGATTTTTGGTCGGTTGAAACTTATGTTCTCGAAATTCCTCAATTCGTTTGAGCTCTAGTATTTTTCCCATGATATTTGATCTCATTCCCGCTCGCCATCTTGCTCTCAGCTCGATCGGGTAACTTTCAAGGCCAAAAAGCACACGGGCGGGAACGAGCGTTTCGAGTCATCTTGATAAGCGCTGTCGGTTTTCTCAAGATAATTCAAGCTTCAGGACAACTACAGAGTTGGTAAGCACAGCTAATGCATTCAGAATGATCAGGCGCGTTCGCCTGTTGAATCGAGAGGTCTGAACTCGGTCTGCTAGCCGAGCTAGGGTCGCAAACCTATTCGGAATATTCGAGTTATTGTAGCAGACGCTCTCGGTTTTTCGTACTTAACTCGATCTTTAGGGCAGCCACAGAGCTGATAATCAAAGAAATCGATTGAGATTTATCAGGCGCGTCTGTTGAATCAAGAGCTCTGAACTCGGCCTGCTCCCCGAGCTAGGTTCGCGAACCTATTGGTATTGTTCGAGTCATCTTGAGAAGTGCTTTTGGCTTTCTGTATTCAAATCGTGCTGGGGGAGGGCTACAGTGCTGATGGTCACAGGAATCGATTTCGAGACATCAGGCGCGTCCGTTCGTCGAACCGAGAGCTCGGAACTCGGTCTGCTGCTCGAACGAGATCCGCGAAACTGTTGTATTATTCGAGTGATCCTCGGTTTTCTGCACTTAACTCAGGCAGTATGGGGGGCTGCAGAGCTGATAATCACAGGAATCGATCCGCAGACATCAGACGCGTCCGCCTGTCGCATTCAGAGGTCTGAATTCGGTTTCATACTCGAGCTCGATTGGAACACTGTTCTTTTGTTTTGTTAGCGTCATCTTGAGAGGTCTATAATCGCTTGGCTGAAACACTAGTCGTTCTCTGAAATTATTTTCCACTTTATATATTGTCAGGAAGCTCTACGAGTCCCCCGGCGGTAAGAAAGGTTGACGGTTTACCGCCGGTGCCCAGTAATTTCGGCGCGCTGGAGAGCTAGTTGGCCCGAAAAATCTCGACGAAACTTTTGGTGACTTTTGGTCGGTTGGAAATTTTGTTCTCGTCATCTCGATCTCAGCTCGATCGGGTGAATATTACTATCGAAAAACACTCTGGCGGGATCGACCGTTTCGCGTCATCTTGATACGCGCTAACGGTTTTCTGAACATAACTCGAGCTTTAGGACAGCCACAGATCTCGTGAGCACAGCCAATCGATGTAGAATGATTAGGCGCGTTCGCCTGTTGATTCGAGAGGTCTGAACTCGGTCTGTTAGCCGAGCTAGGTCCGCAAACCTGTTCGTATTATTCGAGTCATCTAGAAACTCTCGGTTTTCTGTACTTAAGTCGAGCTGTAGAACAGCTACAGAGCTGATATTTACAGAAACGATTCAGAATCATCAGTTGCGTTTGTCTGTCGAATCCTGCGCTCTGAACTCGGTCTGCTGCCTGATCTAGAGTATTCGTATTAGTCGAGTCATATGGAAAAGTGCTCTCGGTTTTCTTCCCTCAACTCGCCCTAAGGGGGATTACAGTGCTGGCGTCGCAGGAATCGATTTGAAGACATCAGACGAGGCTGCCTGTCGAATCCAGAGCTCGGAACTCGATCTACTGCCCGAATCAGGTCTGCAAAACTACTGTATTGTTCGAGTCATCCTGAGAGACGCCATCGGTTTTCTGCACTGAACTCGGGCTCTAGGGGGGGCTGCAGGCTTGGTAAGGAGAGGAGCCGATTCGCAGACATCAGACGCGTCCGCCTGTCGCATTCAAAGATCAAAACATATTCAGTATAAGTCGGAATGTTGGTAGGTGCTGTCGGTTTTCTCAACTTAAGTCGAGCTAAGAAGCTCTACGAGTCTCCCGGCTCAAGTAACGTGTCGGCTCAAGGTCACGGAGCCGCTGGCTTTGTCCTGCCTGGGCTACCTCCGCCAATGCCAGCGGTAGTGATTAGCAGAGCCTGAAGAGCATATCGTAACTCTTCGTGCAAGTATTTGGGACCACGTCGTACGACACACCCGAGTCGAGGCAAGCTTTGTTGGAAGCAATTGGATTGGGGCGTTGGAACGAAACAGTTGCTCAGTGGTATCAGAATACAAGTCAAGATCTTGACCGCCCATTTACACCTCGTGAAGATCGTGTGGATCATTTCGACTATTTGGATCAATTTGAACCTTGGGACGCTGCCGATTTAAAATCTTTGGAACGGGCATCAGGAAAACGACAGCGTGAGGACGATCGAGCATTTCTAAACAAGTGGGGATTTCCATCACAGATTTCAGAAGTAATAATGTTGGGCGCATCTTCTTCGGTTGATGCAAATATGAATGGTGCTGCGGACCCAAATAAAGAGAACAAGCGACCGAGGAATGGGGGTGATATTCAAAAACAACGTGAGGAGTTGATGAAAACTGCCACCACTGGGTTCGAGCGGTTCGTGATGGATCATTTCTTCAAAGCAGAGGATAGTAAGGAGGAGATTTTACAGACCATTCAGAACACAAATAATCATATCAAATCCGTGGAGAATACACTGCAGAAGCACGATGACAGAGCTAATAAGATGGAGGAAAGGATGAATAAGTTTGAAGAGGCCCTTCGTCAAGCGCGTAATGGAAGTGGTGCTGGATCAGACGTTTCTCGCTCTACGGCAGGTGGAGGTAGTGGAGGCGGTGGACCGCCTGGCTTATCTTTCAGTTCGCGTTTTCAGGATTTCACACCGACATACATTGAGTTGAAGGGATGGGTCATGAATTGGTCTGATCATGGCGCGCGGGCTGAGCAACTTTTAACGTGGAGTGATTGCCAAAAACTTATCGACAATTGCTTGGAGCGATGCAACCAATTCGAGAAAGATGCAGTCGATCGTGAAGCAACGGAGCGTATCAATTCGGGCAGGTATATGTTTGGCAGTGTCAAGATCAAATTCAAACCAAATACTAATAGGGACTTGCTTTGGACGATTAAAAAGAAGTGGGATGCAATCATTAAGAATACGGTGGATGGGCACAATGGTTTGCCTTTACCCGCAGTCTTGGTAGTGGGCCTTGCGATTCAGTTTCCAGGAGCAAATCTTCGTGTTCAAATCGAGTGCGCACCTTGGAAAAGGGATCACGTAAAAGCAGTTGCGAGGTTTTGCGGAGCTTTCAGAACGATGACACAACAGCACGCTCAGATCGAAGTGAGAGGAGAAATTGGACCACCGCGATCGTTGATATGGACCGTCGCCAGTGGTGCTGTGCGTCCCATCAATATTGCAACATTCACTTCAGCTCGTAATACTTGGGAGGTGCATGAGCCGCAGTGGCAGCAGGTTGTCAGCGCATTTCCTACGGTGGCGGCGGTCACTAAGCAGCTGCTAGAGAGTGAGGTCAACAGACGCCAGTGACAAAAACGATATTGGAGTAAGGGACTTCGTATCGGAACATGGAATGTGGGTAATTCGGGTGCTTCCAATTCACGTGGGACCGAGGTTCTAACATCTCTGAGAAAGATAGGAGCCTCTTCAATTTTCGGTTTGCAAGAGTGTGAGTTCTTTGACTCAGCTGAATTAGATAGACTCGGTTGGCATTTTAAACCTTCCAGGGATAGACGTGCAGGTTTGTTGTATGCCCATGGGTGGGCCTCACTCCTGCGCGAAAGCGTTACAGCCTGCGATAGATTTGTCTTGGGTGTGTTTGGAACGGAGGCGTCTCAGGTGATCATATGTTCAGCTTATTTTCCACATCATGATCGTGATCAGTGTGATCTTGAATCGGCAGAAATGCTGGGGGAGTTGGAGGGTCAGATCCGTCTCTTGAAGCAGAAATATCGTCAGGCCAGCTTTTGTTTGCTTGCGGATGCCAATGTTGAGTTGCCACCACTTGTTCAGCTTGAGGTTGCAGGTCAGGGTTATGCTGCCACTGGGACGGGGACGAAATCATGGAGGAGGACGGGATCTGAGGGGAAGGCGGAGAGGGAGAGGAAGGATAGGAGGCAGATGTTGACGGATAACTTGCTGACCTTTATGCAGACCTGGGGATTGCTGGCTGCCAACACCTTCGACCGTCGTCGCCCGACCTGGGAGCCCTGGGGACAAGAGCGAAATCGTTCTCGGACTAGATCGATGAGGAGAGTCTTAGACTATGTGATGGTTCCGATGGGGTGGGAGGTGCAGGAGTGTAAGATTGATTTCAAGTATCGCAGCGGTGGAACTCATAATCGTAGTAGACTTGCCGATCATGCTCTAGTTATATGCACAGTACGACAGCCCAGTCCTGGCAGGACTGATTGGACAGTCGAGCGTGTGCATAGGGAACCTTCTTTGGTGGGATGGCGGGCTCAGACGTATGCGGACGAGATGATAGGGAGGGAAAGGGTTGACCTCGAGTTTTGTGGTGCCGTGTTTGCTGGATGTGGTTCCCCTCCGGCTGCGTCGACACGACCACAGGACGTGACAGAGACCGCTCCTGTTATTTTGAAAGCATTTACGCAGGAGGATGTGGATTTCTCCACGGCCTCAGCTGCCCGGCCTCGGGCGCCTACTCGCCCGCCTGAGCTCACGCGTCTCGAAGAGCGGATTCGGTCCCTTCAGAACGGTCCAGAGAAAAAGAGACTCAGAGCAGCTGCCAATGTTTGGAGGAGACAGTATCGGCGTGATCTTCTTGAATGGGCTGTACCCCCGACTCGTCGTAAGGTTCGACATCGTATCAAACATGTGGTGGTAGATGGATGGGAGACGGAGGATAGATATATCTTGAAGGAGAAGTTGGAGGAGCATGTTAAGGGGAAGGTCACATCACAGCGTAGGAGGGAGGAGAATAGCAACTTGATGGAGGAGATCAGGAGGAAGGCGGAGGAGGAGATCAAGGGTGGCCAGATCGTTCGAAGTATTACGATGTCGATATGTTGTGCAGCGAGGGCTCGTCTTCGAACGCGACGTGCAACAGGACCTGATCGCGTGCCTTGTGAAATGCTCAAGCTTCTCCCATGGTGCACACTTCGGCATATTCAACAGATTTTCGACTCTCTCTTGAAGCTGGCTGTCCAGTACCCTGTTCGATGGAGGGATATACTTATTGCATATATGCCTAAACTAAAGGGGATCACGAACTTGGCGGATGCTCGACTCTTGTGCTTGCAGAATAGTATAACTCGTTGGTTCTCGGCGTGTGTGGTCATCCTGGTCGAGCAGCACGTGGAGGCGTCTAAGCTATTTCATCCTCTGGGCCTCTATGGGTTCCGTCAGGGTCACAGCACATCTCAGATCACGAGTAGCCTTACTAATATGTGTATGCACGGGGACAAGTGGGGAAAGCGAGAGTGTCTGTACGTTGCGGACATGGACGTATACCAGGCCTTTGACAACTGCACGATACAGAACGTTCATAAGGGTCTAGAGCATGCACGTGTCCCTGCATATTTACAGCACGCGTTTCTGGATCCGTTATCGCATAGCACGGGCTGCCTCTACTATGATGGGTTGGAGATTGATAACATCCAGTGGGACACCTGTATTAGGACTGGAGGCCCAGAAGGGCCCTTGGGCTTTAACCTCATTATTGCTGCCATGTGGGGTGACGTTATCCATAATTGGGACGTTCAGGGCCTGGGGTATGCGGTTGATTTCGGGACGGAGCATCGGTCGGTGGTGAATCATTTTATCTGGGCAGATAACGTGTACCTCGTCAGCCGTAGCCGTGAGGAGCTTACTCGAATGGTAAGAGATTTGACACTTCCACTTTACAGTTTCTCGATGCGATGGAAACCCACATCGCTGAAGTACATGGTGTGTGGAGCTCCCGCTGTCTTGGATGAGGACGGGAACATTCCACGTTCGATGGATCTGAAAATCCCGATTTTCTCTGATGCATGTGGTGGGAGGAATGCAGTGCAGCAGATTGATGAGTTATGTTACCGTCGGGTCGTTTCTATGGACGTACTTGGCACGCAGCTGCATAGTGAATATAATTGTCCTGTACATCGTGATGTATCCTTTCGCCTGGACTGTGCTCGCCGTGCATTTTACTCCCAGGCAGGGTATTTCAGGTCGAATTGTATCCCCCTCAAGGATAAGCTTCGGAGATACCAGGATAGAGTCCAGAGCTTGGCTTTGTACGGTATGGAGACCACCACTGCAGATTCTCATACTCTTTCGTTTCCCCATTCCTTCGAAGGGAAGTGCCTGAAGATGATGATCTCGTCTCGGAAAGGGCCGATGGAAACGGAGCAAGCTTATCAGGAAAGGAGGTATCATGTTGCACGGGATCGTTTCTTAAAGGCTGGGTACTCCTCTCTTGTACAGCGTTATCTGATGTTGCACTGGAATTTCGCAAAAGACATTGCAAGTTTCGCAAATAGCACGATTGTTGAGAAAGTGATCGACTTGAAGGCGGCTGAGAGGACATGGCGCGATTCCCGTATGGCGTGTTTGTGTTTTGGACCGTACTCTGATCGCAATCGCACACTTATGAGTGAGACGATGAGACACTTTGGCAACTGGTCGGAGGCTTCTTCCTACAAACGTCGCTGTCGAGGGACGGAAAGCATTGGCCAGAGATCATGGCAATATACATTAGCTGAGTTTTTCGGGGATGATTGGTGGGTTCAGTTCACAGGTTCCCAGCTTGGATTTATGCAATATGTCACGCACCTTTGTACACAGAGCATGCTTCGATGTTTCCAGGAGGTGTCGACGTGTGGACCTGTGAGTTCGCCCGCCTACTTGGCGCCCTCAGTGCATGGTGAAATTCAGGTGAGCACGGATGATCGTCCGATGGCTGCTGAGAAACTTGCAAAGCGCATTGCCCTTCATAATATGAAAGCAACTCGTTGGAACCTGGAGGCCCCTGGAATCCCTCTGGAGGTGGTGGGTGACTCGCTCCTCGTGGCTAGCTGGGCTACGGGGCGGTGGCGTGCAGATAATAGATCATATGCTGATAGAGTATCGAAAATAATCAATACGCTGGGTGGGCTTTGTAGCTGCTATAATATACGACCTCCAGCGGCGGGGATGGATCTAGTTCGTCATGATTTTCGGGAGTGGAATACTCGAGCCGACGTCCTTACACACCAGGCCCGAGAGGGCCAGATATTTAGTTCAGAATGTAGTCCGTTTACACATGATTATGAGACAGAATTTTACGTTGCTGCTGCTATTCGGGCTGGTTTCGATGGCGGCGTGTCGTCTGAGGGATGTGGGTGCGGTTGCTGGATAGACATAGGCCTCAAACCACGGTTTTGGGATCGACGGGACCCCGCTCAGCTGATATGGAAGTCAGTTTTTGAGAGGGCTTGGCTTATTTGTCCAACTACAACTGTTACTGATACAGAACTCAGTGCTTTGGAGTGCATCGTGACTGCGCTCCCACAGGCAGCTCTATGGTTACCACAGACTTGATAGTTGCAGTTTCTCAATTCGTTGTTTCTTTCCCTGACTATTATATACTCAGCTTCGCTGAGAGTTCTCCATTTCTCTTGCATGATTAGTTGACTGCATTTTGATTCATTTCTGTGTGCGTTTCGCTCTTTCGCTCATATTTGTGATTGATGATTCATCGCAGCTTCGCTGCTTCTGGGTTGTCTTGACTTTATGTTCGAATAAGAGCTTGCGCTTCCTGAAGACACCTGACCTCGTGCTTGCTCGTGGCCCTAGGGCCAGTAGGAGCCTCGCAAAGCCGCAAAAACCAAGGTTGACGGTTTACCGCCGGCGCCCAGTTCCGGCGCGCCCCAGAGCTAGTTGGCTGGAAACATCTCGACTGAACGTTTGACAACTTTTGGTCGGTTGAAAAATTTATTCTCGAATTTCGACAATTCGTTAGAGTTCTAGTATTTTTTCCCGTGATATCTGATCTTATTCCCGCTCGCTATCTTCATCTCAGCTCGATCGGGTGAATATTACTATCGAAAAGCACTGTGGCGGGATCGGCCGTTTCGAGTCATCTTGATACACGGTGACGGTTTTCTCAAGATAACTCGAGCTTCAGGGCAGCTACAGAGCTGGTCAGCACAGCTAATAAATCCAGAATGATTAGACGCGTTCGCCTGTTGAACCCAGAGGTCTGAACTCGGTCTGCTATCCGAGGTAGGTGCGCAAACCTGTTCGTATTATTCGAGTCATCTTCACAGACGCTCTCGGTTTTCTGTACTTAACTCGAGCTGTAGGACAGCTGCAGAGCTGATATTCACAGGAACTGATTCACCATCATCGGTTGCGTTGGTCTGTCGAATGCAGAGCTAAGAAACTCGGTTCGCTGCCCGATCTAGAATCACAAAATTATTTCTATTGGTCGAGTCATCTTGAGAAGTGCTATCGCTGTTCTTCACTCAACTCGCGCTGAGGGGGGCTACAGTGCTTGTTGTCACAGGAATCGATTTGAAGAGATCAGGCGTATCCGCCTGTCGAATCCAAAGCTCGGAACTGGGTCTGCTGCCCGAACTGTCCGCATAATTATTGTATTGTTCGAGTCATTCTGAGAGGTTCTGTCGGTTATCCGCACTTAACTCGGGCTGTAGGGGTGGTAATGAGGAGACGATTCGCAGACATCAGACGCGTCCGCCTGTCGCATTCAGAGGTAAAAAAATATTTACTATGTGTCGGAATGTTGGTAGGTGCTGTCGGTTGTCTCAACTGAAGTCGAGCTAGGAAGCTCTACGAGTCCCCCGGCGGTAACCAAGGTTGACGGTTTACCGCCGGCGCCCAGTTATTGCTGGAAGCTTTAGAGTCATTCCGGAGCGCTGGAGAGCTAGTTGGCAAGAAGAATCTCGACGGAACTTTTGATGAATTTTGCTCGGTTGAAAATTTAGTTTTCCCGGAGAGCTCGCTGAGGGCTCAAGGGTTTAAGATTAGAAGCCGGACGGTGGTGGTGCCCGCCAGGAGCTCTTCCGCGGCGCCCCAGAATCCCCGCAGCAGGTCGTTCGAGCCGGCAACGGGTCCGGGAGAGCTTCCGGCAAGCTTCCACGCGTGCCTGCATGCGTGCAGGCACGCAAGGAAGCGTTTCTGGCAGCGCTTCCGTAGCGCTCCAGGGGGGCCTCCCTAGGCTCTCCAGAAAAGTTTTCCCGTTCCCGAGATTCTCTCCGCTCTCCGGGTTTTGGACGCTACCAAGTGAACGCTACCAAGTAACTCGTAGAGCTTCCCTGAGCAAGTTATTGCTGGAAGCTAAGAGTAATTGCGGCGCGCTGGAGAGCTAGTTGGCAAGAAAAATCTCGACGGAACTTTTGCTGACTTTACAGAGCTTCCCTTAGCAAGTAACTCGTAGAGCTTCCCTTAGCAAGTTATTGCTGGAAGCTTAAGAGTGACTTGTAGAGCTTCCCCAAGCTAGTAGCTGGAAGCTTAAGAGTAATTCCGGCGCGCTGGAGAGCTAGTTGGCTCGAAAAAAAAGGACTGAACTTTTCACAACTTTTGGTCGGTTGAAAATTTGGTTTTCGAAATTCAACAATTCGTTTCAGCTCTAGTATTTTTTCCCGTGATATTCGATCCTATTCCCGCTCGCCATCTTCATCTCAGCTCGATCGGGTACCTTTTACTGCCAAAAAGCACACTGGCGGGATCGGCTGTTTCGAGTCATCTTGATACGCGTTGTCGTTATTTTGTACTCAATTCGAGCTGTAGGGCAGCTACAGTGCTGGTAAGCACATCTATCGCACTCAGAATCATCAGGCGCGTTCGCCTGTTGAATAGGTCTGAACTCGATCTGCTAGTCGAGCTAGGTCCGCAAACCTATTCGTATTATTCGAGTCAACTTGATACCCGTTGACGGTATTTTCTACTTAACTCGAGCTGTAGGACAGCTACAGTGCTGGTAAGCACGCCTATCGCACTCAGAATCATCAGGCGCGTTCGTCTGTTGAATCCATAGGTCTGAACTCGGTCTGCTAGCCGAGCTAGGTCCGCAAACCTATTCGTATTATCCGAGTCAACTTGATACGCGTGGTGGGTATTTTCTACTTAACTCGAGCTGCAGGGCAGCTACAGAGCTGTAAGCACATCCATCGCATTCAGAACTATCAGGCGCGTTCGCCTCTTGACTCCAGAGGTCTGAACTCGGTCTGCTGGCTGAGCTAGGTCCGCAAATCTATTCGTATTATTTGAGTCATCTTGACATGCGCTCTCGGTTTTTTTCTTTGATTTAACTCGAGCTGTAGGGCAGCTACAGAGCCTATAGTCACAAAAATCGATTGGGAATTATCGGGCGCGTTTGTCTGTTGTATCGAGAGCTCTGAACTCGGCACGCGAAACTATTCGTATTTTCCGAATCATCGTGAAAAGTGCTCTCAATTTTCTGCACTCAACTCGTGCTGGGGAAGGGCTACAGTGCTGCGGGTCATAGAAATCGATTTCCACACATCAGGCGCGTTCGTTGGTCGATTCGAGAGCTCAGAACTTGGTCTGCTGCTCTAAACAGGTCCGCGAAACTATTGTATTATTCGAGTCATCCTGAGAGATGCTGTCGGTTCGGTTTTCTGCACTTAACTCGGGCTGTAGGGGGGCTGCAGGGCTGGTAATCAGATGAGTGGATTCGCAGACATCCGACGCGTACGCCTGTCGCATTGAGAGGTCTGAACTCGGTCTGATACTCGAACTGGGTTGCGAACCTGTTTGTTTTTTGTTAGAGTCATCTTGAGAGGTCTGAAATCGCTTGGGCTGAAAACTAGTCCTTCTCTGGATTTTTTCCCACACTATATACTGTCAGGAAGCTCTACGAGTCCCCCGGCGGTTCGAAAGGTTGACGGTTTACCGCCGGCGCCCAGTATTTTTTTCCGTGATATTAGATCTTATTCCCGCTCGTCATCTTGATCTCAGCTCGATCGGGTATCTTTTACTGCCAAAAAACACACTGGCGGGATCGGCGGTTTCGAGTCATCTTAATACGCGTTGTCGGTATTTTATAATTAACTCGAGCTGTAGGACAGCTACAGAGCTGGTAAGCACAGCTAATCGATGTAGAATGATTAGGTGCGTTCGCCTGTTGAATGCAGAACTCTGAACTCGGTTTGCTAGCCGAGCTAGGTCCGCAAACCTATTCGTATTATTCAAGTCATCTTGATTCGCACTGTTTGTATTCTGAACTTAACTCGAGATATAGGACAGCTACAGAGCTGGTAAGCACGCCTCATCGACTCAGAATCATCAGGCGCGTTCGGCTGGTCCAACCAGAGGTCTGAACTCGGTCTGCTAGCCGAGCCAGGTCCGCAAACCTATTCGTATTATTCGAATCATCTTGATAGGCGCTCTCGGTTTTCTTCTGTACTTAGCTCGAGCTATAGGACAGCTACAGGGCTGATAGTTACAGAAACCGATTCAGAATCATCAGTCGCGTTTGTCTGTCGAATCCAGAGCTCTGAACTCGGTCTGCTGCGCGATCCAGAATCACGAAACTGTTCGTATTCTTCCAGTCATCTTGAGAGCTACTGTCGGCGTTCTGCACTTAACTCGGGCTGTAGGGAGGCTGCAGGGCGGGTAATCAGAGGAATCGATTCGGAGACATCAGACGCGCCCGTCTGTCGCATTCAGAGGTCTGAACTCGGTCTGATATTCGAGTTGGGCTGAAAAACTATTCGTTCTCTGCAATTTTTTTCGACATTATATGTTGTCAGGAAGCTCTACGAGTCCCCCGGCGGTAACAAAGGTTGACGGTTTACCGCCGGCGCCCAGTAATTCCGGGGAGCTGGAGAGCTAGTTGGCAAGAAAAATCTCGACTGACCTTTTTGACAATTCGTTAGAGCTAAAGTATTTTTTCCCATGATATTCGATCTTATTCCCGCTCGCCATCTTGATCTCAGCTCCATCGGGTAACTTTGAAGGCCAAAAAGCAGGCAGGCGGGAACGACCGTTTCGAGTCATCTTGATACGCGCTCTCGGTTTTCTCGAGATAACTCGAGCTTCAGGACAACTACAGAGCTGGTCAGCACAGCTAATGCATTCAGAATGATCAGGCGCGTTCGCCTGTTGTATCCAGAGGTCTGAACTCGATCTGCTAGCCGAGCTAGGGTCGCAAACCTATGCGTATTATTCGAGTCATTGTAGCAGACGCTCTCGGTTTTTCGTACTTAACTCGATCTGTAGGGCAGCCACAGAGCTGATAATCACAGAAATCGATTGAGAATCATCAGGCGCGTTCGTCTGTTGAATCACGAGCTCTGAACTCGGCCTGCTGTCCGAGCTAGCTTCGCGAACCTATTGGTATTGTTCGAGTCATCTTGAGAAGTGCTCTCGGTTTTCTGGGCTACAGTGCTGCTGGTCACAGGAATCGATTTTCAGACATCAGGCGCGTCCGTTTGTCGAACCGAGAGCTCGGAACTCGGCCTGCTGCTCGAACGAGATCCGCGAAACTGTTCTATTATTCGAGTCATCCTGAGAGGTACTCTCGGTTTTCTGCACTTAACTCAGGCTGTATGTGGGGCTGCAGAGCTGGTAATCACAGGAATCGATCCGCAGACATCAGACGCGTCCGCCTGTCGCATTCAGAGGTCTGAACTCGTTCATACTCGAGCTCGATTGGAAAACTGTTCGTTTGTTTTGTCAGAGTCATCTTGAGAGGTCTATAATCGCTTGGGCTGAAAAACTAGTCGTTCTCTGCAATTCTTCTCCACATCATATATTGCCAGGAAGCTCTACGAGTCCCCCGGCGGTAAGAAAGGTTGACGGTTTACCGCCGGCGCCCATTATTGCTGGAAGCTTAAGAGTAATTCCGGAGCGCTGGAGAGCTAGTTGGCTCGAAAAAAAAGAACTGAACTTTTCACAACTTTTGGTCGGTTGAAAATTTTGTTCTCGAAATTCAACAATTCGTTTGTGCTGTAGTATTTTTTCCCGTGATATTCGATCTTATTCCCGCTCGTCATCTTGATCTCAGCTCGATCGGGTATCTTTTACTGCCAAAAAGCACACTGGCGGGATCGGCCGTTTCGAGTCATCTTGATACGCGTTGTCGGTATTTTGTACTTAACTCGAGCTGTAGGACAGCTACAGAGCTGGTAAGCACAGCTAATCGATGTAGAATGATTAGGTGCGTTCGCCTGTTGAATCCAGAGCTCTGAACTCGGTTTGCTAGCCGAGCTAGGTCCGCAAACCTATTCGTATTATTCAAGTCATCTTGATTCGCACTGTCGGTATTCTGAACTTAACTCGAGATATAGGACAGCTACAGAGCTGGTAAGCACGCCTCATCGACTCAGAATCATCAGGCGCGTTCGGCTGTTCCAACCAGAGGTCTGAACTCGGTCTGCTAGCCGAGCCAGGTCCGCAAACCTATTCGTATTATTCGAATCATCTTGATAGGCGCTCTCGGTTTCCTGTACTTAACTCGAGCTATAGGACAGCTACAGGGCTGATAGTTACAGAAACCGATTCAGAATCATCAGTCGCGTTTGTCTGTCGAATCCAGAGCTCTGAACTCGGTCTGCTGCGCGATCCAGAATCACGAAACTGTTCGTATTCTTCCAGTCATCTTGAGAGCTACTGTCGGCGTTCTGCACTTAACTCGGGCTGTAGGGAGGCTGCAGGGCAGGTAATCACAGGAATCGATTCGGAGACATCAGACGCGTCCGTCTGTCGCATTTAGAGGTCTGAACTCGGTCTGATACTCGAGTTGGGCTGAAAAACTATTCGTTCTCTGCATTTTTTTTCGACTTTATATGTTGTCAGGAAGCTCTACGAGTTCCCCGGCAGTAACAAAGGTTGACGGTTTACCGCCGGCGCCCAGTTTGGTCGGTTGAAAATTTTGTTCTCGAAATTTAACAATTCGTTTGAGCTCTAGTATTTTTTCCCGTGATATTCGATCTTATTTCCGCTCGTTATCTTGATTTCAGCTCGATCGGGTGAATATTATTGTCGAAAAGCACTCTGGCGGGATCGGCCGTTTTCAGTCATCTTGATACGCGCTGACGGTTTTCCAAACATAACTCGAGCTTCAGGACAGCTACAGAGCTGGTTAGCACAGCTAATCGATGTAGAATGATTAGGCGCGTTCGCCTGTAGAATCCAGAGGTCTGAGCTCGGTCTCTCAGCCGAACTAGGTCCGTAAACCTATTCGTATTATTCGAGCCATCTTGACAGGAACTCTCGGTTTTCTGTACTTAACTCGAGCTGTAGGGCAGATATACAGCTGATAATTACAGAAACCGATTCAGAATGATTAGTCGTTCGTCTGTCAAATCCATAGCGCGGAACTCGGTCTGCTGCCCGATCTAGAAGCGCGAAATTCGTATTGGTCGAGTCATCTTGAGAAGTGCTTTCGGTTTTCTTCACTCAACTCGCGCCGATGGGGGGGCTACAGAGCTGGTGGTCACAGGGATCGATTTGAAGACATCAGGCGCGTCCGCCTGTCGAATCCAGAGCTCGGAACTCGGTCTGCTGCCCGAACTAGGTCCGCAAAAATATTCGTATTGTTCGAGTCATCCTGAGAGATGCTGTCGGTTTTCTGCACTTAACTCAGACTGTAGGGGGGCTGCAGGGCTGGCAATGACAGGAGTAGATTCGGCGACATCAGACACGTCTGTCTGTCGCATTTAGAGGTCAAAAATTATTTACTATAAGTCGGAATGTTGGTAGGTGCTGTCGGTTTTCTCAACTTACGTCGAGCTAGGAAGCTCTACGAGTCCCCCGGCGGTAACCAAGGTTGACGGTTTACCGCCGGCGCCCAGTGGTAACCTGGAGTTTGTGTTTTTTCACTTCATGCAAAATTTTGAAGTTCGTTTTTAGAAGTGAGATTTTTCTATTCCCTGTAAGCTATGGTGCACCTGCTGTTTTTTTTTATTGCTCTAGGTCCAGTATTACTATCAAAACACGTGGAGGAACCTACTGTATGAAAACCGAAAAATAACTCGTAGAGCTTCCCCGAGCAAGTAACTGCTGGAAGCTAAGAGTGACTCGTAGAGCTTCCCTAAGCTAGATGCGGAAACTTACGAGTAATTCCGGCGCGCTGGAGAGCTAGTGGGCAAGAAAAATCTCGACGAAACTTTTGGTGACTTTTGGTCGGTTGAAAATTTTGTTTTCGAAATTCAACAATTCGTTTGAGCTCTAGTATTTTTTCCCGTGATATTCGATCTTATTCCTGCTCGCCATCTTGATCTCAGCTCGATCGGGTAAATATTACTATTGAAAAGCACTGTGGCGGGATTGGCCGTTTCGAGTCATCTTGATACGCGCTGACGGTTTTCTGAACATAACTCGTGAAATTCTTAGGTTCGTAGCTGCAATATTACTATCAAACGACTTCAGGGAAGCGTCGGCCGTTTCCCGCATCTTGATACGCGTTGCCGGTTTTCTGTACTTCTCAAGATTTACGAGAGTTACGAAGCTGCTACTTACAGAAACCGATTCAGAATTATCGGGCGCGTTTGTCTGTTCCATCATCAAGAGGTCTGAACTCGGTCTGCTACTCGAGCTTGATCCTCGGAACTGTTCCTATTATACAAGTGATCTGATGGGTGCTGTGGGTTCCCACTTGAATCGACTTTCGGTCAAAGCTCGGAAACGTAATTTTAAGCCTTTCAGCTCACGCGTAAGCTTTACGATGTTTCAAAGCAGCGTCGTGCAGAGAAGAGCTCCACGAGGCTCCCGGCGGTAACCTGGTTGACGGTTTACCGCGGGCTCCCAGTACCGAAGCGCTGGAGAGCTAGTTGGCAAGAAAAATCTCGACGGAACTTTTGCTGACTTTTGCTCGGTTGAAAATTTCGTTCTCGAAATTTGACCATTCGTTAGAACTCTAGTATTTTTTCCCGTGATATTCGACCTTATTCCCGCTCGCCATCTTGATCTCAGCTCGATCGGGTAGCTTTTACTCCCCAAAAAAGCACTCTGGCGGGATCGGCCGTTTCGAGTCATCTGGATACGCGTTATCGGTATTTTGTACTTAACTCGAGCTGTAGAGCAGCGAGAGAGCTGGTAAGCACACGTATCGCACTCAGAATCATTAATTGCGTTCGCCTGTTGAATCCATAGGTCTGAACTCGGTCTACTAGCCGAGCTAGGTCTGCAAACTTATTGGTATTATTTGGGTCATCTTGATAGACGCCCTCGGTTCTCTGTTAACTCGAGCTACAGGACAGCTACAGAGCTGGTAAGCACACCTATCGCATTTAGAATCATTAACTGCGTTCGCCTGTTGGATCTAGAGGTCTGAAGTCGGTCTGCTAGCCGAGCTAGGTCTGCAAACCTATTGGTATTATTTGGTTCATCTTGATAGACGCCATCGGTTCTCTGTACTTGACTCGAGTTACAGGACAGCTGCAGGGCTGGTAAGCACGCCCATCGCATTCAGAATCATTAGGTGCGTTTGCCTGTTGAATCTAAACGTCTGAACTCGTTCTGCTGGCCGAGCTGGGTCCGCAAACATATTCGTATCACTTTGGTCATCTTCATAGACGCCCTCGGTTTTCTGTACTTAACTCGAGCTTTAGGGCAGCTACACAGCTCGTAGTCACAGAAATCGATTGGAAATCATCAGCCGCGTTTGTGCGTCGAATCACGAGCTCTGGACTCGGCCTGCTGCCCGAGCTAGGTTCGCAAAACTATTCGTATGGTTCGAGTTATTCTGAGAAGTGCTCTCGGTATTCCGCACTTGACTCGTGCTGGGGAGGGCTACAGTACTGCTGGTCACGAAAATCGATTCTGAGACATCAGACGCGTCTGTCTGTCGAACTCAGAGCTCGGAACTCGGTTTGCTGCTCGAACTAGGTCCGCGAAACTAGTGTATTATTGGAGTTGTTCGTTTTTTTGTTAGAGTCATCTTGAGAGGTCTGAAATCGCTTGGGCTGAAAAAATAGTCGTTCTTTGTTTTTTCTCACATCCCTACGAGTCAGGAAGCTGAGTCCCCCGGCGGTAACAAAGGTTGACGGTTTACCGCCGGCGCCCAGTTGGTCGACCCGGCAAGAACGGACAAAGTGGTAACTTTTGGTTGGTTTTGCGTTTTTTTGAAGGATATTTGACCATACCTCGTAGAGCTCTTCGGCATCGATGAGCTAGAGGAATTCCGGCGCGGGGTGGAGCTAGTTGGCCCAGGCGGCCGAGGCGGACAATGTGGTGACTTTTGGGTGGTTTTGCGAAAATTTGAAAGATATTTGACCATTTATTTTGAGAAAGCAGATTTTTCGCACCTGTAAACGACTATGAGGGCCTCTCTGTCTCAGTATGAGCTCCGTAGGCGCAGTTTTACTATCGAAACACTTGGAGCAACCATCCCCATGTCGACACGAAAAAAACAATGTTTCCCCTCTTCGAGAAATGCTTCCAGAAGCTCTCTCTTTCAACTCTGAGCACTCTTACGCGTGAAAGGAGCTCTGCGAGGTTGCCGGCGGTGACCAGGTTGACGGTTCACCGCCGGCGCCAGTTCCGGAGCGCTGGAGAGCTAGTTGGCAAGAAAAATCTCGACGGAACTTTTGGTGACTTTTGGTCGGTTGAAAATTTTGTTCTCGAAATTCGACCATTCGTTAGAGCTCTAGTATTTTTTCCCCTGATATTCGATCTTATTCCCGCTCGCCATCTTGATCTCAGCTCGATCGGGTAGCTTTTACTGCCAAAAAGCACTCTGGCGGGATCGGCCGTTTCGAGTTATCTTGATACGCGTTATCGGTATTCTGTACTTAACTCGAGCTGTAGAGCAGCAACAGAGCTGGTAAGCACACCTATCGCACTCAGAATCATTAACCGCGTTCGCCTGTTGAATCTAGAGGTCTGAACTCGGTCTGCTAGCCGAGCTAGGTCTGCAAACCTATTGGTATTATTTGGGTCATCTTGATAGACGCCCTCGGTTCTCTGTACTTAACTCGAGTTACAGGACAGCTACAGAGCTGGTAAGCACGCCTATCGCATTCAGAATCATTAGGCGCGTTCGCCTGTTGAATCTAGACGTCTGAACTCGTTCTGCTAGCCGAGCTAGGTCCGCAAACATATTCGTATCATTTTGGTCATCTTCGTAGACGCCCTCGGTTTTCTGTACTTATCTCGAGCTCTAGGGCAGCTACAGAGCTCATAGTAACAGAAATCGATTGGAAATCATCAGGCGCGTTCGTGCGTCGAATCGAGAGCTCTGGACTCGGCCTGCTGCCCGAGCTAGGTTCGCAAAACTATTCGTATTCTTCGAGTTATTCTGAGAAGCGCTCTCGGTATTCCGCACTTAACTCGTGCTGGGGAGGGCTACAGTACTGGTGGCCACGGAAATCGATTCTGAGACATCAGACGCGTCTGTCTGTCGAACCCAGAGCTCGGAACGGTTTGCTGCTCGAACTAGATCCGCGAAATTATTGTATTATTGGAGTTGTTCGTTTTTTGTTAGAGTCATCTTGAGAGGTCAGAAATCGCTTGGGCTGAAAAAGTAGTCGTTCTTTGGATTTTCTTTCGCATCCCTACGAGTCCGGAAGCTCTACGAGTCCCCCGGCGGTAACAAAGGTTGACGGTTTACCGCCGGCGCCCAGTTCCGGCGCGGGGTGGAGCTAGTTGGTCGACCCGGCGAGAAAGAACAATGTGGCAACTTTTTGGTGGTTTATTTGACCATTTATTTTGAAAAAGCAGATTTTCAAGCCGAGCATTGCCATATGAACTCCTTTCTGACAGCAGCTCAGCTCTCTCGATGCATTTTTGCATGAGTTGACTTCCGGGAACTGAGCGAATATGAACATCGAGAAAAATCAAATTTGAAGATTTTCGAAAAATCTCGATTTTTTCTCATTATGTGTCGATTCTCTGCACTCTTACTTGTGGGAGGAGCTCTACGAGGTTCCCGGCGATGACCAGGTTGACGGTTCACCGCCGGCGCCAGTCATTGCTGGAAGCTTTAGAGTAATAGTTCGTAGAGCTCTTCGGCATCGATGAGCTAGAGGAATTCCGGCGCGGGGTGGAGCTAGTTGGTCGACCGGGCGAGAAAGGACAATGTGGCAACTTTTGGGTGGTTCTGCAAAAATTTGAAAGATATTTGACCATTTATTTTCAAAAAGCAGATTTTTACGCCGAGCATTGGCATATAAACTCCTTTCTGACAGCAGCTCAGCTCTCTCGATGCATTTTTGCATGAGTTGACTTCCGGGAACTGAGCGAATATGAACATCGAGAAAAATAAAATTTGAAGATTTTCGAAAAATCTCGATTTTTTTCATTCTGTGTCGATTCTCTGCACTCTTACTAGTGAGAGAGCTCTACGAGGTTCCCGGCGATGACCAGGTTGACGGTTCACCGCCGGCGCCAGTTCATTTTGAGAAAGCAGATTTTTCGCACCTGTAAACGACTATGAAGGCCCCTCTGTCTTAATATGAGCTCTGTAGGCGCACTTTTACTATCAAAACACTTGGCGGAACCATCTTCATGTCGACACGAAAAAAAATGAATTTTCCCCTTTTTCGAGAATTGCTTCCAGAAGCTCTCTCTTTCGACTCTGAGCACTCTTACGCGTGAAATGAGCTCTACGAGGTTCCCGGCGGTGACGAGGTTGACGGTTCACCGCCGGCGCCAGTATTCTATTTGGGGCCTCGTGGTGGAAGGACGGTGAGTGTTCCTGGAATACGTTTCTCGACGAGATGCCTGATTGCCTGAAACACTGTGGCCATGAGGAAGCGTTTGAGTATTTCGTGTATTCTGGAAAGGGGGCGGACTCCGTGGTGGAAACGAAGTCTTGGGATGAGTTGATGTCTCAGGAGGTGTCTGGAGCGAAAGCGGGGAAGTTTTCCAAACGATTAGCCATTGTAAATGAAAGGGCGCCAGTCTGGGATGTTGTATCGGATGGGCTCCTTGTGGAGTTCTGCGGAGATAGCTTACTTATTATGAATTGAGTCTGTGAGAAGTGGAGGGTGGGAAATAACTCGTAGAGCTTCCCTTAGCAAGTTGTTGCTGGAAGCTTAAGAGTAATTCTGGGGCGCTGGAGAGCTAGTTGGCAAGAAAAATCTCGACGGACCTTTTGCTGTCTTTTGGTCGATTGGAAATTTTGTTCTCGAAATTCAACAATTCGTTAGAGCTCTAATAGTTTTTCCCGTGATATTCGATCTTATTCCCGCTCGCCATCTTGATCTCAGCTCGATTGGGTAACTTTTACTGCCAAAAAGCGCTCCGGCGGGATCGGTCATTTCGAGTCATCTTGACACACGGTGATAGGTTTCTCAAGATAACTCGAGCTTCAGGACAGCTACAGAGCTGGTAAGCACAGCTAATCGATGTAGAATGATCAGGCGCGTTCGTCTGTTGAATCCAGAAGTCTGAACTCGGTCTGCTAGCCGAGCTAGGTGCACAAACCTATTCGTATTATTCGAGTCATCTTGACAGACGCTCTCGTTTTTCTGTACTTAACTCGAGCTACAGGACGGCTAAAGAGCTCATGCGTACAGGATCTGATTCAGAATCATCAGTGGCCGTTGTCTGTTGAATCCAGAGCTCTGAACTCGGTCTGCTGCCCGATCTAGAATTACGAAACTGTTCAAATTGTTCGAGTCATCTTGAGAGATACTGTCGTTCTCTGCACTTAGCTCGGACTGTAGGCTGCTTGGCTGGGAGAAACTGGAATCGATCCGGAGAGATCAGGCGCGTCCGCCTTTCGAATCCAGAGCTCCGAACTCTGTGGGGCTGTTTATCACAGGAATCGATTCAGAGACATCAGACACGTCGCATGCAGAGATGCTGTCAATTTACGCACGCAACTCGGGCTGTAGGAGAGCTAGGGAGCTCGTACAGAAGACAATCCAGAAGCATTGTGGGCGTTCGGCTTTTGCATCTGAGAGGTCTGAAAACATTATATATTGTCAGGAAGCTCTACGAGTCCCCCGGCGGTAAGAAAGGTTGACGGTTTACCGCCGGCGCCCAGTAACGTGTATCAGAAGAGAGTCGACAAGCTGGTGGATAAGACTGCGCGGCTGGAAAATCGTTATCGTCTCAGATCCAGTTTCGTTGGTCGTACCTCGTAGAGCTCTTCGGCAAGATGAGCTAAGGGGAATTCGGGCGCAGGCTGGAGCTAGTTGGCCGACCCGGCATTAAGAGACAATGTGTTAATCTTAAGTAGGTTTTCCAATCTTTGCGCAAAAATTCGAAAATTCGTTTTGAAAACCGGTATTTTTCTCACGTGTAGTGGGTTATGCCGCGGACGCCAGTTAAATTCTCGAGCCCGTAGCTGCAATATTACTATCGAAGCACTTGCTGGAACCGACGGCCGCTTCGAGTCATCTTAACACGCATCGACGGTTTTCTGTACTTATCTCGAGATTTAGGACAGCTACAGAGCTGGCACTTACAGGAACCGATCGGGAATCATGAGGCGCGTTTGTCTGTCCCATCTAGAGCTGTGAAATCAGTCCGCTGCTCGGGCCAGGTACGCAAACCTATTCGTATTCTTCGAATGATTTTTTCCAGAGAGCTCGCTGAGGGCTAAAGGGTTTAATATTAGAAGCCGGACGGTGGTGGTGCCCGCCAGGAGCTCCTCCACGGCGGTCCACAGGGCCCGCAGAAACTCCGGCGACCCGGCAGCTGGTTCGGGGGCGTTGTCCACGTGTGCCTCCACGCGTGCAGGCACGTGTGGAAGCACTCCTGGCAGCGCTTCGAAAGCGCTGCAGGGGAGCTCCCCAGCGCTCTCGAGAACATATTCCCGGAGAGCTCGCTGAGCGCTAAAGGGTTTAATACCTCGTAGAACTCTTCGGCATCGATGAGCTAGAGGAATTCCGGCGCGGGGTGCAGCTAGTACCTCGTAGAGCTCTTCGGCATCGATGAGCTAGAGGAGTTCCGGCGCGGGGTGGAGCTAGTTGGCCCAGCCGGCCGAGGCGGACAATGTGATAACTTTTGGATGGTTTTGCGAAAATTTGAAAGATATTTGACCATTTATTTTGAGAAAGCAGATTTTTACGCCGAGCATTGGAATATAAACTCCTCTCTAACAGCAGCTCAGCTCTCTCGATGCATTTTTGCACGAGTTGACTCCCAGGAACTGAGCGAATATGAACATCGAAAAAATCGAATTTGAAGATTTTCGAAAAATCTGTATTTTTCCACTCTGTGTCGATTCTCTGCACTCTTACCAGTAAGAGGAGCTCTACGAGGTTCCCGGCGGTGACCAGGTTGACGGTTCACCGCCGGCGCCAGTTGGCCAACCCGGCCCGGGCGGTCAATAGAGACAATGTGACGACTTGGGGTCGGGTATTCTATATTTGTCCAAAATTTGAAAATTCGTTTTACAAACAGGTATTTTCCCCACCTGTAGCGGGTTATGCCGCGTCTGCCAGTTAAATTCCGAGGTCTGTAGTTGTAATATTACTATCAAAAGACTTGAGGGAACCGTCGGCCGTTTCGAGTCATCTTGACACGCGTTGACGGTTTTCTGTACTTAATTCGAGATTTAGGACAGCTACAGAGCTGATACTTACAGAAACCGATTGAGAATCATCAGGCGCGTTCGTCTGTCCCATCGAGAGGTCTGAACTCGGTCTGCTGCTCGAGCTAGGCCCGCAAAACTATTTGTAATATACGATCATTTTGACGAGTGTTGTCGGTTTCCCTTAACTGAAGATTTCGAAAAGCTACAGAGCTGGAACGCATATAAACCGACCCAGTATCACCCGGCGCGATTTTTCTCGCAGCGAGAGGTCCGAACTCGGTCTGGCAGCTAGGTCCACGAAGCGAAGATGCAAAATTTTAAAAATATATTTTCCGATATTTCTTCTTCACGCTTGATAAAGCTTCTTTCGTGTGCTTCGAGCAGCGCCGCGCCAGAATAGAGCTCTACGAGGCTCCCGGCGGTTACCTGGTTGACGGTTTACCGCCGGATCCCAGTTGGCCAACCCGGCCCGGGCGGTCAATGTGGTGACCTGGGGTCGGTTTTTCGAAGATGGCGAGAGATTTTGAAATTTGTTTTGCAAATTTGATTTTTTATTCTACGCAGTGAATCATGACGCTTTCGATGGCGCAATTCTTAGGGCCCTAGCTGCATTATTTCGATTGAAAGACTAGGGGGAACCACCGTTGTGTACGACCGAAAAAACATGTCTTTATGTTTGAAGCTGGTATGCAGAAGCTTTTTTCTCTTATTATCTCGGAACCGAGGGTCTACGAGCTCTACGAGGGTCCCGGCGGTAACCTGGTTGACGGTTTACCGCCGGTTCCCAGTATTAGAAGCCGGACGTTGGTGGTGCCTGCCAGGAGCTCCTCCAAGGCAGTCCACAGGCCTCGCAGCGGCCCCGGCGGCCCGGCGACGTGTCCGGGAGAGCTTCCCGCAAGCTTCCACGCGTGCCTGCATGCGTGCGGGCACGCATGGAAACTTTTCTGGCTGCTCCTCGGCAGCGCTCCATGGGGCCCCCCGAAGCTCTCCCGGGAAGATTTCCCGTCCCCGAGATTCTCTTTGCTCCTCGGGTTTCGCACGCTGCCAATTAACTCGTAGAGCTTCGCTTAGCAAGTACCTCGTACCTCGTAGAGCTCTTCGGCAAATAGCTAAGAGGAATTTGGGCGCAGGGTGAAGCTAGTTGGCCGGCCCGACGAAAAGAGAGAATGTGGTAACCTGCGGTCGGTGTTTTCACTTTATGGAAAATTTTGAAGTTCGCTTTTAGAAGTGAGAGTTTTATTTCCTGTAGTAAGCTATGGCGCACCTGCTGCTACATTTTCTATGGCTCTAGGTCCAGTATTACTATGAAAACACTTGGAGGAACCCACTGTATGAAAACCGAAAAATCGTATTTTCGATTTTTTCGGCTCTCGCTTCAAGCTTCCTTCACGTGTTCAGAGGAGCGCTGTGTAAGAAGAGAGCTCTACGAGGTGCCCGGCGGTAACTTGGTTGACGGTTTACCGCCGTTCCCAGTAGAGCTCTTCGGCAAGACGCGGCCTGCTGCCCGAGCTAGGTCTGAGAAGCTATTCGTATTGTTCGAGTCATCTTGAGAAGTGCTCTCGGTTTTCTGCTTAACTCGTGCTGGGGGAGGGCTACCGTGCTGCTGGTCACAGAAATCAATTTAAAGACATCAGGCGCGTCCGTCTGTCGAACTGAGAGCTCGAAACTCGGTCTGCTGCTCGAACTAGCTCCGCGAAGCTATTGTATTATTCAAGTGGTCCTGAGAGCTGCTGTCGGTTTCTGCACTTAACTCGGCCTGTAGGGGGGCTGCAGGGCTGGTAATCACAGGATTCGATTCACAGACATCAGCGCGTCTGCCTGTCACATTCAGAAACTCGGTTTGACACTCGAGCTGGGTTCCAAACTGTCGTTTTTTTGCCAGAGTCAACCTGACAGGGCTGGCTTGGGCTGAAATTCCGGATTTTTTTCCACATTATATACTGTCAGGAAGCTCTACGAGTCCCCCGGCGATTACAAAGGTTGACGGTTTACCGCCGGCGCCCAGTTTTCCCCCCCGACGTTCTCTTCGCTCGTCGGGTTTTGGACGCTAGAAGTGACGAGTGCCGTCAGTTTTCCGTATCGAACTCACGATTCAAGTGCCTCGTAGAGCTCTTCGGCATTGATTAGCTAGAGGAATTCCAGCGCGGAGTGGAGCTAGTTGGCGCACCCGGCCGAGGCGGACAATGTGACAACTTTTGGATATTGCCCCGCCGATGCCGACACCCGGCAAGAGGGCGGCGCAAGCAGACGGAGCGGCCGCCGCACGTCCGCGCTGAGAGCCCAGAGCGCGCAGCAGAACCACCTGCGGTGACGACCGCGGCTGCACGATCGGCCAGCTAGGGCACGTCCGGGAGCTCCCGCGCGAACACATCCCGCTGCCGCCACCAGCGCGCCGCTGCGGTCTTTCTCGACATCACCCCTCTGCTATGTGGCTGAGGTGGGCACGCCGAGAGCAACGAGAACGCAGGCAGCGCGCAGGGCCGCATCGCCCACGGTCTACGACGACGCGTCGGGCGCGGCCACGGCGGCGGCGCGGGGCGCGCGCTGGCGGCTGTTCCAGGTTGACGGCGCTGGCCGCGCGCGCGGTCAAGAACTGCTCCACGCGCCTGTTCTTGGGCCGCGCTCCGCGCGGAACGCCCAGTCGAAGCCCGCTCTGGCGACGCGGCAGCAGGGGGCGGGGCACGACCGAGTGCAGCACACGGTCTGCAAGCTGCTCGTTCCGTTCGGCCGCTGCTTCCGTCTGCCGCGCCCACTCCGCCTTCCGCCGCGCAAAAACCGAGACAGCCGGCACGACGCGCGGCACGCTTTCCGGAGCGATGTCTGCTCGCGCCCCGCCGCCTCCAACGCAGAATCATCGACGATCTTCTCGTCGATCTTGTTGTGCTCTGCGAGCAAACACTCCTGCACCCGGTCGTCCCATGTGCCGACCAGACCGGCGGCGGACGCGCACTGCCCCCAAGAACCGAAACCACCACCGCCCGGCCCCGTCCCCGTGCGGGCTCCGGACCGGGTCCCGGTCCCGGTCCGGGTCCCGCCCCCGGTCCCGGTCCTGGCCGTCGTTGTCGTCGTCGTCGTCGTCGTCGTCGTCGTCGGCGCTGTCCCCCTCCTTCTCCTTCTCCTCCATCTGCTTGTCCTCCTCCTCCTTCTTCTCCTCATCCTCTTCCTCCTCTTCGTCCCTCAAGCAATTTGGGCGCAAGCAGGAGCAGGGGCCCAGCGGCCCTAGCTCCCCACGCGCACAATTCTCGGGGCTTCCTCGCAGCGCTTGAGGGACCCATTCCGAGGGCCAAGCCACAGCCCAAGGTTTGTGACCAACACCGAGACCAGAGTTCGCCATGTCGCAGTTGTGGACCAGATGTGATCAGTGCCGCCGATGCGAGTGGAACACCATCATTGTCAAGCAGGGGCACGTGTGCCCAGGGTGTGGGGCGGCGATCACGCTTTTCAAGCCAGCAGTACGTCGGGTACATTGGGAGGACGAAGTACGGCCCGACGCGACCCCGTCTCCCGCCGCTGCTCCTCAGCGGGGCCGCCAGCGCAGCCACTCTCCCAAAGGCTCATGGCGCGGCGGGACAGCCAAGGGATCGCCAGTGAAGACCTCGCCAGGCACCACCGTGACAGAGCTGCTCCAGCAGGCGGCCCAGGCCACCGAGGACGCCGTGCTGCAGGAGGCGCTCAAGAAGCAGATTGAGAAGATCAGCTCCCAGGCCAAGGCCGAGTCCGAGTCGTCGGTGTCCCCGTCCGAGGCGCTCCGCAAGGCCGACGGCGCGTGGAAGAACGCGGAGCACCACCACAACCAGTGCGTGGACAACGTGCTCCGCCTGAGGCAGAGCCTCGAGGCCGCCGAGGCCAAGGAGGGCAGGGCTGCCGTGGCCTTGGCGCAGGCGGCAGCGGCCAAGAAGGCTGCCGCCCACGCCGTCGCGAAGGCGGAGGGCGTGGGGCCGCCCTCAGAGGAGCAGCCCACGACAGCCATGTTCAAGGTCGAGTGGGACGAGGGCTTCTTCAATTCGTTGGACGAGATGGAATGCACGCCTGAGGAGCGCCGAGCGTTGGACACACTCCATGAGCAGCTCAAGGGCGTCAAGACGGACCTGACGGGCAAGGAAGCAGAGATCAAGGCCTGGCTCGACAATGCTAGGAAGATGCAGAATGACATCACCGACCGCCTCACGAAGAAGAAGAGGAAGAACGACGACGGGCAGGCCGCAGCGGCCGAGGAGGAGGCCAAGCCGGAGGGCGGGGCCAGCGCGCCGACGGACACGGCGCCCAAGGCCACGCCCCAGGAGGCAGAGGCCCCCCAGGCGACTGCGGAGAAGATCGAGTCAGAGGCCAAGAAGCTGTCGCAGGCCAAGTTCATCGCCAAGGCCGAGGCGGCAGCAGCCAAGGCCAAGGCCAAGGGGAAGGGCTCTGAGGCCGCTTCTTGACTATCGCGGGATCAGCGAGTACACACCGAGGGCACCACGACATTGTTCTATGCTAATGTCACCGCCTTCACTCCCAAGGTGTGGCAATACCTCCAATTAAATTATTGCAAGTACGAATATTGGGCCTGGGCAGAGACTCACATTCACTCCGAGTCGGAGCTCAGAGAGTGGGACAAGAAGGCGAGGGGGGCTCACCTTCGGCTTCATCACAATGCGGCCCGCCCCTCATCCAGATCTGTGGCAGCGGAGCATGAGGAGCGGGCCAATGAGGGCGGCGAGTTTTTCATGGCCCAGCAGCACCTCCAGGCCCATGTCCTGCCAGAGGCCAAGGTTGCTGCTGGCCACCTGCGTGAGGCTGGTCAGACCAGTCTCGACGGATTTCTTCCAATGGTGCTGCACATGGCTGGGTACTCCATCGTCGTGGTGGTGTTTTATGCCCTGCCGTGCACCCAGATGAATGGCCACAATAAGGTCAGATTTCAAAGGCTCGGAGGGCTCTTGAGGGCCCTCAGGCTCCCATGGGTGGTCGTGGGCGACTTCAATATGGAGCCTGACACTTTGGCCGCCAGCCGTTTTGTTCAGAATGTGCAAGGGGTCATTCGTACGGCTGGCCCCGAGGGCACCTGCGCCAACCATCAGGGGCGCGACAGGGTGCTCGACTACGTTGTGTGTAGCCCTGAGGCCACGCCGTTTCTCAAAACCATCTGTGCTGTGCGCGCGGTCCCTTGGAAGCCTCATCAGGGTCTTGCTTTAGTGTTTAGGAGCTCTGGGCTCCAACTTCTCACCCGCTCCCTCGTGGTCTCCCCCAGGCTTCCTCAAGCCCCGAGGCCCAGCAAGGAGCCCACGTTAGGTTCTAAGTCGAGTGTGTCCAGGGCCCGCCAGGGACTTGCCCAACAGGAGGCCCTGGAGGCACGTAAAGCTAGGTTTACTGAGTTGTTTGGTGATTGTTTTCGAAGCCCTGGGGTCCCGTCGTCGTCGGAGGAGGGTGTTGGTCAAGCCCCTCCCGATGAGGCCGATGAATCTCATGATTGTTGGCCCGACGAAGAGGACGACCCGTGGGCTGACCAGCTCAATTTCTGTTCCGACAGGGAGTTGAGTAATGCCCTCAACACTCCCCGTCACCCCAACCTTCCCGACCCAAGCTCGGAGGGTAGTGGCAGTGCTGCTTCGAGTCAGGAGAAACAACATGCCTCTGGGCACGTACCAGTCCAGTGTAGTTCCCCTCCCAATTCGGGCCAGCCCCCCCCACTGAGTCCACAGGAAGATTTAAATCCCGATTTAATCCGGTCTGCTTTTCAGTTTTCGGGCCCTGAGCCCAGTCCGTTACAGGCCCCTGAGTTCGACCCCTCGCTGACGGCTGCGTTTCAGATCCCCAGCGAGCTTTGGGTCGAGAGCAGACGTGAGGTCGGATTTGCCTCGGGGCAGGACTGTATTCATTCTCTTTCTCCGTCCCTCCTCAAGTCCGTAGCTTTTCGGCTCGAGGCCTCCCACTCTACTGTAGTCTCAGGTATGTATGCAGCTTGGATCTCCACAGTTGAGCTCAGCATCACCAGACACCATGGCCTGGACCTCCCTCGCACACGGCGTGCGCACGGCGCGAGGCTGGAGGAGGGCCCTGTCAGGCGAGCAGCTCACCGCAGACAGGTACACCTACGGGACCAGCGGGCGCAGTGGTGGACGCAGGTTCACACCATCGTCGCGGCCGTCGCCCGCCATCGCACGCGCAGCAACGGCCACCAGCAGCTGGAGCTGTACCAGGTCGCGGCGCAGAAGGCGGCGGTGGATCGACCTGACGGAGCTCACACAGCGCTGCGTCAGGGTCTCGACCCCCCGTGGCACGAGTGGATCAGGATCCTTGAGAACAAATGTCAGATCAACCCCGCTGTGCTGGACTCCTACGTTCACGCAGCAAAGAAGGTCATGCAGCGAGCGCAGAGGCTGGCCGTTTTGGCGGCCATCCAGGACTTCCGCGCGTGGGTGGTGGAGCCCGAGGCTAATGGCATTCTCCACAAGTCTCTGAAGAAGGGGCCTCTCCCGCCTGCGGAGATCGTGGTCGGCCAGCAGCTGATCTACCACCCCAAGGACCTCATGGACGCGAAGGCCAAGAAGTACCAGCAGCTCTGGGCCCCCTCGGCACCCAAGTTGCAGGATGTGCGTGAACTCTTCAGGCAGATCAGGCTCCGTGCCAGCGACGACCCCCTGCCGCCGCTGCACGTCGCCGACATCGGCAAGGCGGCCTCACGTATGAAGGCCAAGGCGGGCATGGGCATCGACATGGTCACCCCCGTCGACTACCAGAGGCTTCCCATGGAGGGCCAGGCGGAGCTGCTCCTCATCCTGGAGGCTGTGGAAGCCACGCTGGCGTGGCCAGCACAGACGTTGGCCGTCATAGGGAAACTCACTCCCAAGAAGACGGCAGGCGACCGAGCCATCGGGCTTGTATCGATGCTCGGACGGCTGTGGTCTCTCACGCGTGAACCCACAGTTCAGACCTGGTCGGTCGAGAGTGCTCGCCACTGGGACGCCGCCCTGCCAGGCAACTCCTGCCTGCAGGAGGCTTTCCTGAGGGCGCTGGACGAGGAGCTGGCCCACGCCATGGGCATCAAGTACGGCCACGGGATGCTCGACATCGCCACGTTCTACGACAGCATCCCGTGGGACAGTCTAGTCGCCGCAGCATTGCGGCTAAATTTTCCTCCTGTTATCCTATACTTGGAATTGCTACAGTGCGCTGCTCCCCGTTGCCTGGAGCAGGACAGTGCTGTGTCCGAGATGTTCGACCCGCAGCTCAGCGTAGTGCAGGGGCTCCGATCGGGGACCCGCTTCGCCAAGATGATGACCCACCACGTCATGGTCACGGTCACCACAGCCCATCCGAGGATGGGGGCGAGGTTATGGGTGGACGATGTCTCGGAGACATTCAAGGGCTCCAGCAAGGCGGTGCGCCAGGAGCTCGCCAGTGGCATCATCACCACGTGCCGTGAGCTGCAGGCGAGGAAGCTCAAGGTTGCCGACAAATCGGTCGTCGTCTGCAGCCTCATGAGTGACGCGCGGGCGGTCGCCCGCTTGGTCCGACGAGCTGGATTTACGATTCGGCCAGTGTCCCAAGCCACCTACCTCGGCATCGACTTCGGATGCGGCAGGAGGGTGAGGGCCACCAGGGTGCTGCGTGAAGCGAAACATCGCCTCATGAGCATCAAGATCCGCAGGTTCACCAGAGCCACCCGCCAGTACAGCGCCATGTCCAAGCTCCAGCGCCAGGGAGGGCTCCCTGCAGGCGTCTACGGCCATCAGGTCCATGGGCTCTTCGGCGAGCAGCTGACCAGGTGCAGGCGGCGCTTGGCTCAGACGTGCGCCTCATCGGCACGCGGCCGATGCCTCACCACGGTCCTGGCGCTGCGGGCCCCTGGCGCTGACCCAGCAGTACTATACCCTGTGCAGACGGTGGACACTTGGCTCAAGATCTGGAGGGATTGCCCAGGTATCAGAGCGGGTGTTCGCAAGGCGTGGCCGATCATTTCAAAGCAGTTGCAGGCCATACCCGTCCCAGCACAGGTACGACAGATCAGAGGCCCGACGGGGGCCATCATACACACGCTGCTCAGGCTTGGCTGGACTCCACACGACCCGTCCACGTGGTCCTACCAGACAGGCCCCGACAGCAGTGAGGAGTGGCAGTTCCCAGATAGCATCTACACAGGCAACGCGCATGTGGATAGACATGATCACTTGCTGGCGGATGTACGCAAGTTCTGTGAAGCCCAGCTCTGGGCCCAGGCAGCACGTCACTTCTGCGGCGGGGGCCTGGAGATGGGCGTCGACAACACCTCCTACATCCAGCTACTCAAGCACCTGGCGCAGGCCCCCAACGGCAGAAGGCTGTGTGAGATCATGGTCCTTGTGGCCTCAGGGGGCATCTGGAACAACGAGCGCAAGAAGCAGGAGCTCAAGAACTACATGGGCACAGACAAGTGCGACCGCTGCGGCACCGAGGTGGACACCCCGCTGCACAGGTACTGGCAGTGCTCGTGCAATGTGGACGCCAAGCCGTACACCGACTCCGATGACCTGTGCACTCAGGCCGTCACGCAGTGCAACACCGCCGAGGCCTTCTGGCTTCGAGGACTTCTACCTGCCCCGTGGACGGAAGTGAGCCCACCGCCTGCAGAGGACGCCTGGCAGTTCACTGGCTTCCCGCACCTAGAGCCAGGACTGTTTGGCCCAGGGTCGCCGTCCGACCCCGTGCTGATCTTTGGCGACGCGAGCGGAGGGCCCGACAGCCGCAGTCCGAGGCTTCGGCGTGTGGGACTGGCCATCACGTGTTTTGCCAGCCTGCAGCCCACCATCGTTCCGCGTGGCTCGATCTTTGGGCCACTTAGCGGTGCGAGGCAGGTCGTTGCTAGGGGCGAGCTGAAGTGTTTATTTCTGGCCCTCTGGGCCACAACGCAGTTTCTCACCTTTGTCACTGATTTTGCGGATGTTGTCACGGGCTGGTACGAACAACGGTTTCGCCAGCCAAGGGGTTCTGACGCCGACCTGTGGGCAGCCATCGGCGACCTCATGGCCCACAGACCGTTTCATCATGTGTCAGTCCTCTTCACACACTCTCATTTGACGGCCACACAGGTGGCCGACGGTCAAGGATTAAGTACGTTGGTGCTCGGCAACGCTGTCGTGGACGGGCTTGCGGGCCTGGCCGCCGCCCAGGCCCGAGTGCCCGAGGAACAGCGGTACCGTCTGTTGCTGCACGAGCGGCGCGCACGTTTGGTGCGCCTTCGCCTCCTTCGTGCTACTGTTGATGCTCTGGCTAAAGAAAAACAGCTGGAGCGGAGTGGGGAGAGAAAAAGGCGTGGAGGCCCTCCGCCTCCCCCCCCCCCGCCTCCCCCCTCTGCTGCTGCTGTTGCTGCCCTCTTGTCTCGCCATCGGCTGTCCGATTGCCGAAAAAGATGCCTGAGATGTCACGGCTCAGCGTCCGTGGACACTTTAAAGGAATGGCACGCCTCGGAGTGCCACAGCTTAGTGAATGTGAATGGTCTGATATACTCGCCTCCAGTCGGAGGCAGGATCCACGTCGGGGGGGGCTGGCTGCATCCCTCTCACCACCTCAACGTGCACGCCTCCCTGAATTGTTGGTTCTGTGGGAAGTGCGGGGCCATTGCTGACAAGCAAGTCCGTTCGCTTGCTAAGCCTTGTACCAACAGGTTGTCAGCCACTGGCCGTGAGTACCTCAGAAGAATTCGTCAAGGGCTTCCCCCTAAGGTCCTCAGCAAGGCCGAAGTGGCCCAGCGAGGCCGTGGGTAGCATTGCATGGATTGGCATCGCCAGTGGTTCCTATTCCTATTCCTATTCCTCCTCTTCGTCCCCAGGATCTCCGTTTTCGTCTCCGCCGCCGCCGTAATCGTCGTCGTCGTCGTCGGCGTCCTGCTCCTTCTTCTCCTCTTCCTTCTTCTCCTCCTCTTCCTCCTTCTGCTCCTCATCTCCCTTCTCGGCTACGGCCATGGCAGGCCGGTTTTTGTCGCCGCAGCTCCCCTCGGCCGAATCTCCCCAGAAGGCGCGCGCCGGAGCCGGAAACTCGCACAGGAAAACTGCCTTAGTTTCCCCTTCAGAGCCCAGTTCTCAGAAAACGGCGCGCGAATTCGTAAAACGAGCGTCGGACAGAAAAATGTCCGCAACAATTTCGCGAGCGTTTCCTCTTCCGAGCGCCCGTTTCCAGAAATCTCCGCGTCGCTCGGGGCACCGCGCGCCGGACAGAAAAACATCCGCGAAAATTTCGCGAGCGTTCCCCCCTCCCAACGCGTGTTTCCAGGGGGAATATCACCGCTTTCAGGACCGCGCGTCGGGCAGCAAAAGGCCCGCAACAAAAATTGCGAGCGTTTCCCCCTCCGAGCGCGCAGCACCGTGCGTTGTGCAGCCCGCCCCCAGCCCCGGTCCCTGGGCCGGCCCCACCCCCGGCCCCGGTCCCTGGATCCCCGCCCCGGCTCCCGCAGCACCTGGAGAACACCCTCAAAACTAGTCTGATCTACCCTGTCCAGTACGGCCCAGGGGTTGGCAGTCGCAGTCACAGCCTCAGCCTCAGCCTGCCTCAGCCTCAGCCTCAGCCTGCCTCAGCCTCAGCCTCAGCCTGCTTCAGCCTCAGCCTCAGTCTGCGTTCAGCCTCGGCTTCAGCCTCAGCCTGCCTCAGCCTCAGCCTGCATCGGCCTCAGCCTCAGCCTCAGCCTGCCTCAGCTTCAGCCTGCTTCAGCCTCAGCCTCAGCCTGCCTCAGCCTCAGCCTCAGTCTGCTTCAGCCTCAGCCTCAGTCCGCCTTCAGCCTCGGCTTGAGCCTCAGCCTGCCTCAGCCTCGGCCTGCTTCGGCCGCAGCATCAGCCTGCCTCAGCATTCAAAATGTGGCCCAGGAATGGAGTTCTGGGAATTAGAAGAACACGAAGTGGCCTACAGTTGGCTCCGGGCATTCAAAATCATACCCAGGAATGGAGTCGTGGGAAATTGAAGAGCACGAAGTGGCCTACAGTTGGCTCAGGCCATCCAAAATGTGCCCCGGGAATGGAGTTCTGGGAAATCGAAGAGCACGAAGTGGCCTACAGTTGGCTCCGGGCATCCAAAATGTGGCCCGGGAATGGAGTTCTGGGAACTCGAAGAGCACGAAGTGGCTTACAGTTGGCTCCGGGCAGTCAAAATGTAGCCCGGGAATGGAATTCTGGGAGGTCGAAGAGCACGAAGTGTGTGACTGTTTACAATAAACGAGCTCGGCTTTGTTCCCGGTTTTCCAGAATGTAGCCCGGGAATGGAGTTCTGGGAGGTCGAAGAGCACGAAGTGTGTGACTGTCGGCAAAAAGCGAGCCCGGCTCTGTTCCCGGTTCTCCAGAATGTGGCCCGGGAAGGGAGTTCTGGGAGGTCGAAGAGCACGAAGTGTGTGACTGTTTGCGTAAAACGATTCCCGGTTCTCCTCCCCTGCACCCGCCCAGACCCCCCTGAGGAATCATGATGCTCTCTTTTGACCCTACTAGAAACCTATCAGCAAACGCTGTTAGGTAACAAAAAAACGACTACGCCTGTCGAGATGAGTCGAAACAGCCGATCCCGCCCGGACGCTTTTTGACGGTAAAAGGTACCCGATCGAGCTGTGATCAAGTCGGCGAGGGGAATAATATCGAATATAATCAGAAAAAATATTAGAGCGCAAACAAATAATTGAATTTCGAGAACAAAATGTTCAACCGAGCAAAAAAGTCCGTCGAGATTTTCTTGCCAACTAGTTCTCCAGGGCGTTCGAATTATTGGGATCCGGCGGTAAACCGTCAACCAGGTAACCGCCGGGAGCCTCGTAGAGCTCTTTTCTCGCGCGTCGCTGCTTCGAACACATGGGAGAAGCTTTCTCAAGGTGATCTGAGGAACTCAGAAAATTAGCATGTTTAGTGTGTTTTCCAAAGTCGGTCCCTGCAAGTGTTTTAATAGTAATACTGCAGCTACAGACCTGAGAATTCGACTGGCAGACGCATAATCCACTACACGTGAGAAAAATTCCGATTCTTAACAGAATTTTCAAATTTTGCAGAAAGATAGCAAAGTCGACCCCAAGTTACCATATTGTCTCTTAAGGTCGGGTTGCCAACTAGAGGTACTCTTAAGCTTCCAGCAACTGGCGCCGGCGGTGAACCGTCAACCTCGTCACCGCCGGGAACCTCGTAGAGCTCCTTGCGCGCGTAAGAGCGCCTAGAATCGAAGCAGAGAACTTCGCAGAAATTAAAATCTTCATTTTCAATTTTTAATGTCAATATAAGGTGGGGTCCGTGGCTTTGCTCGAGAGAATTTGTCGACAGGAATGTATTTCGGAGGTAACTTCTGTAATGCAAAGCTTCGCTCTGCGCAATTATCCGGCAAAACGTTTTGTTAGAATTGCAAATTCGGCTGAGCCAGGCTGCGGAAGGTATGATCGCGTCTCTTTTCGATATTTCTCCAACTAGCTTCACTCTGTCGCCGAACTGGAAGGTGAACCGAACCAGATTACCGTCGGAGACCTCGTAGAGCTCTCTTTCTGCGCGGCGCTTCTCAGAACACATGGAGGAAGGGCCGAAAAATAGAAAAATCACGTTTTTTGGTTTTTTATTCAACGTCGGTTCCGCCAAGTGTTTTTATAGTAATACTGCACCTACAGACTTCAGAATTGCACAGGTGTCATAACCCACTCCAGGTGCGAGAAAATGTGGTTTCTCAAAATGAACTGTCAAATATCTTTCAAATCCTCGCAAAAGACGGAAAGTTACCACATTGTCCTTTCTGGCCGGATCGACCAACTGGCGCCGGCGGTGAACCGTCAACCTGGTCAACGCCGGGAACCTCGTAAGCTCCTTGCGCGCGTAAGAGTGCTCAAATGTAAAGCAGACAGCTTCTCGAATCATTTCTAGAAAAACACTAAATTTTCATTTTTGTGTGTCAACATGATGTCGTTTCCTCCAGATGTTTGGATAGTAAAATTCTCTCCAGGGAGCTGAGCTGCTCGCAGAAGCAAGTTTAGATACTACTGCTCGGAGTAAAACATGGTCAAGTATCTTTCAAAAAGTGGCAAAATCGACCCAAAGTTGCCACATTGTCCTTTCTGGTCGGGTCGGCCAACTGGCGCCGGCGGTGAACCGTCAACCTGGTCACCGCCGGGAACCTCGTAGAACTCCTTGCACGCGTAACAGTGCTCAGACCTGAAGCAGACAGCTTCTGGGAACATTTTTAGAAAAAACGTCAACATTTGCATTTTTCAGGGTCAACGCAATGTCGGTTGCTCCAAATGTTTCGATTGTAAAACTCTGTCTAGAGAGCTGAGCTGCTCTCAGGAAAAAGTTTAGACACCAATGCTCGGGTTAAAAATCCGCATTCTCAGAATGAATTGTCAAATATCTTTCGAATCTTAGCAAAAACGACCCAAAGTCACCACATTGTCCTTTCTGGTCAGGTCGGCCATAGGGAGCTCCACCGAAGGCTCCAGTGGCAGGGTTCGCATGGCGGCCTCGGGCCATTTCGGCACACCCCTCGCGAGGATCGTGGCCCCATAGGGAGCTCCACCGAAGGCGCCAGTGGCAGGGTTCGCATGGCGGCCTCGGGCCATTTCGGCACACCCCTCACGACGATCGTAGACCCATAAGGGAGCTCCACCGCAGGCGCCAGTGGCAGGGTTCGCACTGCGGCCGCGGGCCATGTCGGCACACCCCTCACGAAGATCGTGGCCCCAGAGGGAGCTCCACCGAAGGCGCCAGTGGCAGGGTCCGCATGGCGGTCTCGGGTCATTTCGGCACACCCCTCACGACGATCTTGGACCCATAAAGGGAGCTCCACCGAAGGCGCCAGTGGCAGGGTTCGCATGGCGGCCTTGGGCCATTTCGGCACGCCCCTCACGAGGATGGTGGCCCCATAGGGAGCTCCACCGAAGGCCCTAGTGACAGGGTTCGCATGGCGGCCTCGGGCCATGTCGGCACACCCCTCACGAGGATCGTGGCCCCATAGGGAGCTCCACCGACTGCCCCCAGTGGCAGGGTTCGCATGGCGGCCTCGGGCCATTTCGGCACACCCCTCACGAGGATCGTGGCCCCATAAGAGCTCCACCGAAGGCCCCCAGTGGCAGGGTTCGCATGGCGGCCTCGGGCCATTTCGGCACACCCCTCACGAGGATCGTGGCCCCATAGGGAGCTCCACTGAAGGCGCCAGTGGCAGGGGTCGCCTGGCGGCCTCGGGCCATTTCGGCACACCCCTCACGAGGATCGTGGCCCCATAGGGAGCTCCACCGAAGGCGCCAGTGGCACGGTTCGCATGGCGGCCTCGGGCCATTTCGGCACACCCCTCACGAGGATCGTGGCCTCATAGGGAGCTCCACCGAAGGCCCCAGTGGCAGGGTTCGCATGGCGGCCTCGGGCCATTTCGGCACACCCCTCACGAGGACCGTGGCCCCACTGGAGCTCCACCGAAGGCGCCAGTGGCAGGGTTCGCAGGGCGGCCGCGGGCCATTTCGGCACACCCCTCACAAGGATCGTGGCTCCATAATGGTGCTGCTTCAACAACGGCGCCTGGGCGTCGTGCTCCGCCTTGTCGACGTGCAGCGCCACCTCCTCCCTCATGGCTCTCAAGGCCCTTTCCTGCTTCTGCTCCTCGGTGAGAGGGGCGCCGTCCTTGTCGTCGTCGGCGCCCGCGAAGACGGCCACGAACGTGCCCCTGAGCATGTCGCGCTCCGGCGGGAAGCCGTGGCCACATAGGGAGCGCGGGCGAAGATGGTATTCACAATTGCGGTATTCACAACTGCATATGGTTGGGTCCTTCGCCAGGATAATTACCACCACTTCTACTACTACCACTACTACTACTACTGCTACTACTACTCCTACTACTACTACGACTACTATTGCTACTACTACTACTACTACTACTACTACTACTACTACTACTACTAACACTATTAACACTACTACTGCTACGACAGCCATTACGACTAATCGTACGACAGGCTATTACAACGACTACTACCACCCTGCTCCTACTACCATGGTGACTGGTACTACCCTACTCCTACCACTCGTACTACTACTACTACTACTACCACTACTACTACTCTTGCGACTACTACTACTACTACTAGTGCTCGTATATCTCCTTGTGCTCTTATTATTTCTAGCTCTACTACGACCACTCCTTCCAGTCCCACCGTTCTTGACATTACTAGTACTACCAGGACTCATACTCGTCCTACTACTACGACGACTACTACTACTACTACTACTACTACTACTACGTTGTACTACTACTACTACTACTACTACGGCGACTAGTACTGCAACTGCTACTAATACTATTTCTATTAATACTACTACTGCTACTACTACTATTACGGCAAGTCCTCCTACTACTACTACTACTACTAAAACTACCGCTACTACTCCTACTACTACTACCACTACTACTACTACTACCACTACTATTACTACTACTACTACCACTACTACCACTAGTACTACTACTGCCACTACTACCAGTACCACTACGTCCACTACTATTGTTTTTGTCACTACTACTACTATTTCTACTACTATTAATATTACTACTAATACTACTGCGCCTACTACTATCACTCGTCCTACTACTATGAGTACTACTACTACCACTTCTACTACTACTACTACTACTACCACTCGCACTACTCGCACTACTACTGTTATTATTACTACTACCACTACTGCCACTAGAACTACTGCTAGTACGACTACGACCACTACTACGTCTACGATTTTTTACTCCTACCACTACTACTACAACTATGACGACTATGACGACGACCACCATTTGTACTACGACGACGACTACTTGTACTACTACTACTACTACGACTACAACTACAACTATTACTACTACTACTGCTACCACGACTTCTACTACAACTACTACGACACAACTACTTCTACTACTCGTACTACTAGTACTACTACCCGTACTACTCCTCCTACTCCTACTCCTACCACTACCCTTAGTTCTGTTCCGATTATCACTACTACTACTACAACCACGACTGCTACTATTTCTGTATCAATCACTACTACTACTACTTTTTACGGGGACTACGACTGCTACCATTAGTCCGACTATTAGCTGTATTACTACTACGTCTACGATGACCATTACTATTACTACTGCTCCTACTACTTCTACTACTACTACTACGACTATGACTACGACGACTGCTGTTTCCCTATTTTGGCTACTCGCATTATCAGTACTACTACTACTACTACTGTATCTTCAACTTATCGTACTACTCCTACTACTCCTGCTGCTCCTAGTACTACTACTGCCACTCCTACTCCCACCTACTCTTGACAATACCAGTTCTATTGTTACTACGCGCCACATTCGAACTACTTCTACTACTGCTACTACTACGACTACTATTATTATTATTATTATTATTATTATTTTTAATACTGCTAGTACGGTACTACTGCGCTACTACTACTCGTATTTTACCACCACCTCTACTACTCCTACAACTACTACTATTACGGCTATTATTATTACTACTACTACTATCACTACGACTGCTACGACAGCCATGGCGACTAATACTGCGACCGGTGCTGGTACAACGACTACAACTACCTTGCTCCTACTACCATGGTGACTGCTACTACCCTACTCCTACCACTTGTACTTCTACTGCTACTACTACTGCTACTACTATTACCACTACTACTACTGCGGCGACTACTACTACAACTACCAGTGCTCGTATATATCCTTCTACTTCTTCTATTATTTGTATTCTTATCGTTATTATCATTATGATTATATCGATACACGCTAGTTCTACTACGGCCACTCCTTCCAGTCCCACCATTCATGATTCTACTAGTACTACCAGGAGTCATACTCGTCCTACTGCTACGAGTACTATTACGACGACTACTACTACTACTGCTACTAATACTTTTCCCATTACTACTTCTACCGCTACTACTACTACTACTACTACTGTTGCTAGTCTTACTACTACTACTACTACTACGACTACTGCTACCACTACTACTACTACCACCACTACTACTACTACTACCACTACTACTACTACTACTACTACTACTACTACTACTACTATTACTACTACTACTACTAACTACCACTAAGTACTACTAACTACTACTACTACTACTAACACGAATACTACCGATACTTCTACTAGTACTACTAGTACTAGTACTTTTACCGACACGACTGTTCCGAACACTTTCACTACTACTTCTACTACCACGACTACGACTACGACTACGACTACGACTACGACTACGACTACGACTTCTACTACGGCGACTACTACTACTACTACTACTACTACTACTACTACGACGACTACTACTACTACTACCCTGTAGGATCCTCTAGGGATTCTTCATGATTCCTTGGAGATTCTGTAGGACCCCATACGGGTGCCAAAGCATCCCCTGAGGTTTCTGAGGATCCCCGATGGATTTTATAACATCCCCCAAGGATTGTATAGCATCCCCTCAGGATTCTACAGGAGTTCCAAGGGAGTCGTCAGGATTCTGTGCGATTCCGAAGGAGTCTGCGGCTCCGAGGTCGGCTCGGTGGAGCGTGCATAGGTTGAGCTCGAGGGAATACGCGGGCTGTCCTAGGGATCCCGAAGGATCCCAGAACATTTCCAACGGCTTCCTGTGGCTTTCTTTGCTGGCCGTATGGCGCGCAGCGTTGCGTTGCGTTGCGTTGCGCGGGGCGGGGGCGCAGGGTGCACCAGTGGATTGTTTCACTACGTGGAGCGAAACAACCAATTGGAGTATCTGGTCCAGGTGCACCACCTGGCTGTTTTCCTTGTTGCTGCTGTTGTTGTGATTATTTTTGTCATCGTCGTCGTTGCCGTCGTCGTTGTTGTCGTCGTCATTGTCGTTGTCATTGTCGTCGTCGTCGTCGTCGTCGTCGTCGTGCTCCTCCTCCTCCTCCTCCTCTCCCTCCTCGTCCTCCTCCTCCGCAGTCCTCAATAATATTCCAAGTTTGTTAAGCTGTTTTTGGCTCCTCTCCGGGGCCTCGTGGGCTGTGTTTGGGCTCTATTGCCCGTCTGGCGCCCGCGGGGACCGTCAGGTGGTCCTCTCCTGTGCCGTCTCGGGACCCTCTCTGGAACACTTCACGGGGTTGTCTTGGAGCGTCTGGGGCCTTCTCGGGGCCCTTTTGGGGCAAGGTTTGGGGGCCTCTTGGGCCGTCTTGGAGCCCTTTTGGTGCATCTTGGGCCCCTCTCTGGGGCTTCTTGGGCTCCTCGGGCCTCTCTTGGAGGCCCCTTTGCCGTCTTGGGCTACCAGAAGCCCAGGGAAAATCGAGAGCGCGACCGTCATTAAAAAACCAGAGAAACATCAGTGATGTCGGCCTCTTCGGGCCCTCCTGTAGGGCCTCTTGGGCTGTTTCTGGGGCGTCTTGGGCCGTCTTGAGGCCACTTTCGGGCCGTGGCAATGGGCCGTCTTGAGGCCACTTTATGGCCGTGCTCTGGCCATCTGTGGCGCCTCGGGGGCGTCTCGGGATCGTCCTGGGGGCCATGCTTTCGCATCTTGACCATCTTGTGGTCATCTCGAGGCCATCTTAGACGGAAACGCCCCTCGGGACGTTGTTTGGCTCGCTGCGACGAGGGGCGTTGTTTTGGCGCGCTGCGACGAAGGCCACTGTGAACCTTTTTGGAGTGTCCAAGCGTCTCCCAAACCCCGATCTCGCTAAGCGTCCCTCCGACTGGCTACGGGGGCGGCGGATCGAAGACGCCTACGGCGAATCACCGCCGCCCCCTGCCTTTTGGGGAAGCGCTCATGTGGCCGAGAGTCGGGCTAGAGCTTGGCCAAGCTGTCGGACCATGAGTTCCCTAGAGTGGGTTTGGAAAGCTTTCGGGGAACACATCGGGGAGAATGAACATGAAGAGGAAGAGGAAGAGGACGAGGAAGAGTAGGAGGATGAGGCTTCTTGGGGGTCTCTTGGGGCACTCCTTGGGGGCCTCTTCGAGGCCTCTTCGAGGCCTCTTTGGGGCCTCTTCGAGGCCTCTTTGGGGCGGCCGTTGTGCAATTTTCCTTCGTCTTGGCCCCTCCTGACTCGTCTGACGCCGTCGGAAGCCGTCTTGGGGGCTTCCCTAGGCCGACTTGGAGCCTTAGCGCGCTTCAGGGTCGTCTTGGAGGCCATCTTGAGCGCCTTGGAGGTCTCCTGGGCCGTCTTGGGGCCCTCTTGGTGCCGTATTGGGGACCTCTTGGGCCGTGAGGGAGCCATCTTGGAGGCCTCTTGGACGCTCTTGGGGACATCTTGGGTGACTCCTGGGCTGTCTGGGGCCGTCGGAAAGCCGAAAATGAGCAGACGGCAGAATGGCTCAAAAACCGATTGAGAATCAATGATCTTTATTTATTCGGGTTTTCCTGGAGGTCCCTTTTGGAGGTCTCTTCGGCCGTCTTGGGGGCCTCTTCAGCAGTATTGGGCCATCTTGAGGCCATCTTTGGCCATCTTGGGGGCATCTTGGGCCGTCTTGGAAACATCTTCGGGCCATCTTGGGCTCTCTTGGGGTCATCTTCTCCGTCTTGGGCGAACTTGGAGGCCATCTTGGCCGTCTTGGAGGCGGCGTTATGCAGATTTTCGGTCGTCTTGGACCCGAAGGCGGGACGCGCCGAAGCCCCAGGGGGGAGTTCTTTTGGAACAATAATCAAAACCAAACCCGAAAGGGTTCAGCACGCCGGGCACCCTTGTGATGAATCAACAGGGGGCGGCGGACCATGTGTTCCCCGAATCGGTTTGGAAAGCCTTCGGGGAACTTGTGGAGAAGGAATTGGAGAGTGAGGAGAGGGAGGAACAGGTAGAAGAGTAATATGAGCAAGGAGGAACAGACCTTCTGGGGACCTCTTGGGTCATTTGTGGGCACTCCTGACAGCTCTCTGAGGGTCTTTCGGAGGCCTCTCGGGGGCCTTCTTCCTTGGGGCTCTTGGGGGCCTTTAAGGTTTCTTGAGGGCCTCTTTGGCCGTCTTGAGGCTTTTCTGGCCCGTCTGACGCCGGCCCCTGCCTTTTTGGAAAGCGCATCTGTGGCCGAAAGTTGGGCCGGAGCTTGCCCAAAATGTCGGGCTAAATGTTCCCCAAGCCGTTGTGGAAAGCCTTCGGGGAACACATGGGGGAGGAGTAGGAGCAGGAGGAGAGGAGGAAGAGGATGAGGATGAGGATGAGGAAGAGGATGATGATGAGGAGGAGGAGGAGGAGGAGGAGAAGGAAGAGGAGGAGGAGGACGAGGACCAGGAAAACGGAGGAGGAGGAGGAGGAGGAGGAGGCCTCTTGGGAGCCTCTTGGGGGAGGAGGAGGAGGAGGAGGAGGAGGGGGAGGAGGGGGAGGGGATGGGGAGGGTGAGCAGAGAGGAGGAGGAGGAAGAGGAGGAGGAGGAGGAGGGAGGAGGAGGAGGAGGAGGAGGAGGAGGAGGGAGGAGGAGGAGGGAGGAGGAGGAGAGGAGGCGGAGGAGGAGGAGGAGGAGGAGGGCGAGGAGGAGGAGTCCGGCGCCCAGGGTCGGTCCCCCGAAGGCCGCCCGTGTATTGCAGACGCCCAGCCAACGAACTGCCGCCCGGAGAGCAGCAACAGCTTCGCAGGAAGGGCACAGGGGGTGACCACGTCGCCTGTGAAGACTCGCGGCCCAGCGGTTCCGACATGGTGCGTTGGGAGCCAAAGGCATCCGAGGAGGAGGAGGACGAGGATGATGATGATGATGATGATGATGATGGAGGAGGAGGAGGGAGGAGGAGGAGGAGGAGGAGGAGGGAGGAGGGAGGAGGGAGGAGGGACGAGGGAGGATGGAGGAGGGAGGGAGGGGAGGAGGGAGGGAGGGAGGAGGGGAGGAGGGAGGAGGGAGGAGGAGGAGGGGGAGGAGGGAGAGGAGGGAGGGAGGGAGGGAGGAGGGAGGGGGAGGAGGGAGGAGGGAGGATGGAGGAGGGAGGAGGGAGGAGGGAGGTGGGACTGAGATGTTTAGTCTTGAACTGCGCAAGCCCTGAGCCCTGATGCGTACGGAACAGATAGTACACTTGATCATTTACGAATTGCTAAACTGATCTGCTGCTAACGCTGATATTCTCAGTCTCATTCTACTTTCTAAGGGCTGTTGCGAAAAAAGTTACAGGGGAGAAAACGCATTCTGGAACATATCAGAAAAGCATCTGACTCGAGAGAGAGAAAGAAGGAGGAGGTTAGGACAGAGGAGGCTCCGGGCGGCAACGGATGCGAGCCTCAGTCATCAGGCTGTCGTTCATCTGGTGGAACTCGAAGTTCACCTGGCCGTTGAACCTCTGGATCGTCTCTAAGTCGCTCTCTGTGTAATCTGCAGGTGGATGCTGAATACGTCGAGCTGTAGCTAACTTGGATATCATCTCCATGTCCAGGAAACCTGTAGTCAATAGCTTCATCATCTGTTTGAAGGTCCCCGGCTTTGTCATCGCATCTGCTATCATGATCTCTGTCGGTACATGTATCGTCCACCGTATCCGCGTAGTGATCCTTTCCTCTCTGAGTGCCATCACCGGAAGTCTCTGCTGCTTATCTTGAGGAACGCCTTTCAGGCCCGTCACCAGTTTGAACACGTCCTTGCAGTCCGTCAGGTGGTCAATTGCAATCTCGTAGGCACCCGTCTCGTTCATGTCCATCATTGCCTTGATGCGATCTTTCTGAGCAATATCTTGATCCATCTGCATTTCCGTGATACGAAGTGCTATCATCTGTGCATTGCTTACAACACTCAGCGCACAATTTGTCTCGCCCATGGACGTCGAGTGTGCAACCTTCTTCGCCTTGTTCGAGAGAATCGCCATGGGGTGACAATATCCATTGAGACACTTCTTGTTGCTGATCGTGTCCATCTTGCTGTCTAACGTGAGAGGAACATCGTGCATGAGCAGTATGACCTGGCCTTCTTGTGGATATACACTCGTCTTGGTCGTGTGGTTCGCATCTCCTATGGCGCGTAGGCAATAAGGTCCTGAAAGTCGCGGATAATGAAGACCGATCATGATGTTGTCGCTCTGCGCCTTCTTCAACGCCGCATTGGCCCTTTTTAGGTGCATCACCCTCGGCTCATTGTTGAAGCCCTGCAACTGAGTGACTTCCGTCAGGATGTGAACATTGCATTGACACAAGAATAGCATGCTGGTGAGGATGCTCCGAAAACCATGTACGTATTGTGCTGATACAAGTTGATCGTCATTCAGAGCAGGGATCTCGCATGGCTTGATGTTACGCAAGTGATCAAGCTGCTGGATGAGGATGCTATCATTTGCCAATCTAGAGTACTGAGCTCCATTGTGTGTGAAGGGCAGGTTCTGACGCTTGACTGCTCCAAACTTTGTCTCTAGGAGTTGCCTCAGAAAGTTCAAGATCTGGGTCCTCGACTGAGTGAGTAGATCGTCCACGTGAATCGTAAGGCAGGCCGCTAGCTTATCCGTCATCGCTGTCAGAAGGCTTTCCGATACTCCGCATTCGTGCGCCTTGTGAGGATGCCGCCGTCGTAGAATGTCGATGTCCTTCACAGTCCAGTACACGAAGTTGTCATCCCACAGACTGATGCGAGCTTCCAGGGTAGATACGAGGAACAGTGTGAGTGCGATCTGCCACAGATGTGGCGCATCGACCAGCCCATACATGGGCTTGAGCAGCTCCAGGAGAAAGAGGCCGTAGTCAACCGGCTGTACCACCACTGAGCTGCCCTCGATGTTGGCCAAGTGTCGCCATACGTTCGCCGGTGGATTGAGGTAGACTTTCCTGACCGTTGTACACGACAGTTTCAACTCTCTTGACCGCTTCCTCAACTCGTCGAACGATAATCCTTGAAGAAATGCCGTTGAGATATCCCAACTTTCAAGGTCTGTCATAGCGTGACACTGTGCCGTACTCACCACCAACTTTTGACTGATCCTTGATGCTGTACTGGAATGCCGTTGTATCTGATGTTTCTGGGAATCTAAAAAACCACGGCCACATAATCGAGATTTCACCTCCCAGACTTGCTTCTTCGGATTGAGCTTCCAACGCCGAACCCAGACTGCACCAATGACATTCCGAGAATCCAGGTATTTGATCGCCGCGCACGCGAACACAGAGTGGCCCACGAAAGCGGTGAGCTCTGCTCGATCAGCCGCTTCGACTAGGTCCCAGTTCTCGTATATCTCCTGCTCGGTAAGGTTGCCGTCCGCCTGAGCCGCGTAGGTAACTGCTTCTCCCGTGTGTAGGTCGAACAGAAAACACTGGTTCCGTTTCCATGGTCTAGCAAGAACCCAGGCTGATTGCGAGCGCGTCCAGGGAAGATCTGAAGTCGACGAGCCATTCTGCTGTCCGATCTTGTCAGCAAAGAAGTTGGCTTGCCGTTGTTGTTCCAGCACTATGGTCATTGAGTCGGACAAGTATGATTCACGCACTTCATTTAGATATATCTCTTCTTCTGTCGTGATATCCACACAACTTGTCGCCATGTTTCTTCGAGCGTACAGGTCAGCATCTTGAATAGGCGTGTGGTCGCTTTCTGGCATGTCGACGTGCACCGGCAACTCGATGGGAACAGCATCTTCCGCTGGCATGTCCTGCAGATGATTCCAATCTTCCGAGTTGAGACCTGGTCCAGGAAGAGCGCCGTCATCGCCTGAAGGAACCAATGTCTGTGAGCTCGCTGGTGCTGACTGTTCGGCTGCAACACCGGGTTGAAAAACATCTTGCTCCAACAACTTGCTCAACTCACCCGAAAGATCCAGCTCCTTGACCTCAGGCTCGATCTGTCCTTCCTCGGTCGGCGAGGCCGCTGGCTGAGTTGTCGGCGAGGTGCCGGCATAGGGTCGTGTCGGAGGCTGCTCCATCGAAGTCGACTGTCCGGGGTCCACTGTGTCGTGCTCGCGCATCGTGACCGGCTCGCGCTCGATGGTCGGCCTCGACGTTGATGCTGCACTCGGTAAAGGAACCAAGCCAGGCGAGGAAGTTGTCGTGCTTGCTGCAGGTATCGTGCTAGGAGGAGCTGTCTTGACTCTCTTGGAGTCAACTTCTGGTAGAGTAGGCCTGTCTTGCGCTGGCATCGCCTGATCCACCTCAACGTCTTGGAACTCTGGCAAAATGTCGCTCAGCGCCTTGCTCATGTCGAAGCTGTCGTCCTGAACAGGCACCGCTGCATGAGGTTGAGGCTGATGTACAGCTGGTTGTGTTGGTGCAGGCAGAGGCGCAGCTCGCTGTACAGGCTGAGGTAGAGGTATCGCTTGTTGTACAGGCTGAGGTAGAGGTGTCGCTTGTTGTACAGGAGCTGGTGGCTGTCCCGAGGATGCTGATGGTTGAGCCCTGGGATCTGAGCCAAAGCTGCCTTGGTCCAGAAGTCTGCTGAGCTCTCCAGTGAGATCGAGATCATTGGAATTCGATCCGACAGACTTGTCTTGAATAGCTTCTCGTATTGGTGGAAGTTGAGCTGTTGCTTGTTCGATGTCCAGCGACGACTTCTCCCTTATGTTTTGTCGCGATGCTTCTGGCGAATAGGAGGGGATGGCTGCTTCCCAATCATCATCATCAGGAAGAAGGCTGACCATGTCGCGGATGTCCTGATCGATGTCTCTCATGCTCTCTGGCCAGACCTCGATGTTGCCGAGATCGTCCGTGTCTGGTATCTCGTAATCGTCGAGAAAGGGGTTCCCCGGCAACTCAGTCCGATACATAAGGAAGAAAGAAGTAACATCCCAGGCGTCGCTCGAAAAGTCCGTGATGTTTATTCCTTTGTCTGGTCGTACTTCCTGTGCCAAGTATTTCGTCTTATTCGAACGAGGCCAAGTGACGAGCAATCCATGATGCATCCTATCCAGTGCCGGAATGCGTCTGACCGATGTACCGTACAACAGGCCGTCCACGCTCTTCAAATGGAAAACCCACCTGGTATATCTGAAGACACAGGCACCAGTGCTTGACCAGTCGTAACTGAGATACCGAAGGTGAGCAAGTCATGGAACTGCCGTCGAAGATTTTTCCGATCCTGGTGTACTGGCCGTAGGCTGTGCCGTCGACGAGGTCCATGAGCTTGGTGAGATCAGAGCTGTCCGTCGTGTCCTTCAGCAAATATGCATAGTGATTGCCGTCGCCGATTGGTATTTTTTCCAGGTTGATGGCGTGTCGTCTGATGTGCCTCGTGGGCAGAATGTAGGGAATACCGTTCCAGACCACTATGCCAGTTCCCTGAGAAAGTTTGACAAGTTCCGCTGGTCCTCTCCATCCTGACTGATCCTTGCGTTCTGGCACACGATACATGTCAACAGGTTCGCCAGGCTGGAGTCGCTGTCCAGGAGGTGTCTGCTGCTGCCGACTCCGGTTGCATCTTGCGATGCGCTCTTCGACCAAGCTCTTGGCCATGGCAATCTTGGCTTGCATTCGTAATCGAAGTGCCGACTCGAAGGGATCTGGACAGCTGTCCACGGCTGGCGTCACGGAGTCCAAGGTAGTGGCCTCCATGTCGTAGTAGTCGCGAGGAGTGAGTCCCAGCACCACCTGATTCGCCGTCTGGCCTCCGTAAGATACGAGCGAGTTCGAGACCATGGCCGTCTCCTGGATGATATCTGCATTCGTTACCTGCAGGCCCTGGGCCTGAGCGCTTTTCTTCAACTTGAGTGAGCATAGCCTGATGAGAGAAAACCATCGTTCCACCAGGCCCGTCATGGTATGATCATCGGTGCCAGCGAAGGAACGTCTGATGTGAAATTTGTCACACATGCGCGATGCCAATTCAGAAACCATGCCGCCCTCCTGGTCCAAGATGAGTCTGATCGGCGGCCCGAAGTACCTGATCCAGCAACGAAGCACCGTCGAGAGGATCTCCTCAGCGGTCCTGTCCTTGAGGAAGTCGGCGACCTTGTACTTGCTGAACTCATCGATGACGAGGATGAAACACTGATCCCATTGGAAGAATAGGTCCATCTGGATCCGCTGGTTGAAGTGTACTGCCATCGTGATGCCGACTTGAGGCTTCGTGGCTGGAGGCATGAAGTCCCGGCAGTCCTTGCACGCCTTCGGGACGAGGACAAGCATCTTGGCCAGGAATGGTGTCCAGCAGTCTCCCTGTTTTAGCAGTATGGCCATATCTGGAACCGATGCACGCCAAAAACGAACATGTAGTCCAAGAAGACAGCGTATGCACTCCTTCCTGTCTTTGTTTGCCTCTGCTTCCTTCAGTTTCTTCAAGAGGTTCGCAAGGTTGAAGCTGGGCTTGACGTCATACCATTCCTTCTTCGCGATCCTTGGCTCCACCGAGGCTGAAGGAGACGCAGAAGCTGAGGCTGACTTCTCCGGCGCGATCGCTGGTGCCTGGTCCACGTTGCTGGTAGTGACTGGCTCCAATGCAACCTCACGCAGGGGCTTGACTTCTGGTTCTGCTTCGTCAGGAGGTTCTTCAGGCACTGCAACTGGAGGTTCGTCCTCAGACTCTTCCGCCTGAGCTGCCCTCTCGACTGCAGCCGGTGCTGCTGCCGCCGAAGGCGTAGGAGGAGCAGGTCGAGGAGTTGCGCCAGCCATCTTGCACTGTCCTTGAATCCTGCTGTGCGGTTCCGTGGTCTGCTTGCTGTGCTCGCACCTCGGACACGCCCAATATGTTGTGACGTCATCGTTGTCATCATCAGGCATCGCGTGATACTCTGTAGTGACCTGTCCGATGAGCTTCATGATGTCCTTGCCGATTGCGTCGCACAACAATTTGGGGTAGACCGCCGCTCGAGCGTATCCGACCAACTGTCCGTGTGGAACTTTGCATTTACAGTGTCGGGCGACTCCGCGAAGGCCGAAGGTGCTCATGTACCGCGTCCGCTTGCGAATGGGTTCACCAATCTCATTCACGGCTCCAAAGGGGCAGTGATCTCCCACGTACGATCGCAGGCCGAGACCCGGTAGAGCCTGAAGCACCGACTTGTCCCAGATCTCGCTGGTGTTGGGGTTCTCCAGTGCTGAGTGTTCTCCGCGTCGCTGACCTGTCTGAATATCACCAACACACCAGTCTAGTGTAGCTTTCTGGGTCTGTCGTTCAGCTTCGCGCTTGTCTGCATCGCCCTTCGAGGCCTGAGACCATGGTGTACAGGTAGGAGCCCACCAAGAGGTCTTGATGCCTAATGTCCTCCTTACGGCTGTGAGGATATTCTGATGATCGGCATCCGCTAAGTTCCATCCGTATCGATAATCCACTGGAAAAGCCACCTGCAAGCCGAGCCGCATGCATCTGAGAGAAAGACGACCACTTCCTGACATGCGTTCTTGAAGATGTAGCTTGAAGCCCTTCATGTGGTCGACCCAGAGCATGGCATTGTGCGGTGTAATGATAGGCAGCTGAGTCTGATGATAAAATTCTTCGGGCATTGCCTTGTATTTCTTTTCCAGAAGACTGACATCGTCACGGTCACAAGCAGAAGGCCACTGATTTGCTCCAGTCCACTTGTCTCCGTTGAATGTGTTCCACCGTTTGTAGAACATTTGACGTATCTGCTGAGGCGTGCTCTTCGAACCAACTCCGGCAGCATGACGAGGTCGACCTCCATGTAGATCTGCTTTATCTGCTTGATATTCTCTCAGTCTCATTCCACTTTCTGAAGTGCTGCTGTCGAAGGTCGACTGGATGTCACTCGTCTGTGTTGCCGTCTCACTGCGTCCATCCTGGGTTCGAGCTGCGTCCTTCCGAGCCGTTTCGGAATGTCCGAGCAACTGCGGTGACGACAAGTGTGGCGACGACGGCCCTGCAGCGCTCGAGGCGCACGCTGCAGGGGGTCCTGACCCGTGGCAAGTCCGAGCTGCGTCCTCGCCAAGCACTGCTCCAGGATGACTCGAGTGCAGAGCGGTGTTGACGCCAGTAGTCTTGGTGGTCATGTTGGTGTCGAAGATGAACTCCATGTAGTCCTTTACCGCTTGTCGCAATATTGTCGCCTCTTCGCCGGTATTGGCGAGAGGGTCGTTGATAGGCAGAAGATAGTGGCCCGAGTCCGTGTACAAGATACGCAGGAACGAGGTAGGTGCAACCTTTCTTCCCATAGCTCCGATATGATTGATAACCATAACTCCATCTTTGTTTGGCAGAACGTTGGCGTACATGGACCCGGCGTGCTCGATGATCGACTCGTTCGGAAGAAGGCACGGGCATTTCGAGCCTGAACCTCCCAAGAGATCCATGGTGAACGAGCTCCTGGGCAATGCCTTCAAGTTGAGCGGAATCGTGCCGAGGCCGAGCGAGGGACTGGGCTTGCCATCGATACCTGACAACTTCGAGTGCGAGTCCTTCAGTGTGATATCTTGACCTTTTGGCCACAACAGGTGATCGCATATTTCTCGTACTGTCTCGGTACCGCCCAGGCCTTTCGACGCGCCCGGGTCCACGATCAGACCGAGACGCTGCTTTCCACGTACGCTGGTCATGAGTATCATCTCCTCGTCCTTTGCCTTCGATGCCGGGTAGCACGCATTGTTGATCGCAAAGAGGCTGGTATGCGGCTTCCAGAGGTCAGATAGAGAACCTTTGTTGACACCCGAGTGGGTCACATCGTTATCCGTGTCGTGCTGCCAGGAGGTGTCCGTCTGAGCTCTGACCGGCTTTTCTGGAAGCTGAAAGGCTGATGATCCTGGTGAGAGCTGTGATGAGCTGCTGATGCCGCTGATGCTGCCAGTGTTCATGTTCGTCTTGGTGCTCATCGGCTTCACCATGTCGCTGAAGCTTGTTTTCTGAACAGGAGGTCCGTCATCAGCCTGATGCCACGTACCAGGAGGAGGAGATGTCGCTGAGGAAAGCACGCTCCAAGATCCTGCCGAGGGACTGTCTTCCGAAATCGCATCAAAGTTGCCAGTCATCCACAGTGGCTGTCCGGTATTGGACTTAGGCCTCCAGGATCCTGTGGATGAGGATGAGAAGGAGCTCTGATTGTCTCTGTTGCCGTTGTTGCCTCTTTTTTCTTTTCCGCGTCCTTTTCCTTTCCTCGGCCTCCTCTCGTGCTCGTCGTCGTCGTACAGGCCACCGTCTTCGTAGTCCTGCTCCGTCCTGGTGTTGAAGTCCCAGTTGGGCTGCTTCGTGGTCTCTGTGGAATGTCCAACTGCGAGAGCAATATCGGGAAGGTCGCCATCATACTGGTCCTGATAATGTCCACTGAAGTTGTGGTGCCACGTATGTGTGAGACCCGCTCCCGTTTTGCCGCCGCTGTCTCCTTTGCGATCACGAAGGCCAACTGGACAATCTTGATCACGATGCCACTTAGAGCCACAGACACTGCAGCCGTTGCTGTTCGTCTTGCTCTTTGTTTTACCATTTCCTTTTTTACCGCCACACAAAGTGTCCGACGAGAAGCGCTTATCATCATCACGTCCTTTGCCTTTTCGTCCACGTCCTCGACCTTTACTGTAGCCTCGACCTCGTCCTTTGCTGCGAAAACGTCCTTTTCCTTTTCCTTTTCGTCGTCCATTCCATCGCCACTTTGGTCTGAAGCCGCTCATCTGATATGCTTCTTCGAGGTCAAGCTCGTCGAGGTATTGTTCTATCTCATCTTGATCATACCAATTCCAGTAGCTGTCATAGGCGCCATATCGCCATTCTCCATGTTCCGTCGCATATTCTCGATAATGAAGGTCCTCGTCTTCGTCGAATACAAAGTCGATATATTCTTCTTGATCTTCGTCTTGATAGAAAGAAATATTGTAGTCATCATCGTTCAGCTCCATATCTTCAAACGCTCCGTAGTGTCCTGAGTGATGTACACCGCCTGCTGCCATTTCCTGTTTGGCGATCCGACTGGTCATACTGTAAATCTCGTTGAACTTCGTAAGGTCTCCACTGTGATGAAGCTTGATATCTGCAATTCTTCTGGCTGGAAGGCCGCTCCACTTGAATAGGAGGTGCGTGAGGCCTGTCGAGTTTAACTGCAATCCTGCTTTGCTCTCAGCCTCCTGGAACCTCTGCTTGAAGTTGAGGAGGTAGTCCTGCAGTGAGGAGGATCCGCGTCGTGTATCCCAGAACTTGTCCAGGATCTCACCCTGCCTGTCCTGATCGTGAATCTCGAACGCATCCGTGAGCTTCGCGATGAGGTGACCAATTCCCGCTGGACTGGCAGGGTGCAGCTCTACTCCAGCGGGGTCCAGCACTGCATCTTCCTTGCCGAGGGCCAGAGCCGCATCGCCACTGATGACCACGCCGTTGCGAGTCACCTTCAAGCTCATGGCCACCTCGAACGCCTTGTCGAGAAGCCGACTTGCAACGAGCGGGCCGGCCTCCTCTTCAGTGATGGGCGTGATACGCCACCAGAGATGAAGACGTTCGAGGAAGTGCTTGAACGTGTAGTCTGGCATGCCCGGCTTCCAGCCGGGAGGAACATACCTGGTGAACTCAGGAAGTGAATTCGGGAGCTTTCAGTCTGCACCACCACCTGTCGCCATCGTCTCGTAGTCCTGGGAGTAGGAGTAGAAGGAGACGCCACAGGCGTCGCTGAAGTGTGTGAGGAAGAACGTAAAAAACAGGTAGATCGAGCAGATCTTCTTGAAGATCCGCAGCAGGCCGAAGTTCAGCCCGGTGTTGTAGTTCTTCGTCGTGACGAAGGGTCGCGCCTGGCGGCGCGCGGCAGGCACGCTATCGCGCGCCCGAGCCCTGTCCGAGATGGGGGCAGGCTGGAGCTGGAGCTGAACTCCAGCTCCGCTACCAAACTGAGATGTTTAGTCTTGAACTGCGCAAACCCTGAGCCCTGATGCGTACGGAACAGATGCTACACTTGATCATTTACTGATCCTCTGAATTGCTAAACTGATCTGCTGCTAACGCTGATATTCTCAGTGTGGGAGGTGGGAGGAGGGAGGGAGGAGGGGAGGAGGGGAGGGAGGAGGAGGAGGGAGGAGGGGGGGAGGAGGAGGAGGGAGGAGGGAGGAGGGGGGAGGGAGGAGGGAGGAGGGAGGAGGGAGCTGGGAGGAGGGAGGAGGGAGGAGGGAGGAGGGTGGGAGGGAGAGAGGGAGGAGGCCTTTTGGGAGCCTCTTGGGGTACTCTTGGGGGGCCTCCTGGGAGCTTTCTCTGGGCTTCTCGAGGCCTCTTGGAGGACCCTTGGGCCTCTTGGGGGCCTTTTGGGGCCTTTGGGGGCTTCTTGGGGGCCTCTTTGGCTGTCTTAGTGCCTTCCTGGCCCGTCTGATGCCGTCGGAAGCCGTCTTGGGGGCCTCGCTGGGCCGTCTTGGGGCCTTCTTGGGGCGCTTCAGGGCCGTCTTGGAGACCATCTTGGGCGTCTTAGATGCCTCTTGGGCCCTTTTGGGGCCGTCTTGGGGGCCTCTTGGGCCGTCATGGGGCCATCTTGGAGGCCTCTAGGGCGATCTTGGGGCGACCTTGGGGTCCAAGTTTACGCTGAGGCCACAGGTGCCAACCGGGGCTCGGTGCCAGTCGCGTGCCCGTGCCAGACCATCGTCGTGAGAAAAAAACGGGGACGGCAGCGTCCCATACGTACGCACATCTGAAGGGCCGCTCCCCCGCCCCTCCCAGCATGAGTTCCTCCGCGAGGCCCGCGCACCAGCTGCGTGCGAAGACGGCACCCCGATGGTCCGAGAGCGCCTCCGCTGGCTCAGGAGGCTCCAGGCTGCAGCACGCCCCAACAGAGCCCAAGAGAGCCCCAGGAGGTCCCGGGCATGTCCCGCCTCCCTCCCTCCCCAGCAGCAGCAGCAGCAGCAGCAGCAGCAGCAGCAGCAGCAGCAGCAGCAGCAGCCGAGCCAGCAGCCGAGAGCAAGCAACAAACAGACATCAGGTGGCTGGCGAAGAACGGTATACAAGATACTTTTCGCCCGCGGAATCAGCAAGAGGCAAGCGACATCAGCAAGAGGCACGCGGCAAGCAAGCCGTTTTGGCCCATGGATTGCGGGGCCCTGGCGGAGACGCACGGCGGCCCCGAGCGCCACGCGCGCGGCCCATGCGGCCGCAGACCTCCGCTGCGGGCCGCCGCCGGCCAGTGAACGTCGCCGACCGCCGCCGCAGCCCTCCCCTGAGATCTGTCGTCGCGACAACGCAGAGATCCAACGTATTGAAAACATGAAGACGGAGGTGTTTCGCCGTGATCGGCCTTTGGAGGCCCTCGCTGGGCTCCGAGGCCATCAGACAGCAATCCTGGGCGACAGTCCAGTCCCAGGGAGGGGGCCGAGACTTCAGGGACCCCGCAGTGGAACGACGAAAGCGTCGAATCTTGACCTGCACCCTCCGCACCCTGCGCGCGGAAGGTGCCACCGCGATGCGGCCGCGGCGGCCGCCGCGGCAGCGCGGCACCTGCCGTGCGGAAGGTGCGGAAGGTGCAGGTCGAGGGAGAATCGGAGTCGCGAAAAGGTGCACCCGTCGGTCGTTGAATGAAGGTATTTTTGGATATTCCTGGATTCCCCAATCCCAATCTACTTTGGCCTTCTTCCTACCTCGAGAGTCTAGCGTTCGTCTTCTTCTCTCCCCTTCAGGGGGTGGGCGGAGGCCCAATCTACCTCCGACGCCTTCCCACTTCATATCTCTGCCCACTTCTCCTGACCGACGGGCCACCTCCACCAAAAACCGCGACGAAAGCTGTGGACCCTATACTCCTGTGGCATTGGCATCTCGCGCCAGGGCGACTTCCGATGGTCCTGGGGCCCGAGGAGGAGGAGGAGGAGGAGGAGGAGGAGGAGGAGGAGGAGGAGGAGGAGGAGCAGGAGGATAAGGATGAGGAGGAGGCGGAGGAGGAGACCCGGCGTCGACGCCCGGCGAGAGGCCTCCGCGGCGCGTGGATCTCAGGGCCAGCGGCCTCCGAGCGCCGCCGATGGCCGCCGAGAGCCGCGGAGCGTCGCGGCCGCTGCGGGCGGCCGCCGCGGAGGGCTGCGGCGCGCGCGGGCGCGCGTGGCGCGGCGGCGGCGGCCGCCCGCGCGGGCGCCCGCGGCTCCTGGCGCTCGCGTCGGTCGCCGCCGCGCGCGCAGGGGCGCTGACCGCGGAGGTCGTCGCTGCCGCCGCCGCCGTCTCGAAGAACAGTCGACGGAGCGAGTCTCAGGACCGATGGATGGCCTCTGAGCCCAGACCCCCTCGCGTTGTGAGCAGAAGACGTAACGAGTGGCTTGTCGCTGTTTTCGGCCTCCGGGGGCCCCCTACCAGGCCTCGGGACCGTCAAACATCGATTCAGGATGAAAAGCCCGTTCCTGGGAAGGGGTCCAGACCTCTGGGGATCGACGCTGTGAAAAAATCGCGACGTCTGGGGTGCGAGTGTGGGCGAGTCCGAGTGCTGACGAGCGGGTCTGCAGAATTTGTCGGCATCGCTTCACCGATCCCCAGCTCTTCTGGGTCACGGCACCTCCGTCCCACCAGTCGACTCCAACCCTTCCTGTAGGGACAGGCCCCGCGAAAGCCGAAGGGAACACGATACGTACATCAAGGGAGGGAAAACCACCCGGACCCGACAATTGACGTTTGCTAAACGGCCTTGGGCGTTTACTAAACAGCCCTGCCCTGTTCGATTCCTTTCTTGGGCGCGTTTACTAAGCGGCTTCGTTTGTCGGGGTGGTTATTATGGGAATGGATGTTCTGCCCTCTAGTACGTATCTATTCATATATGATCCAGGGCTCCAGAAGACTCCCTTCTCATGCTATTGCCATCGGGCCCCTCACCTCCCCGCGCGATGGGTCTTCGTGACCCCGTGGGCGTGGCGTGGCGTGGCGTGGCGTGGCGTGGTCGTCGTCGCCGCCGCCGCCGCCGCCGCCGTCGTCGTCGTCGTCGTCGTCGTCGTCGTCGTCGTCGTCGTCGGTCACACCCCATCCCATGAGGCGGCGGGGGGCTGTGAACCATGGGGCCCATCCATCTCGGGCTGGGAGGCTGTGAACCCTCGACGCGGGATCCTATATCCAGCTGCCTGCGGCGAGCCCTGCCGTCGTGGCTGTGCAACAGCGCGTTAGGAGTGTAAGAATAGCTCAGTACCGACAAGTGGTAGAACGGGTCGTGAACTCGACCTCGTCTTCGTCCGTGCGGTGAAAAGGAGGTCAAGTTCACACCCCGCGGCAGTTCAGCGAGTGGTCTGAAATGGGTGGGTCGTGTTCGTCCGCGCGGTAGAGGGGGAGGGGAGGGGGAGGGGGAGGGGGAGGAGGAGGAGGAGGAGGAGGAGGAGGAGGAGGAGGAGGAGGAGGAGGAGGCGGAGGAGGAGGAGGAGGAGGAGGAGGAGGAGGAGGAGGGTGAGTAGGAGCGGGAGAAAATGAGGACGAGGAGGAGAAAGCTTCCTGATGCCCTCTTGGGGCCTCCTGGAGGCCTCGGTGCTTACTGGAGGCCTCTTGGGGGCCTTTCGCCTTCTCGGGCCTCTTGGGGCCTCTTGGGCCGTCTTATGGAGTGTGACGCCTTTGGATGCCGTCTCGGGGGCCTCTCTGGGCCGTCTTCGTGCCCTCTTGGAGCTCTCTAGGGCTGTCTTGGGGCCCTCTTGGGAGCTTCTTGGGCGATCTTTGCGTCCTCTTGGGCCGACTTGGGGCCCCCTTGGGGACCTTATAGGCTATCTTGGAGCTATCTTGGAGGCCTCTTGGGCCGTCTTGGGCGGTCGGAAGCCCAAACAGGCGAGAGCATCAATATCTTCCTCAGGCTCTCTTGGAGGGCCTCTTGGAGGGTCTCTTGGAGCCCTCTTGGACCGTCTTGGGAACCTCTAGAGCTGTCGTGAGGCCGTATTGGCAACCTCTTGAGCCGTCTTGGGCCATCTTGGCCCGTCTTGGTGTCATCTTGACTACGGAAGCCGTCCTGGAAGCTATCTTGCCTGTTTGGAGGCCGAGAATACCGCCTGAGAGCAATTTCAGAGGGGACGATTTTTTAAGTACACGTGTGCTGGGGGCGGGGGGCGGCCTTATTAGAACAAATCAGCAACCTTCCAGGCAGTAGTAAGCATTCTAACACACGCACTCCGTGCAAGCACGGTGGCGGATACCATCTAGGGGGGTAAATCGGTCAGTGGGGCCGAGGCCATGCCAGCGGGGATGGGGATCGCTTAAACGATGCTCATGAGCGAATCTGCGATAATGAAGAAGAGGGAAGCGACCAGGAGGAGGGTGAAGGCGACGAATCGGAGGCGTCTGAGTAGTAGCAAGAACTTCAGGCATAGACATAAGCTTTCGGAGCTCCGCGCCCATTTCTCGGATCGGCGCTGGGGCCCCCCTGGCACCTCCGAGAGTTTCTGTATATGCAGTCTTCTCTTGTAGAAGCTCGTCGTTGCCTGCTGCCGCCGCCGTCGTCGTTGCCGTCGTCCTCGAGTCGGCCCTCGAGGATCGAGCTTCGAGGATCGCGCTCTTCTAGATTTTTCTGTCTGCGTCTGGTTGCTATGTATTTTCGGGTAGGGGATCGACTGCAGAATTGATATACCCCAGAAGTCATTTCCTCGTCGAATCTACAAGAAGATGTAGCATTTTGTCAAGGATCCAGCGGCAAAAACCAAGTCTGGGGTAGCTCGATCTTTGGAGCCCCCCGAGGCCTCTGGAGGCCCCCTCCGGGGCCGTCGTCGTCGCCAGCGCGGGCGCCGCCCCGCCGCGGAGGTGGGCCTGCCCGCCTCCTTGCTGGACGTCTTCAACTCCTCCTCGGGCGCTGGCAGGCGTGGTCCCGGCCCGAGGCGCCCCCCCCCGGGGCGGCCGCCCGGGGCGGGCGCTCCCGAGAGGGCCTCGCCATCGGGGCGCGCCTGGCCCTCGGCGAGGGCGCTGGCCCGCGCTGGTCGTCGTCGTCGTCGTCGTCGTCGTCGTCGTCGTCGTCGTCCTCGTCGTCGTCGTCTTTGTCGTCGTCTTTGTCGTCGTCTTTGTCGTCGTCGTCGTCGTCGTCGTTGTCGTCGTCGTCGTCGTCGTCGTCGTCGTCGTCGTCGTCGTTTTGGTCGTCGTCGTTTTGGTCGTCGTCGTTTTGGTCGTCGTCGTCGTCGTCGTCGTCGTCGTCGTGGGCAGAGGTAGAACGGCGGCGGGCCCGTCAGCGGAAGCCCGCGGAGGTAGAAGTGAGGCGCCGACAGATGTGGGTTCAGGGTTCCCAGACCCCCTCGCGTGGTGAAAGAAGCGTTACGGGAAGCTTTTCGCTATTTTTGGCTTCCGCGGGCCATTACTGGGCCTCGGGACCGTCAAAAAATGGTACAGGATGAAAAACCGGTCCCGAGGAAGGGGTCCAGACCTTTGGGGGTTGACGCTGTGACAAAATCACGACGTCGGAGGTCTGGGTTTGCGGAGTCGGCCAAATTCGGCTAGCGCAGAGGGGGAGGGGAGGGTGAGGGCTTCTTAGAAGGCACTCCTGCTTCTTGGAAGGCGCGGGCCTTGTCTGTAGATGTGAGGCCGGCGCCTTCTAAGAAACAGCCTCCTTCCACGAAGTCTTTCCCCCCTCCCCCTACCCCCTTTTGCGCGCCGCCAACAGATAGTCGCATGCTGTGCCCAGAGTGGTCTCTCGAGGCCGCCCCCCAAAAATGTGGAAGCTGGGGATGCTTTGGGCCAGAGACACTCTTTCAACACCCGAGCCTCCCTCCACGCGCGCTTCTTCATCCTGCAGCCACCAGCGTACTTGTTGCGCGTGCGCGGCATGGATATGAGGTGCCAGTATTTCGGGCACATGTACAGCTTTGAGTGGATGTACACCGACTTCTTCGACATGAACCCGCAATTTCTAGCTGACAGCGCGGAGGAAGCTGACTTTGTCGTCGTCGCACACTGCGTCACTTACGTTTATCACGTGCTGCGCTACGGCGCTGGCTTCAACACTGTGGCGCTCACGTGGGAGGCGCTGCGGATAGCCCAGGAGGAGTATTTACTCCCCATAATTGAGTGGGCGAAGGGGACCGAGGCGCACCAGCGATCTGGCGGCAGGAACTTTGTGCTGGTCCTGGCCATGGACAAGGGTCGCGTCGACTACCCGCTCGTGTCGCACGCCACCCGCGACTGGCACGCCATTACTACCGTGGGTAACGGCACGACATGGCTGCAGACACACACGCCGTGGTTGGTCCAGGATGCTTCCGTGTACGGTGCCGCCGAAGACGTATGCAGCAACAGCACTAGTACTTCCAAGAGACCCCTCGTCTTCTACGACCAGGACGTGGTGGTTCCAGTGCCGACAGCATTCCACTGGGGGGAGCTTGCAGAGGAGACGAGCGGAAGAGGTCTTTTAGTCTTCTACGCAGGGTCCCCGAACAGCTGCCTCAGGCGCTTGGTGGCCTCCGAGCTCGCGGGCTCTGCGGACCCCGAGGTCCTGGTCCTGGCGAAGCCCATGCCGAGGAGTGCGTGGAGCAGCCTGCTCTACCGCGCGCGCTTCTGCCTGGTCCCCGACGGCTTCTCCTCCATCTCGGCCCGCCTCTACGAGGTGCTGCTCCACGGCTGCGTGCCCGTCGTCCTGAGCCACGCGTTCCATCCCCCCTTCGAGTCGTTCTTGGACTCGGAGGGAGAGGGGGAGGACGAGGAGGGGGAGGAGGAGGAGGAGGAGGAGGATGAGAATTAGGAATAGGAAGAGGAGGAGGAGGAGGAGGAGGAGGAGGAGGAGGAGGAGGAGGAGGAGAAGAGTAGGAGGCGGAAGAGGAGGATGAGGAGGAGGTGGAGCAGAAGGAGAGGAGAAAGAGGAGGATTAGCACTTGATCACAGCCAAAAAGGCCAAGCACACGTGTTACGGCTACGGGCCAGGAGGAACATGAGGAACAACATTAATAATATTAGTAGTAATAATATTATTAATACTACGAAGAATAATGATACAAGTGAGAAGCATCAGCAGACGCAGACGACCAACAACCATAGTAATAATAACAGTCACATTCGTAACACGAATTTTTATAATACTAGGATTCGGAGGAGGAGGGCGCAAGTTTTCCCCATTTCCAAAGGATGGGGTCTTGTTATTCCCCATATCCAAAGGATGGGGTTCTTGTTATTAAACCGACCGCGCCAGCTCCTTCACTCACTCCTCCGTAACCTGCTATGTTATGCTATGCTATGTCATGGTATGTTGTGCTATGGTATGGTATGATGGTATGGTGTGATATGCTATGTGCTACACTGGTATGCCATGTTATGCTATGCTAGGTTTAAGTATTGTGTGTTGTGTTTTGGTACGTTAAGGCATTTTGCTATGCTATGAAATGCTATGTTGATAACAGTGATGATCGTACTAATGATGCTGCTGCTGATGATGATGACGCTGCTGCTGCTGATGCTGCTGCTGCTGATGGTGATGATGGTGGTGGTGATGATGATGATTATGATGATGATGATGATGATGATGATGATGATGATGATGCTGATGCTGATGCTGATGCTGATGATGATGATGATGATGATGATGATGATGATGATGATGATGATGATGATGATGATGATGATGATGGCGGAGCAATTTCTGCACCTCCAAGGGGAAGCCGCCAGGGGGTATTGCACTCCTCCGTTCCCGCCAAAATGGCGGGGATGTCTCAAGCGGTTTGCCTGTTTCCTGCCGCAACATTCTCTGCTTTCGGAGCATATTTGGAGGATGTCTCGAGCGAGGCGCTCATTTTCGCTCCCAAGTGGGGCCAGAATTTGAGGATGTCTCGATCGGTTTGTCTGTGCTGGTGACCAGACTCGTGGGCGACGGATCCTCTTCAGGATGCCACATGAGGCTCCAGCAGGCTCCAGAAGGTACCAGGAGGCAACAGGAGGTCCCAGGATGCATCAGAAGGCCACAGGAAGACTCAAGATGCCCAAGGATGCGCCAAGAGGCTCCAGGAGGCCCCAGGAAGCTCCCGAAGGCCGCAAGAGGCTCCAGGATGCTCCAGGAGGCCACAGGAGGCCCCAGGAGTCCCCAGAAGGCCACAGGAAGCGCCGGGAGGCACCAGGAAGCCCCGGAGGCACCAGGAGGCCCCAAGAGGCCCCAAGAGGCCCCCGGAGCAGGAGGCCTCAGAAGGGCTCAGGAGCGGCTCCAATCCCATGTGTTGTACGTATGCTTCTATAGATTGGGCCTCCCCTGGGGCACGAATCCTTTGTGTTTTACGTGTGTTCCTATATATTGACCTTCTCTTGCGGCTTTAATCCGCAGTGCTTTTTGTAAGTCAGTTCCTATAGATTGGGCCTCTCCTGAGGCACGAATCCTCCTCAGGATGCCCCAGGAGGCTCCAGGAAGCCCCAAGAGGCCCCAGGAGGCGACACGAGGCCCCAGGAGGCTTCAGGAAGCCCCAGGAGGTTTCAGGAGGTCCCAGGAGGCCCCAGACTCATGCGCAGAGACGTGCTAATACTAGTGAGATTCATTCACGCTGCAACTCATTCCCATGTAGATGCGCTCCCAGACCGTCGATACACAAGCCCGCGTGTATTCGACAAACTCTTGCGCCTCGCTGGTCACGGCGGACAGGTCCATGCTGATAGGTGCACACAGGGGTGAACCTAAACGGTGTTTTGGCGATTTCGTGGACCGTTTTCGTTTCGACTTTGTTTTGCTGTAAAGGCGGATTGAAAACAAAAAGATGGAAAACGAAATCAAAACGAAAACGAAAAACACCGTTTAGGTTGAGCCCTAGAGCACACGTGGGGAGCTCCGCGCAGTGAATCATTCCCTTCTCCATCGGCAGCGCTGGCGAACGCCAGCGCGCCGGCAGGCAGGCGGGCCGGGCCCGACCGCGGCGGGCTTGCGCTGCACGCCGACCTCCGCTCCCGGGAGCGGTGCACGCCTTCCTGGAGGCCCTGGCGTTGCAGCTTTTTCGCGGCGGACGTTCTCGCTCGATTTCGGGCCCCGGGAGCCTCACAGGTCGATGCGGCTCGAAGAAGGACGCAGACAGACGGGTTCCAGGGCTCCGGCCGCGAAATTTTTGCGATTCCGCGACTTTTTTGCAACGTCGGATCTCAGGGCATGCGCCGATGCCGGGCTCAGGATCGGCCCTTGCCAGGGTGCGGGCGCAAAGTTGGCGTCCCCGCAGGACTGGCGGCGCATCGCCGTGTTCGTCAGGCGAACGGAGATAGCCCACCTGCCCGCTATGCTGCGTTCCATCGGCGACGAGCGGTACAGGGACATGCACGCGGCCGTCGTGCGCGCCAGGCGCCTGCTCGGGCCGCACGACACGCCGTTCTGGCTGGCCACGAACGTGGAGCTGCAGCGGCGCGCTCGGACGCTCTGAGGAGGCCGGCGACTCCGGCGAGCCACGAACGTGGAGCTGCAGCTGCGTGCGCGGACGCTCTGAGGAGGCTGGCGACGCAGGCGAACCAGGGCCGACAAGGCGCTTTCCTCCTGCGCCTGCTAATTTTTTTCAGCCTCGTGGGGGCCAGGAAAAAGCGAGCTCAACTCCTTGGATCTTCCGTGTTCGGCAATTATTGCATCCTTGAATTTTCGGTGGTAATCCCTTTTTTGGGAATTCTTCACCCCAACCAGTCTGTTTCTCATTCCCCGCATCCTGAGTGGGGTTCATGTTCCCCACATCCTGAGTGGGGTTTTTTGTTTTCCTAGAACACCCTCTCCTTCTCCTTGTCCCCCTCCCTCCTCCTTGCTGCGAAGCTGCTGCTGCTACGACTATTGTTATTCCCCACATGTTTCGTGGGGTTCTGGTTTTCTTCCCTGCCGCGGCGCACCCGCGTCTCACCCCACCTCACACCTCATCTCCTCTCTCCTCCTTCCTCTCCTCACCCGCGCTCAACGCGTGCACGGCAATTACATGAGACACGCGTCTACATACGGCCGCGCGCATGCACACACTCGCACACAACACACACACACCATACAACGCTAGTGCGCGCCTGGCGTGATCACTGCAGCGTCCATTGAGGCGTGTGCGCGACATAGTGGGCACCCACATGAGACACG
>CAUYUJ010016338.1:449015-451515 GCA_963575745.1 Prorocentrum cordatum | reverse complement strand
ACAAGGTTTCGTGCCCTTCCTGTCCCTCCAGGGAGGCCCCGCCTGAACGAGAAGGGTCCCAGAGAACCAAACTATTTACAAGCTTTCGTGCCCCTTCCACCCTTTCAAGGAGGCCCCGCCTGAGCGAGGAAGGTATCGGATAACCATACTATCTAGAAGGTTTCGTGCCCCTCCCCCCCCTCCAGGGAGGCCCCGCCAGAGCGAGGAGGGTATCGGAGAACCATGCTTTCTGAAAAGGTGTCGTGCCCCTCCCACCGCTCCAGTGAAGTCCCTCCGTAGCGAGGAGGGTATCGGAAAACCACACATTTCAAAAGGTTTGGTGACCCTCCCACCGCTTCAGGGAGGCCCCGCCCGCGCGAGGAGACCCCTTCGTGGAGGCCCCGCCAGGGCGCCATTGAAGCCTTTGACAGGCCCCGAGCACAAGAGGCCCCACTCCGCTGCCCACTTAGGCCCCACTGTGACATCCTTATACGGGGAACTCCTTTGACATTTTTTTTTGAATGTAGTTGCCTTTTGCTGACTCTGACCCCAGAAAACTGACCGCCATGGGCAGGCGAACGAGCTCTGGCCGTCAGCAGCTCCCAGCTCGGTGCGAGCTGGCCGTTCTGGATGGCCACCGTCACGGGAGTACAAAAACCACCCCGACCCCATGATGGGCGTTTACCCGGCAAGCTCGGGCGTTCGCTGCTACCGAGCAGCGTTGCCCTGTTCGACTCCTTCTTGAGGTGCGTTTACTGCAGGGCTTCTCTGATCGGGGTGATCCTGCAGAGGCTGGCTGTTCTGCCCTCCACGCGAGCCCTGGGGCTGCGGCTGCGCCAGCGGGAGCCAGCGAGCCTGGGCCGACGAGGTGGGCCTCCTGCCGCTGGTGGCTGCGCTCGGTTGTGGGGCCAGCGTGCAGTGGGCGGGTGGCGGAAAAGCCTGGCGCGAGGCAGGGGGAGGAGGATCAGCAGCAGGAGGAGGTCGAGGAGGAGAATCAGGAGGCGTGGCCACCTGTCCTCAGTCTGAGTCTTCCTTCTTTTTTTGTGCCAAGGAGCGCGACCATCTGACGATTGAAGTTCGCCAAACGTCAGCAAGGACCAGGAGGAGGGAGGAGGAGGAAGGGAGGGAGGGAGAAAGTGAGGAGGAGGGAGGAGGGAGGAGGGTGGAGGGAGGGAGGGAGGGAGGGAGGGAGGGAGGGAGGGAGGGATGAGGGAGGAGGGAGGAGGTGGTGTCGGTGGCTTGGGTAATCATCTGGTGGGGCCGCGGGCACAGCCCCTTTAGCAGCACCTCCCGCCCAGGGATGGCTGGGGGACAGCTCACCACCCGTCGCGGGGGCCTAGTACCGCAGCGTCACTGTGCCCCTCGGTCCGAGAGACCACTGGGGGGAGGATTCCCCTTGGGGGAACCGCCTGTTCCCACCACGACCCCAGGACGGCCAGCAATACCTATCTCCCGTACCTGGGGGCGGGAACCCCAGAACAGGAGAGAGCTACGGCTGCGGCCCCGACCTGGGACGGGGGGAACAAAGCGATCCCTCCAGGGGGGCCCTGGTGGCCTTCCGTGCCGGGAGAGCAACGAGAAACGCGGCGGGGGGATGAGCAGCGTGAGAGCGCCCGCTCACCTCCGCTGGGGCCCCGCCCGTCCGAGCCAACCCCGGGGCCACCGCAGGGCGCAGCTGCGAGGCGTTCGGAGAAGACCGGAGGAGGCCCTCCCCAGAGTGCGGCACCCCCGCCCCCACCCCAGCTCGGCTGCGGGACTCGGCCCTGCCTGCGGGGAGGGACGGGGGGGGAGAGAGAGGTGCCCGCCCCCACTTCCCACCCCCCGCTCCCTCCACCCCCCGGGATCCCTAGAAGAGCATCTGCCTCGTCATCGCCCGTGGGCCCCAGTCCTCGCCCGTGGGGGAACGCTGCGAGGAGAGTAGCCAGCGCAGCCTCCATGCTCGCGCTTCCGCCCCCTGGGGCCGCCCTGGAGCCGGTCCTACGGACATGGCGCCCTGGTTGCAGAGAGGCGGAGCACTCTTGCTCCCACCTTTCACAGGAGGGCCGCTGCCACACCACCTGACCCTGACACCCGCAGGCACCCGAACAGAGGCAGACACCGCCTCCGTGAAACGCGGGCCCCCTTCAGAGCGCGCCCCGTCTGCTACCATGGGGGAATCGGCAGGGAGGGAGCGAGTGGGCGGCTCCGATCCCAGCCCACCTCTTCTGACCGAGCCCCGAAGAAACATCGGGGAGGAGGAGGGAGGGAGGAGGGGAAGGCTTGTAGACCCCAGCGTGTGCTGGTCCACCAGCGGGTGCGCAGAATGCAAGATGTTCTCATTCATCGCTGATTTCTGACTCTGCCAGTTCGTTATGGATCTGCGGCCGCCCTGGGCCACCATACGAGGGGGATGGTAAGAACAGATGTGTTTCTCCAACCCCTTGAGCCAAAGTCCACAAACATGTAGACTAAGAGCCAGTCGCATGCAGGCGTGGATCCGCTCTGCATTTGATTGGCCCCCTACCCCCACAGGCTCATGCTA
>CAUYUJ010016338.1:429015-444015 GCA_963575745.1 Prorocentrum cordatum | reverse complement strand
GCCGGCAAGGGCAAAGGTGGCAAGGAAGGCAAGTGCAAGGCGCCTCAGGGCAAGGGCAACGGTAAGGGCAAGGGCAGCGGTTCTGTCGGCTCATCCACGCCCGCAGGCCTGCCGCCTGGCCCAGTTCCATCCTTGGCTGTCCCTGAAGCTCACCCGATGGCTGATCTCTCTCGCAAGGCTGGTGACGAAGCGTGTTGCCGCTACTACGAGGAGCTCGCGCAGGTATTGGTGGCTCCCGAGGAAGGTGCCATTCCTCCTCATCAGCGTGCTTGGCAGGTTGCTCCTGATATCAAGAAGAAAAAGAAGCGAAAACTACAGCAGGAGTTCGGTAAGTTGTACAAGTGACGCACGGAGTTTGACTATCAGAGCAGTTAAGCTCTTACGTTGAAATAAGAGTTGTATGCGGCTGGCAAGCACTACCAGTATATTGTGCAAGAGATGGCTTCATCAACGTGGTCTCGTCCTCTCGAGCGCCTCCTCAAGTGGACATCAACGATCTCTCTGACGGTGAGTTTTCGTTCGAATCCCTCTTCGATCTTGACAGTTTGCTCGTCATCCAGAAGGAGGTTGAGGCATTGGAGCTCTCACCTCCGACGACGAGCGTGAAGTGGCCAATCTCAAGAAGGCCATGTCCGACGCCATCGAGGATCTGGGTGACGAGCTCTTCCGCGGTGCCCTCGATTTGTCAGCTGCAGCAAAACTAGCCGGGGGGGCCGCAAGTGTAGGGTCACGCGGAATACGAGGAAGTTTGTTGAGAAAGTTGTTGCTGGTGGCGCTGCTCCATTTCCCTCTGCTTCTGCCGATGCTGACGACGTCCTCGCCGCTGGTGCCGTCTGGGGGCTCGCAGTCTCATGGCGTTGCCGCGGCAGCTCCCGCTAACCCGCCAGTGCAGCCCGCCAACGACATTCGGAACCAGGTGGGGCGCGAGCTGTCAGGGTCTCCCCCCTCCGCTGTGCTCGCTGTGGCGCGAGGGGGTTTGCAGTTGGCCAGCGCGTGCGCAGTTGGCTAGTTGAGACTGCATCTTCCAGTTCGTCCTCGGCTTCGGCGGTGCCATCGGGGCGTGCTGGTGGGCCCGCGGCCGCGGCTCCCTCTCGTTGTAGCCCCTTCTTCCCTCAGGGGCAGTCTGGCGGCTCGAGCGATGGGGGGGGGGAGCTGCATCGCACCTCGTTGCTCTCGTTGCGGCTGCAGCCTCCTCTTGTCGCAGCCCCAACCTTGCGGGGCAGTCGGGGGGCTCGAGCGATAGGTGGGGGGCGGCAGCGCACCTCGATGCGAGTGTGTCTTCGATTTCGGTGACATCAAATTCTGGGGGTGCTTCCTGCCCCAGGTGACAGGAGGGTCCCTTCTTTCCTTTTTTGGCGCTTCGCGCAACGTGTCAGGGCTGGCATAGGCGGGTGCGGTCTTCTGTTTCAGTCGATTCTCGCTCGCCCCCACTTGGAGATGGATATAGCAAGGGGCAGTCTCGAGTCAGGGCGCGTTTTGGTTGGTCTCAGGAGCCGCTCTCGCTCTCGGAGCTTGCGTCGCCGTGTGTCTCTTGTGTTTCTGGTGCCGGGGCCGATCCTGCCATTCGTGAGCTTTGTGGCTGGATGGGGTCCGAGCCCATGTCGCCGCTGCGCGCTCGTTACGCGAGGGTTGCCGGCGGTCGCGCGAAGGGGGCACGTTCCTTCCTGCATCCTGCGTTTGTTCAGTCGTGGCCTGCCTCTTTGTCGCCTGCCGCGTTGCGCCGAGGGTCCTAGGTCCCAGGTTCCCCGTCTTTGCAGGTCCTGGCCTTGTCCGAAAATTATGGCGCTCGTGATCTGGGCTGTCAATGTCATGTCTTGGGGCGCGCTTTGGTCGTCCTGGAGTCGGGGCCTGATGCTCATGTTATGCTGGTCCGTTAGTGCCGCCTTCGGGGCCCGGGGGCTCTCCATCGCGCCTCGCCCAGTTGTTTGCACCTTGGCCGGGCATCTGTCTAGGTGTCTCGCGTTCCTGGCCCTCGAGGTGGTGAGAGTTCAGTGGTGGTGATTCTTGCTGGGGTCTGGCTCGGCGTGTTTGAAGTTGAAGGGGGCGGTTTGGTCGACGACAGGGCCCGGGCGTGCGTGGATCACGCTCTTGTCTTTCCCGCCTTTTGCGTTTGTGCTCGCTCTATTTGGAGCGCTCGGTGGGCCTCGAGTCGAGCAGATCGGGCGCGTTGGACCAGCTCGGGGAGTTCTTGTCCTTGCAGGGGGTTTTAATTTCAATGCCGAGGTTTTCTGTTCCTCTGGGTTCGCCTGGGAGTTGGGGCCCCGCCCGGTCCGCGCCGAGTCTCGCGCCCGCTTCCCCGCTCAGGGCAAGCCCGATCTGTTTTGATTGTTTCGTCGTGTATGGGGGGCCCGGCAAAGGCGTCGGCGGCGTCGGCGTTGTGGGGGGCTCTTCGTTGCGCCCGCGCAGGCCATTGAGCCTCGGGTTCCGCCCCCCCAGCTTCTGCGTGTGAAGGCCCTGGCCTTCCGCGGGCCCCCTCTTTCACCTCCGACGCCGCCTGTGGGGCCTGCGCCCCAGTTGCGCGATGGGGATTGGGCCCAGGTCTGGGGCTCGGTCAAAGGGGGCTGGGGGCGCGGTTGCGCGAGGCCATTGCGAGGGTGCTGCGAGGGTGCTGCTTCTGTTTTGCCGCTGCTGTATCAGCGCTGGGCCGATCAGTCCGGGCTCGATTTTGAACGGTTACTTGGTGGCTTGAGGGTGAGGTGTGCATGGTAAGGTGTCTGGGATAGGGTGTGTGGGTGCGGGTCGTAGTGGCAGTTGTTTGGAGGTGCCGACGTTAGGGTCCCTGTGTGAGGGGCCGGGGGCGACGGTTGAGGTTCTGGGGGGCGGGGCGGGCGCCCCCGTGGACAGAGCAAAAGGGGGGTGGCTTTCCAGCGGGGGGGGGGCCGAGGGGGGGAGGGCCCCCCCTCCCCCTTTCGGAAAGGGGGGGGGGTAGTTCCGGAGGCAGAGAGGGGGGGGGGCAGCTTCGGGGCGGCGACGAAAAGGGTGTGGGGGGGGTGGGGGCTTCCGGCAGGGCGTGTTCAAGGCAGGATGGGGGTGGCTAAGCCCTTGTCCCCCCCTTTTGCACAGTCGCACAGGGGGGGGAGCTCCCGGGGGGCGAAGAGGGGGGGGGGGGGGGGGCAGCTTCCAGACGGCGACGCAAAGAAGGGGGGGGGGGGCTTCTGGCAGGGGGTGTCCAAGGGAGGGGGGGGGGTAGTTGAGTGTTCCTCCTCCTTTGCAACAGGAGGGGGGGGGGTAGCTTCTGGCGGCGGAAGGGGGGGGGGTAGTTTCCACGAGGCGGACGCGAAGGGGGGGGGTGGGGGGGGCTTCCTTGGCCTTTCGGTTTTCGGCGCACCTGTGATTTTCGATGCCCTTTTGGTTTTCGGCCCCTTTCGGTTTTCAGCGCCCTTGTGGTTTTCGGCGCCCCTTGTGGTTTTCGTCGCTTTCTCGGTTTTCGGCGCCCCTGTGGGTTTCGGCGCCCCTGTGGTTTTCGGCGGCCTTTGGTGTTCCACCACGCCTTCTAGGTGTTCGGCGCGTTGTCGGGTTTCGGTGATCTTGTGGTTTTCGGCGCGTCTTTTTTTGTCGGCGCCATTTTGGTTTTCGGCGCCCTTTTGGTTGTCGGTGCCCCTTTGGTTTTGAGCGTCCCTTTGGTTTTCGGCGCTCCTTTAGTTTTCGGCGCCCTTTTTGGTGTTCGGCGACTCTGGTTGTCGGCGCCCTCTTGGTTTTCGGCACCCTCTTGGTGTTCGGCGCCTCTATGGTTTTCGACGCTGCTTGGGTGTTCGGCGCCCCTTTGGTTTTCTGCGCGCCCTTGAGTTTTCGGCGCCGTTGTGGTTTTCGGCGCCCCTTGGGTTTTCTGGCGCCACTTTGGTATTCGGCGTTCGCTTGGTTTCCGGCGCCGTTTTAGTTTTCGGCTCCCTGTCGGTTTTTGGCGCCCTTTTGATTTTCGGCGCCATTTTGCTTTTCGGCGGCCGTTTGGTCTTGTTGGCGTCCCTTTTGGTTTTCGGCGCTCCTTTGGTTTTCGGCGCTCCTTCTTGTTTTCGGAGCTCATTAGGTTTTTGGTGCCCGTTTGGTTTTCGTCGCCCTTGTGGTTTCGGCGACGTTTTTTGGTTTTCGGCGTCCCTTTGGTTTTCGGCGTCCCTTTGGTTTTCGGCGCTCCTTTGGTTTTCGGTGCCCTTGTCGTGTTCGGCGACTCTCTGGTTTTTGGCGCTTTTTGGGGTTTCCGGTGCCATTGAGATTTTCAACGAAATTTTTAGTTTTCAGTGCCTTTTTGGTTCTCGGCACCCTCTTTGTGTCGCCTTCTGGTTTTTGGCGTCCTTTTCTGGTTTTCGGTGACCTTTTGATTTCGGCGCCTCTTTGGTGTTCGGCGCCCTTTTGGTTGTCGCTGCCCTTTTGGTTTTCGGCGCCCCTCTGGTTTTCGGCGCTCCTTTGGTTTTCGGCGCCCTTTTGGTTTTCGGCGCCCTTTCGTTTTCGGCTCCCCTGCGGTTTTCGGCGCCATTTATTTTTCTGACACCTCTTTGGTTTCTGGCGCCCTTTGGTCCGGTGCCCTTTTGGCTTTCGGTGACCCTTCGGTTTTCCTCGCTCCTTTGGTTTTCGCGCTTCTTTGGTTTTCGGCGCCAACAAGGTGGGGGGGGGTTCTTCCAAGCAACCCCCCTTCCTTAGCCCGAAAAGGGGCGGATGGGGGGAGGGGGCTCCCAGCAGGGGGGAGGTCCAAACGGCGGGAGGGGTAACTAAGCCCCCCCCGCTCTGGAGAGGGGGGAAGGGGAAGTAACTTCCAGAGCGCGAAAGGGACGGAGAGGGGGGGCAGCTTCAGAGGGGCAGAAAAATGGAGGGGATGGGGGGTGGGCTTCGGGCAGAGGAGGTCTGAAGGAGAGGGGGTGTAGCGAAGCCCCCCCTTGTGGAAAGAAGTAAGTGGGGGAGGCGGTGTAGCTTCCAGAGTGAGAAAGGGCGGAGGAGGAGGAGGGGTAGGAGGAGGTAGGGGGGGTAGCTTCTCGCTCTCTCTCTCTCTGTCCCTCTCTCTCTCTCTCTCTTTGTTTCTCGCTCTCGTGTATATACGCACATACAAAAACGTGTATATATAACATTCACAGTCTAATACAAGCATAGATCGCATACGATATCTTACAACTGTGTCTGTGTTCATGTACATATATACGCGTATACATGAAGTTGTAAACTCACATACTTCTGTATATAGGGTATTCACAGAAACCAATACCAACCTACTTCTACACATACGCATATGCATGAATCTGATTACGCCGGAAACCAACTCATTTTGGCCATGCTTTCGAAGCGAATCCATCCATCGCAGCCTGCGAGCGACTGCCAGAGGCCCAAGCCGAGTGAAATGTATGCAGCAATTTCGTCGTAAAAGCGCCACCGCCGAACAAGAACAGTACTTGGGGAGGAGGGGGGAGGTAGGAGGAGGGACCGGGGATTGGAGGTTGGAGCTCGATGGAGGAAGGGGGTTAGGAGGAAAAGGCAGAGGAAGAAGTGGGAGGGGGGAGTACTAATGGGACAATGAGGAATGTCGACAGGACTCCCAGGACGCCCTAGTGAGGAATGTCAGCAGAAATCATATTGGACGCCCCAGGAGGCCCCATGAGGCCCCAGGGGGGCGCCCCGCGGGGCCCCTGAAGGCTTCAGGAGGCTCCAAGATGTTATCCCTTCATGGTCGCTCCGACGGGAGGGCGAGGGCTAGGGGACTTTTGTGAAACGACTTCTGTCTAAGCGGCGTTTCCCCTAAGGTCCCCGAGGGCCCTAGGGGCTCGACTACTTTTCTCTCATCGACTTGTTCGGAACAAGTCGCGCGAATCTGAGCTGATCCAGATGAATCGAGGTTCGTCCAGCCAGTTCGAGATACATCCTGAGACGCCTACGGAACTCCTGGGGAAGTCGTGGAGACTCCAGGGTGATTCGCGGGACAGCAGAAGTCGTCAGGGCGTTAACGAGGGGAAGACGAAGGAGGCTGGCGGGCGGGCGGGGGCCGTGGCTTCGTCTTCGAAGAGGGACCCCAAGGGGGGGGGAGGGGGCCTCGGAGGCGTTCGGAGGCTTGCAGAGGAGACATTTTCAGAGTCTTGCACACGAAACCTTGCTCGGAGGCGTTGCAGAGGCTTTCAGAAGGCGTTCAGAGGAGACCTTTTCAGAGGGTCTCCGACTTGGGAGGGCACACGAGGCCACACGAGGACCTGGCGCACAGGGCGTGGGGCGGATCGCAGTACTGTGCCGAGCGCCCCGCGTTCCCCCGTGGCGGTCCCCGCGGCGCTGCGCGAGGAAGGGGGGGCCCCAAGGAATCTCAACATGCAAGCAGGGCTCGTCCCCAAGCCCCCTCCCGCCCGCCTTTCCTCCCCCACCCCACTTCGTTGAGCGCGACGAGGGCCCCCTGCTCATTTCCCTTCGAATCGTGTGCATTTCGCCTCTGAGAGTGGCCTGTAGCTCGAGCTCTTCCAAAAACCATCAGGAGACCAAACATAGCAAGAATAGCCAGTCCTGCCCCACTGTCTTCTGTAGTACTATCCACCTGGTCGACCTGAGACCAAGATGGCGAGCGGGAAGCGTTGAAGAGGCGAGGAAGATGGAGGGAGCCGATGGGGCGACACCCGGCACGAGCATCAACTTTTGCAGGTCCGCGCGGATCCCTTGCGCCGCCGCTGTGCCCGCCCCCCCCCCCGCCGCGCCCAGGGGTGCCTCGGATGCAAGACGCCCTCCAGGGAGGGCCCCAGGCCTCCTGGCGTTGTGGAGGACGATCAACGGAGAGGAAGCATGTTGCCAAACAATTTCCAGATGTCTAAACATGTGTAAAACAACATGTTTGAAACATGTTTAGACCATTTGTTTCCGACATTTTGGGCACAGCTTAAATTCAATGATAGGACTGTTAGGGTGTCCATTGTCGTGGCATCCAATCCTTGCGTCGTGGCAAAGATGGCGACGGATGTTTTTTTCCGCCAGTTTCGGCAGCTGAGGGCCCTCGCTGGACTCCAGGGGAACGGAGGGTGCTTAGCCGTGGTGGAAAGTTCAGAGGAGGAAAATGTACCCACACTTCTCCCCTCCGCCCGCTTTCCCCTTTCTGGGCCTCCCGGGCAGCCCTCGTCACCACCGCTGGATTCGCCTCGAAATCCTGGTCAGAACGCACCCCTGGAGAGGTCCGGGGAGTAGCAGTATCGGTACATCTCGACCTCACCGAAAGTGGTCCTGAGGTGAGGGGGTCTGCGCGTTTTTGGCAGTGGTCGGCGCTTCTGGGGCCTCTTCCTGGGCCCGAGGGGCGTGGAACAAAGTCATGCAGGACGGAAAGCTGGTCCCAGGGAGAAAGCTGGGGCCTTACAAGGCCGAGCACCATCGCGGCGTGGTCTGTGTCAGGCCCCAGGGTCAGCAGGAGGCAGCCCATGCCGTGGCATCCACACGAGCGGCAGGGTCGAGAGCCCCTGGGGAGCTTCGAGAATGGAAGATGTACGGTCCATTCCGACCCGATCGATCGGGTCCAATATCGAGTCTAGCCGACTCGATCCGCCTCGCTTCCGACATCCTGAGGGCCCGATGCGGCCTGATGGTTCGGTGGTGCTGTCGTGCATCCTGGCGCAGTCAGATCCGACGCGTATGCCGATTCGACCCGATTTGCAGATTCGGTGCCGACTGCTACTGGAGCGTGCAATCTGTCACGCTGCGTCCTCCGTTGCAAGTCCGGTTCAAGCCAATCTGGCTGGCAAACCATTGCGTGCTCGAACAACCCACCTTCCCTTTTCTTTGCTCCGCAACTGCAGCCGTTTTTCTCCGTTTTTGGGATGGCAGCGCTGAGGGCTCTGAGCATCTTGCGGTTGCTGGCGCATGCCGTGTCCACCGCGATTTCGATCAGTGCAGGCTCCACTGCGACTGCGTCCGCGCCAACTCAGGCGCCGGCCCTGCCGTACTATCTGATCGGGACTGGCTCGTGCCTGAACGATGCTTGTGCCCACGGGGCACATCAGTATCTGTCCTTTCCTGACACGTCACCAGGGAGTTGTTACGCAGCGTGCGACGTACAAGCAGCAGCTCGAGGACAGAGCTTGGGTGGCTTTGACACGAGGCCTGGGTGCCTATGCTACTATGACAGTACTATCGTCAGCACCAAACACTCGAGTGTCGCTGGGTGCGAGAGTGTCAAAGACGATTGGAGTGATGGAGTTTGCTACGCTGTTGGGCAGGCGACGCCCAGCCCGACGGCGTCGCCTACGCCAGCACCGCCGCCTGCGCAGGCTGTTGGCGATCCCCACATGCAGAACATACACGGCGAGCGGTTCGATTTGATGGCGCCAGGCAGGCATGTTCTCATCAACATCCCTCGTGGAGAGCGCGTTGAACAAAAAACATTGCTTCGCCTGCAGGCCGACGCGCGCCGACTGGGTAGACAGTGCGCACAGATGTACTTCCAAGACTTGAACGTGACTGGGTCTTGGGCATATTCAAAACAAGCCCGAGGGTTCCATTACAGCGTGTCGCAGAGCGATGTCGAGGCTCCGAAGTGGATGGCATTTGGTAAGGTCGAGCTGAAGATCGTTCGCGGGCATACGGACAGCGGTGTGTCTTACTTGAACGTGTACGTAAAGCATTTAGGACGAGCGGGGGTTCCTGTCGGAGGTCTCCTGGGCGAAGACGACCACAGCGACGTGAGCACGCCCACGGCCGAGTGTATGGAGCAGATGAGCCTACAGCATAAGCCCGCTCACCAGCACAGCAGTGACTCCACGGTAGCCTCAACAGCAGAGGGAACGTTCGCCTAAAGTACATTCTTTTAGAGCGACTTACTTTTGCAACATACATTATTGCGTGGCACTCCATGGATGACCTACGCAGAGGCTCTTGCGTATAAGTTCAAATGAATCACAGTGTGCCAGAAACTATGCTTAAGGTAGGCTCGCGCCGCGCTGGCGCAGCGGTAGCACCATCGCGCGCGTTCAAGGTTGAATGCCGCCAGTGGCCCGGCATCGGCTGATGTCGAAGGATCTGTGCTCTCGGAAGCCCACGATCGTTCAAGATTGCACGACCCACGCGGAGCCAGAAACCAACGCGCGAGTCGTCACGACACGAATAGCCGTCGTCGACGCCGTCACGACACGAACCTGCTGTGGCCGCGCAAGGAATTGGCGCAGGGGGGTTGAGTCGGAACGTGGCACTGTACTGACGCCCCCGCGCTGCCCTATGTCGGTCCCCACAGCGTTGCACGAGGGAGGGGGGCAAGGAAGGGCACAATAGGAGCAGGGCTGCTCCCCGAGCCCACCCCTTCCCCTTTTTTAATTTACAAACACGTGTTTATTGTATTTTTTCCTCCCAGTGAGCGCGACGGGAGCCCCGCGACGAGGAAGAGGGGGGCGGGGGAGGAGGGAACCGAGGGGCGAAACACTGCGTGGGCGCAAACTTTCGGAGGTCCGCGCGAATCTCTTGGGCTCGGCGCTGTGCCCCCCCCTCCTGGCGCGCTTCGCACGCCAGGGGAGAGGGGTCTGGCGCCGACCCAAAGAGACCTCCGCGCGGACCTCCGGACGGATGGAGGGCCGAGTTTCTTGCTCCTTCTGCTCTTCGTCCTGCTCCTCGCTCCTCCTCCTCGATCCTCCTCCTCCTCGCACCGGGCGCACGCATGCGCAGCCTTTTCTGCTCTTGCAGAGAAATGAAGAGGAGTGCGGACGTTGATGCATGTGTGTGCCTTGCTTGGGAGAGCATGCGAATCGAAGGAACCATTTCGTGGCATGGAAAGGCACGTGTGCCCGCTGGTTCAAACAGAGCATGGGAACTCATGGGCCACGCAGCCAGATGGGTAACTCCCTGCGCGGAGCATCGCCGCGATCATTTGTTACGTTGGTTTTCAAAAAAGTTCGGTGCGGCAGCTCAGGGCGCGGAGCTGTATCGAAGTAGCGTTCGACCCACGAAACTCAGTGTTTAATAGCGTTGTCAACGAAGGCGGGCTGACCACGAAATGTCCCTTGGAACGGCTTTCCTCTCAGAGGCCTCCTGAGGGGTCCGAAAGGTGCCACACCAGCGCGGCATGACATCCATCATCAAGACGAAAGTCCTCCGATGATACGCGACCCAATACACATGCGGAGGGCCAACCTTCCATGGACCAGTGCTGAACTCCAGAGACCTCCAGGATCCGCGACGGGCAGGACCGCCCCCACAGCAGCCAAGGAGGACCTCGAGCACCCCCCCCCGCCGGCCTTCAACAGATTGAAGCGCCCTTTGCGGAAGTTTGAGCCGTTGTCGGTCAGCCTGGACCCTTGCTGGGCCCTGGCACCGCCAAAAGACGAGCCATGAGGAAGAGCCCTCCCTGACTTTGGATCCGCCGTACTTTGTCGGTTTCCCGATTCCATTTTGCGGTGGACCTTCAACCCGAAGGATGCGAACAAGCAGGGCGCAGATTTCCGCCTCAGGACGCGTCCTGCGGCTATCCCCGCAACCGTATGGCAGGAGCAGTGACGGCAAAGTGGGGCGGGCCTCGGCAACTCGGGAGCTTGGAACGTAGGGCTGAAACTTCGCCCTACTTGCGCCGGGGATCCCCGGGGATCCCCGGGGAACGGCCTGGGACTCCCAGGGTGGCGTGTCCGAAGTCAGGGGTCCCCCGGGGAACGGGCGGGGACTCCCAGGGATCCCGCACGGAAGAACACCCGAGACGTCAACCACAGTCACGAGTGGAGCCCCGGAGCCCATCTCCCTGCTGCATTGGTCGACTTTGATCGACCTGTGATGGCTCCGGGGCCCGAAGCTGGGCAGGACCGCCCGGTGTGAACAAAATTGCACCGCCCAGCTCTCGAGGCAACGAATGCCCCATCTCCGGGGAATCCGTAGCAATTCTGGCTCGAGGTCGTTTGGACCTGCTTTTCTTTGGGCGCGAGCTCGGCCCGTGCGCTGGATCCACGCGGCCGTCCGAAGAAGAGCCGCGCGCTGCATCAAGTAGGCATGACGATGTACGAGATGACTGACATGCAGTACCAGGCGGTGTACAACGTGCTGTCGTTCGCCCTGGCGAGCATGATGGCCACCACTGTGTACTTGTGGTTCCGGTCCTTTGCGGTGCAGGACAAGTATCGGAGTGCTGTCCTGATTTCTGGCCTGGTGACGTTCATCGCAGCTTACCATTACTTCCGAATCTTCAACTCTTGGGTGGAGGCTTACAGCTACCCCGCGGGCAAGCTCGTCGACGGTGCCATGGTCGTCGAGGGCCCGAAGCTGACGGGCGTGCCCTTCAACGATGCATACCGGTACATGGACTGGCTCCTGACGGTGCCGTTGCTGTTGATCGAGATCCTCCTGGTCATGAATCTCGACGCCGAGACCTACAGCGAGAAGGCCAAGGCGCTGGGCCTGTCCTCGGCCCTGATGATCGTGAGCGGCTACTACGGGGAGCTGACGGTGAGCGGCAACCTCGCCCCGCGCTGGATCTGCTGGTTCGTGTCCATGCTGTTCTTCGTGTACATCTGCAAGGAGCTGCTGATCGGCTTGGCCGCGGCCACCGAGAGCGAGAGCGACGCGGAGATCAAGGGCAAGATACGGCTGGCTCAGGTGATGACGGTGATCAGTTGGTGCACCTACCCGGTCGTCTACCTGTTCCCGATGTTCGGCATCACCGCCGCGCAAGCCGTCGTCGGCATCCAGATTGGCTACTGCGTATCAGACATCATCTCCAAGTGCGGCGTGGGCCTGGTGATCTACCAGATCACGTATGCCAAGTCGAGCAAGGGCGCGCTGCTGGGCTGACCTGGAGCTGGACGGCCCGTGGCTCGCGCTCGGGGGCCAGCTCGCCCTGGAGTTTTTTTTCGCGCGGCTTTCCGCTCAGGTCTTCCGACCAAGCATCGTGGCAGTTTTCTTGGTGAAGCCGCCGAGCCGTTTTTGGACGGCTTCCGTGAAGCCACCGAGCTGTTCTCGGCCGAGAGGGATTTGTAAAGCGACGTACGTGCCCTTCGACGCGGCTTTCCGCTCAGGTCTTCCGACCAAGCAGGGAGCAGGGAGCAGGGAGCAGGGAGGGAGGGAGGGAGGGAGGGAGGAGGGAGGAGGGAGGAGGGAGGAGGAGTAGTGGCAGAAGGAGGAGGAGGAGGACGAGTAGAGAAAGCAAGAGTATTAGGAGAGGGCAGGGCGTGACGAGTCTCTGGGGGGTTCAAGCAGCCAGCGGAAACGAACGGGGGAGGAAACGATCGAGGGTCGAGGCTCGAAATTTGAGGCTCAGGGTCTGTCTGTCGCCTGTTTTTTTGCCCTTGTGGGCCTCCGAGAATCGAGGCTCGAGGCTCGAGGCTGTTTTGCTCCATTCTGGGGCTCCAGAGGCCTCGAGAAGCATCCGGTGATTTTCGGTGGAGCTCCAGAGACCTCCAGGATCCGCGACGGGCAGGACCGCCCCCACATCAGCCAAGGAGGACCTCGAGCACCCCCCCCCGCCGGCCTTCAACAGATTGAAGCGCCCTTTGCGGAAGTTTGAGCCGTTGTCGGTCAGCCTGGACCCTTGCTGGGCCCTGGGACCGCCAAAAGACGAGCCATGAGGAAGAGCCCTCCCTGACTTCGGATCCGCCGTACTTTGTCGGTTTCCCGATTCCATTTTGCGGTGGACCTTCAACCCGAAGGATGCGAACAAGCAGGGCGCAGATTTCCGCCTCAGGACGCGTCCTGCGGCTATCCCCGCAACCGTATGGCAGGAGCAGTGACGGCAAAGGCGTAGATGTTTTTCGCCCGGGTTGGTTTTCGCCCGGTGCGTTTCGCCCGGTTCGTTTCGCCGGGGTTTGCTTTCGCCCGGTTGGCTTTCGCCCGGGTTGGTTTTCGCCCGGATTGGCTTTCGCCCGGGTTGGCTTTCGCCCGGGTTGGCTTTCGCCCGGTTGGCTTTCGCCCGGGGTGGCTTTCGCCGGGGTTGGCTTTCGCCCGGTTGGCTTTCGCCCGGTTGGCTTTCGCCTGGGTTGGCTTTCGCCTGGTTGGCTTTCGCCCGGGTTGGCTTTCGCCCGGTTGGCTTTCGCCCGGGTTGGCTTTCGCCCGGGCTCGTTTTCGCCTGGGTTCAACTTCGCCCTCCTCTTCATCTTCTCCTCTTCCCTCTACTGTTCTTTCATGCTGCTGCTGCTGCTGCTGCTCCTCTTACCGAACCCGACCCGACCCGACCCGCCCCGCCCGTTAGGGTCCGCCCGACCCGACCCGACCCGCCCGTTAGGGTTCACGCGTGCTCACTCGAGCGTGCCCCACACCTCAGCGTCCCGCCCGACCCGACCCGCCCATTAGGGTCCGCCCTGCCGGACCCGGCCCGCCCGTTAGGGTCCGCCCGACTCGACCCGACCCGCCCGTTAGGGTTCACGCGTGCTCACTCGTGCGCGCCCCACACTTTAGTGCCCCGCCCGCTTCACCCGACCCGCCCGTTAGGGTCCGCCCGACCCGACCCGACCCGCTTCGCCCGCCAGGGTCCGCCTGCCCCACCCGACCCGCCCGTCAGGGTTCACGCGTGCTCCCTCGAGCGCGCCTCCACACTTTAGTGTCCCGCCTGCCCGACCCGACCTGCCCGTTAGGGTCCGCCCGGCCCGAACCCGCCCCGCCCGTTAGGGTCCGCCCGACCCGACCCGACCCGCCCGTCAGGGTTCACGCGTGCTCACTCGAGCGCGCCCCACACTTTAGTGTCCCGCCCGCCCGACCCGACCCGCCCGTCAGGGTCCGCCCGACCCGAACCCGTCCCGCCCGTTAGGGTCCGCCCGACCCGACCCGACCCGCCCGTCAGGGTTCACGCGTGCTCACTCGAGCGCGCCCCACACTTTAGTGTCCCGCCCGCCCGACCCGACCCGCCCGTTAGGTCTGCCCGACCGACCCGACCCGCCCTGCCCGTTAGGGTCCGCCCGACCCGACCCGACCCGCCCGTCAGGGTTCACGCGTGCTCACTCGAGCGCGCCTCCACACTTTAGTGTCCCGCCTGCCCGACCCGACCCGCCCGTTAGGGTCCGCCCGACCCGAACCCGTCCCGCCCGTTAGGGTCCGCCCGACCCGAGCCGACCCGCCTGTTAGGGTTCACGCGTGCTCACTCGAGCGCGCCTAAACTTTAGTGTCCCGCCCGCCCGACCCGACCCGCCCGTTAGGGTCTGCCCGACCCGACCCGACCGCTTCGCCCGCCAGGGTCCGCCTGCCCCACCCGACCCGCCCGTCAGGGTTCACGCGTGCTCACTCGAGCGCGCCTCCACACTTTAGTGTCCCGCCTGCCCGACCCGACCCGCCCGTTAGGGTCCGCCCGACCCGAACCCGTCCCGCCCGTTAGGGTCCGCCCGACCCGACCCGACCCGCCCGTCAGGGTTCACGCGTGCTCACTCGAGCGCGCCCCACACTTTAGTGTCCCGCCCGCCCGACCCGACCCGCCCGATTGGGTCCGCCCGACCCGGCGCGACCCGCCCCGCCCGTTAGGATCCGCTCGCCCGACCCGGCCCGCGTGTGAGGGTCCGCTCGACCCGTCCCGCCCGTTAGGGTCCGCCCACCCGATCGGGCCCGCACGCTGGGGCTCACGCGTGCCCACTTGAGCGCGCCTCGCATTTTTTAGCGTCCCGTTCTGACGCATCTCAGACCCTCCTTGACATCTGGGACCTCCTTGACCCCCCCCCACGTCTCTGCGACCCTTTCGCCTACTCAAGCGGCGCGCCTCAAAGGCTCCCAGGGGTCAGCACGGCGGCGGCGACGGCCACGCCAGCGACGGCGGCGCCTACTTTTGCCCCTGAGCCTGCCCCGCCTGCTCCCCGCCCGGCCCCGGCGAAAGCCAACCCCGGCGAAAGCCAACCCCGGCGAAAGCCAACCCCGGCGAAAGCCAACCCGGCGAAAGCCAACCCCGGCGAAAGCCAACCCGGCGAAAGCCAACCCCGGCGAAAGCCAACCCCGGCGAAAGCCAACCCGGCGAAAGCCAACCCGGCGAAAGCCAGCCCCGGCGAAAGCCAACCCCCGGCGAAAGCCAACCCGGCGAAAGCCAACCCCGGCGAAAGCCAACCCCGGCGAAACGAAGCCCGGCGAAACGAAGCCCGGCGAAACGAAGCCCGGCGAAAGCCAACCCCGGCGAAAGCCATCCGTGCC
>CAUYUJ010016338.1:374860-428915 GCA_963575745.1 Prorocentrum cordatum | reverse complement strand
GAGGGTCCGCTCGACCCGTCCCGCCCGTTAGGGTCCGCCCACCCGATCGGGCCCGCACGCTGGGGCTCACGCGTGCCCACTTGAGCGCGCCTCGCATTTTTTAGCGTCCCGTTCTGACGCATCTCAGACCCTCCTTGACATCTGGGACCTCCTTGACCCCCCCCCCCCACGTCTCTGCGACCCTTTCGCCTACTCAAGCGGCGCGCCTCAAAGGCTCCCAGGGGTCAGCACGGCGGCGGCGACGGCCACGCCAGCGACGGCGGCGCCTACTTTTGCCCCTGAGCCTGCCCCACCTGCTCCCGGCCCGGCCCCGGCGAAAGCCAACCCCGGCGAAAGCCAACCCCGGCGAAAGCCAACCCCGGCGAAAGCCAACCCGGCGAAAGCCAACCCCGGCGAAAGCCAACCCGGCGAAAGCCGACCCCGGCGAAAGCCAACCCCGGCGAAAGCCAACCCGGCGAAAGCCAACACGGCGAAAGCCAGCCCCGGCGAAAGCCAACCCCCGGCGAAAGCCAACCCCGGCGAAAGCCAACCCCGGCGAAAGCCAACCCCGGCGAAACGAAGCCCGGCGAAACGAAGCCCGGCGAAACGAAGCCCGGCGAAAGCCGACCCCGGCGAAAGCCATCCGTGCCGACGGCAAAGTGGGGCGGGCCTCGGCAACTCGGGAGCTTGGAACGTAGGGCTGAAACTTCGCCCTACTTGCGCCGGGGATCCCCGGGGATCCCCGGGGAACGGCCTGGGACTCCCAGGGTGGCGTGTCCGAAGTCAGGGGTCCCCCGGGGAACGGGCGGGGACTCCCAGGGATCCCGCACGGAAGAACACCCGAGACGTCAACCACAGTCACGAGTGGAGCCCCGGAGCCCATCTCCCTGCTGCATTGGTCGACTTTGATCGACCTGTGATGGCTCCGGGGCCCGAAGCTGGGCAGGACCGCCCGGTGTGAACAAAATTGCACCGCCCAGCTCTCGAGGCAACGAATGCCCCATCTCCGGGGAATCCGTAGCAATTCTGGCTCGAGGTCGTTTGGACCTGCTTTTCTTTGGGCGCGAGCTCGGCCCGTGCGCTGGATCCACGCGGCCGTCCGAAGAAGAGCCGCGCGCTGCATCAAGTAGGCATGACGATGTACGAGATGACTGACATGCAGTACCAGGCGGTGTACAACGTGCTGTCGTTCGCCATGGCGAGCATGATGGCCACCACTGTGTACTTGTGGTTCCTTTGCGGTGCAGACAAGTTATCGGAGGCTGTCCTGATTTCTGGCCTGGTTGGACGTTCATCGCAGCCTTACCATTACTTCAGAATCTTCAACCCTCTTGGGTGGAGGCTTACAGCTACCCGCGGGCAAGCTCGTGACGGGTTGCCATGGTCGTAGAGGGCCCGAAGCTGACGGGCGTGCCCTCAACGATGCATACGGACATGGACTGGCTCCTGACGGCGCCGTTGCTTGTCTCCTTTTTTTTTTTTGTTCTTGTGTTTTTTCTTTTTTGTCTTGTTCTTGGTTGTTGATTTGTTTGTACTTCTTTATTTGTTTATTGTCTGTTTTTTGCTTTATTTTGTTTTTTTTTTTTTTTGTTTGTTGTTTTGTTTTTGTTAGCTTTTTCTTTTTGGTTTTTGGCGTTTTTTCTGTTTGTTTTGTTTTTGTTCTTTTTTGTTCTGTTTCTTTTTTTGTTTTGGTCGTCGAGGGCCCGAAGCTGACGGGCGTGCCCTTCAACGATGCATACCGGTACATGGACTGGCTCCTGACGGTGCCGTTGCTGTTGATCGAGATCCTCCTGGTCATGAATCTCGACGCCGAGACCTACAGCGAGAAGGCCAAGGCGCTGGGCCTGTCCTCGGCCCTGATGATCGTGAGCGGCTACTACGGGGAGCTGACGGTGAGCGGCAACCTCGCCCCGCGCTGGATCTGCTGGTTCGTGTCCATGCTGTTCTTCGTGTACATCTGCAAGGAGCTGCTGATCGGCTTGGCCGCGGCCACCGAGAGCGAGAGCGACGCGGAGATCAAGGGCAAGATACGGCTGGCTCAGGTGATGACGGTGATCAGTTGGTGCACCTACCCGGTCGTCTACCTGTTCCCGATGTTCGGCATCACCGCCGCGCAAGCCGTCGTCGGCATCCAGATTGGCTACTGCGTATCAGACATCATCTCCAAGTGCGGCGTGGGCCTGGTGATCTACCAGATCACGTATGCCAAGTCGAGCAAGGGCGCGCTGCTGGGCTGACCTGGAGCTGGACGGCCCGTGGCTCGCGCTCGGGGGCCAGCTCGCCCTGGAGTTTTTTTTCGCGCGGCTTTCCGCTCAGGTCTTCCGACTAAGCATCGTGGCAGTTTTCTTGGTGAAGCCACCGAGCCGTTTTTGGACGGCTTCCGTGAAGCCACCGAGCTGTTCTCGGCCGAGAGGGATTTGTAAAGCGACGTACGTGCCCTTCGACGCGGCTTTCCGCTCAGGTCTTCCGACCAAACAGGGAGCAGGGAGCAGGGAGCAGGGAGGGAGGGAGGGAGGGGGGGAGGAGGGAGGAGGGAGGAGGAGTAGTGGCAGAAAGAGGAGGAGGAGGAGGACGAGTAGAGAAAGCAAGAGTATTAGGAGAGGGCAGGGCGTGACGAGTCTCTGGGGGGTTCAAGCAGCCAGCGGAAACGAATGGGGGAGGAAACGATCGAGGGTCGAGGCTCGAAATTTGAGGCTCAGGGTCTGTCCGTCGCCTGTTTTTGCCCTTGTGGGCCTCCGAGAATCGAGGCTCGAGGCTCGAGGCTGTTTTGCTCCATTCTGGGGCTCCAGAGGCCTCGAGAAGCATCTGGTGATTTTCGGTGGAACTCCAGAGACCTCCAGGATCCGCGACGGGCAGGACCGCCCCCGCAGCAGCCAAGGAGGACCTCGAGCACCCCCCCCGCCGGCCTTCAACAGATTGAAGCGCCCTTTGCGGAAGTTTGAGCCATTGTCGGTCAGCCTGGACACTTGCTGGGCCCTGGGACCGCCAAAAGACGAGCCATGAGGAAGAGCCCTCCCTGACTTTGGATCCGCCGTACTCTGCCAGTTTCCCGATTCCATTTTGCGGTGGACCTTCAACCCGAAGGATGCGAACAAGCAGGGCGCAGATTTCCGCCTCAGGACGCGTCCTGCGGCTATCCCCGCAACCGTATGGCAGGAGCAGTGACGGCAAAGTGGGGCGGGCCTCGGCAACTCGGGAGCTTGGAACGTAGGGCTGAAACTTCGCCCTACTTGCGCCGGGGATCCCCGGGGATCCCCGGGGAACGGCCTGGGACTCCCAGGGTGGCGTGTCCGAAGTCAGGGGTCCCCCGGGGAACGGGCGGGGACTCCCAGGGATCCCGCACGGAAGAGCACCCGAGACGTCAACCACGGTCACGCGTGGAGCCCCGGAGCCCATCTCCCTGCTGCATTGGTCGACCTTGATCGACCTGTGGTGGCTCCGGGGCCCGAAGCTGGGCAGGACCGCCCGGTGTGAACAAAATTGCACCGCCCAGCTCTCGAGGCAACGAAGAACCATCTCCGGGGAATCCGTAGCAATTCTGGCTCGAGGTCGTTTGGACCTGCTTTTCTTTGGGGCGCGAGCTCGGCCCGTGCGCTGGATCCACGCGGCCTTCCGAAGAAGAGCCGCGCGCTGCATCAAGTAGGCATGACGATGTACGAGATGACTGACATGCAGTACCAGGCGGTGTACAACGTGCTGTCGTTCGCCCTGGCGAGCATGATGGCCACCACTGTGTACTTGTGGTTCCGGTCCTTTGCGGTGCAGGACAAGTATCGGAGTGCTGTCCTGATTTCTGGCCTGGTGACGTTCATCGCAGCTTACCATTATACTTCCGAATCTTCAACTCTTGGGTGGAGGCTTACAGCTACCCCGCGGGCAAGCTCGTCGACGGTGCCATGGTCGTCGAGGGCCCGAAGCTGACGGGCGTGCCCTTCAACGATGCATACCGGTACATGGACTGGCTCCTGACGGTGCCGTTGCTGTTGATCGAGATCCTCCTGGTCATGAATCTCGACGCCGAGACCTACAGCGAGAAGGCCAAGGCGCTGGGCCTGTCCTCGGCCCTGATGATCGTGAGCGGCTACTACGGGGAGCTGACGGTGAGCGGCAACCTCGCCCCGCGCTGGATCTGCTGGTTCGTGTCCATGCTGTTCTTCGTGTACATCTGCAAGGAGCTGCTGATCGGCTTGGCCGCGGCCACCGAGAGCGAGAGCGACGCGGAGATCAAGGGCAAGATACGGCTGGCTCAGGTGATGACGGTGATCAGTTGGTGCACCTACCCGTCGTCTACCTGTTCCCGATGTTCGGCATCACCGCCGCGCAAGCCGTCGTCGGCATCCAGATTGGCTACTGCGTATCAGACATCATCTCCAAGTGCGGCGTGGGCCTGGTGATCTACCAGATCACGTATGCCAAGTCGAGCAAGGGCGCGCTGGGCTGACCTGGAGCTGGACGGCCCGTGGCTCGCGCTCGGGGGCCAGTTCGCCCTGGAGTTTTTTTTCGCGCGGCTTTCCGCTCAGGTCTTCCGACCAAGCATCGTGGCAGTTTTCTTGGTGAAACCACCGAGCCGTTTTTGGACGGCTTCCGTGAAGCCACCGAGCTGTTCTCGGCCGAGAGGGATTTGTAAAGCGACGTACGTGCCCTTCGACGCGGTTTTCCGCTCAGGTCTTCCGACCAAACAGGGAGCAGGGAGCAGGGAGCAGGGAGGGAGGGAGGGAGGGAGAGGGAGGAGGGAGGAGGGAGGAGGGAGGAGGAGTAGTGGCAGGAGGAGGAGGAGGAGAGGAGGAGGAGGAGGAGGAGGAGGAGGACTAGAAAGAGCAAGAGGATCAGGAGAGGGCAGGGCGTGACGAGTCTCTGGGGAGTCCAGGCATCGTGGCAGTTTTCTTTGTGAAGCCAACGAGCCGTTAACGGCTAAGAGGGATTTGTAAAGCGACGTACGTGACATTCGACGCGGCTTTCCGCTCAGGTCTTCCGACCAAACACGGAGCAGGGAGCAGGGGGCCGGGAGCAGGGATCAGGGGCGAGGGAGGAGGGAGGAGGGAGAATGGAGGAGGGAGCAGGGAGGAGGGAGGGGAGGAGGTTGGAGGGAGGAGGGAGGAGGGGAGGAGGGAGGAGGGATCAGGGGCGAGGGAGGAGGGAGGAGAGAGGAGGGAGGAGGGAGGAGGGAGCAGGGAGGGAGCAGGGAGAAGGGAGGAGGGAGGAGGGAGGAGGGAGGAGGGAGAAGGAGGGAGGGAGGAGAGAGGCGGGAGCGGGAGGCGGCAGGAGGGAGGAGGAAGGAGGGAGGAGGGAGGAGGGATGAGAGAGGAGGGAGGAGGGAGGAGGGAGGCGGGAGGCGGGTGGAGGGAGGAGAGAGGAGGGAAGAGAAAGGAGTGAGGAAGGAGGGCGGAGGAAGGAGGAGGGAGGAGGGAAGAGGGAGGAGGAGGAGGGAGGAGGGAGGGTGGAGGAGGGAGGAGGGAGGACGGAGGAGGGAGAACGGAGGACGGAGGACGGAGGAAGGAGGGGAGGCGGGAGGAGGGAACAGGGGGCAGGGAGGAGGGAGGAGGGATGAGGGAGGAGGTGGAAGGGAGGAGGGCAGGGGAGAGGGGCGAACTAGGTGCGCTCGCGTCATATCTGACGTCCTACCCCTCCCTCCCTTCCCTCACCATGGCGTAGATCTCCTCTCTTATCGCACAGTCGGATGTCGAGCAGGGCAATGATCGCGAGAGGGTGCGCGATGCATCGTAGAGCACGGCATGGCATGGCGTAGAAGGGCACGGCAGCGCGTCGAATGTCATATCATGGCGTGGCACTACTTAGTGAAGCATTACATCACAAAGCATTGCAACGCAAAGCATGACATCGCACAGCGGCGGCCCAATAACTCAACGAAACGACACCGCATGATCACTGGCGATGCTTTTTCTTGGGGCATTTTTGTAGATTTGGGGCCTATTTGGAAGGACCGAAACGCCCACGCTGCAGCGGCGCACGTTTTGGAACAACCAGAGGCGCAGACATGGGGCCAGCGCTGCAGCGGGAGCAACATTTTGAAGGACCAGAAAGATCGGATTGCCAAAGCACACATACGATAACCAGGAAATGAGGCCAGCGCTGCAGCGGGAACACGATTCGGAGCGAGCGGAAGCACGGAAATGAGGCCATCGTTGCAGCGGGAACACGATTCGGAACGAACGGAAAACCGAACATGAGACCAGCACTTCAGTGGGAGCAACATTTTGAAACAACCCAAGCGAAAACCCATTTCCCAGGAATCCTGTGTCTAAAAAACAGTACGTGGAGGGGGGGCGAATATCTTCTGGACGTCCTTCGGGGAGAGGGGAGAGTATTATACATATTGTGTAACTCTGGAGAAGGGAGGAGGGGAGGAGGGAGGAGAGAGGAGGGAGGGAGGGAGGAGGAGGATGGGAGGAGGGAAGAGAGAGAGGGGAGGAGGAGGCGGGAGTCGGGAGGCGGGAGGAGGGAGAATGGATGAGAGAGGAGGAAGGAGGGAGGAGGGAGCAGGGAGGAGGGAGGAGGGAGGAGGGAGGGGGGAGGAGGGAGGAAGGGAGCGAGGGAGGAGGAGAGTGGCTTGAGGAGGGACGGGTGAGAGGGCCGCGGGATGGGGAGGAGAGAGGAGGGCGGAGGGAGGAGAGATGAGGGAGGAAGGGAGGACGGGAGGAGGAGAGTGGCGGAGGAGGGATGGAGAGGAGGGCTGAGGGAGGACGAGAGGGGGCGGAGGAGAGGAGATGAGGGGAGGAGGGAGGAGGAGGAGGGAGGAGGGAGGGGTGAGAAGAAGATGGGGGGAGGAGGAGGGAGGAGGGAGGAGGGGGGAGCCGGGGAGACGGGAGGAGACGGCGCGGGAGGAGGAGGAGAGAGGAGGGAGGAGGGAGGATGGGAGAGAGAGGAGGGAGGCGGAAGAGGGAGGAGGCAGGAGAGCGGAGGTGAGTGAGGGGTGTAGGAGAAGGGAGGGGAAAGGTGGGAGGAAGAAAGAGGCCACGAGGGAGGAGGGAAGGAGGAGGAGACAGGAGGGAAGGAGGGAGGAGGGAGGCGGGAGGAACGGGAGGATGGAGGAGGTAGGAGGGAGTAGGGAGGAAGGAGAAGAGGAAGGAGGGAGAAGGAGGAGGGGAGGAGGGAGGAAGGAGGAGGGAGGAGGAGGAGGGGGGAAGAGAGGGGGAGGAGGAGGGGAGGAGGGAGGAGAGAGGAGGAGGAATGAAGGATGAGGGAGGAGGGATAGGAAGAGGGGATCACGAGGAGGGAGGAGGGAGGAGGGAGGATGCAGGAGGGAGGCGGGAAGCGGGAGGCGGGAGGCGGGAGGAGGGAGGAGGGATGAGGGATGAGGGAGGAGGGAGGAGGGAGGAGGCAGGAGGGAGGAGGGAGGAGGGAACACCACAGCCTTTCTGGCGTTGCCCCTGAGATCCCACGCTGCAAAAAACGGCATCTCAAAACATCACGACTGGAGCCCTGGACCCCATCTTTCTGCTTCATTTTTCGAGCCCGCTCGATCTGTGAAGGTCCTGGAGCGACAACGTCCGGCTCGGAAAAGTTGAGGCGCCAGGATCTCAGGGGCGCACCAGCGGTTCTGGGCCAATCTCTGCGCCGACTCGTGGTCAGCCCCGGCACGGCAGCCGGCCCCGATGCCGATCTGCGGTTGCAAGGCGACCTTGAGTGATGGGCCTGTTTTTCACCACCGCCACCATAAGTAGGAGGGGGAGGGGGTCCTCCTCCTCCTCCTCTTCCACCTCCTCCTCCTCCTCTTCCTCCTCCTCCTCCTCCTCCACCTCCTTCCCCTCTCCAACTTATCGTGGTGGTGGTGGTGGAAAACAGGCCCATCATTGAGATCAGGGCCCTGCATGTTTTTCACGCCAGGCGTTTTCGTTCGCTTTCGGGCCCTGGGGCTGCAGCAATTTTTGCTGCAGCGCGGCTAGAATCGATGCCAGAAAAACACCCCGCAGAAAGGTAGGGTCTAAGGCTCTGGTCGTGATTTTTGCAACGCCGCATTTTTCAGCAGCGTCGGGTCTCAGTGGACCTCCCGAGACACGTTTGATGATACAAAGCAGAGGGCGGATCGGGTGGCTGCAGCGCAACATGCAGTGGCCCCCCAGATGTGGTCGGAGAGGGTCGGGTCGGATGGTGGCTTCGCAATGCCGATTCGTCGGCGATGCGGCTCGGACGTGGAGCCCGACCTTCTCCCCACCTGTGGTGCCGATGCATCGCCGACGTCGCCCATGCATCGCCGAGGCATCGGCGACCGCGTTGGCGCTGCGGCGCGATCCTCCGACGCCGTCCGCTCGGGCGCCACTTGGGGCGGCCTGCTGCAGCTGACATGGATGCAGCAGATAGGTGGTCGCTCGACCAGCTGGCGGGTCTCGGGGGACCTCCAGAGGCATTTTCAGCCCCAAACAGCGGGCGGATCGGGCGGCGGCGGCGCAACAGGCCGTGGCCCCCCGCTCGCCCTGCTCCCCAGATGGTGGGCGCCGCTGCCCCGTCTGCTGTGGCGTCCGAGCAGGCCGCCATCAAGGCAGAGACCTTGTCGACGGCGGGCCACCTCCAGAAGAAGTGCAATAATCATGATAATAATAGTAACTATTGTTGTAGTGCTACTACTACTACTACTACTACTACTACTACTACTACCACTACTACCACTACTACCACTACCACTACCACTACCACTACCACTACCACTACCACTACCACTACTACTACTACTACTACTACTACTACTACTACTACTACTTACACTACTACACTACACTACTACTAATACCACTACTACTACTACTTACTACTACTACTACTACTACTACTTACTACTACTACTTACTACAACTTACTACTACTACTACTACTACTACTCCTCTACACCATACAACAAACCACACATAACACAACTACTACTACTACTACTACTACTACTACTACTACTACTACTACTACTACTCCTACTACGTTACTACTACTACTACTACTACTACTACTACTACTACTACTAGTACACGACTGACTGACTACGACTACGACTACTACTACTACTACTACTACTACTACTACTACTACTACTACTACTACTACTACTACTACTACTACTACTACTTACTACTACTACTACTAACTACTACTACTACTACTACTACTCTTACGGACTACCTACTTACTACTACTACTTACTCTTACCTATTACTCTTACTCTACTCTAACTACTTTACTACTATTACTACTCTTACTATTACTTTACTACTACTTTACTATTACTATTACTATCTATACTCTTACTCTTACTCTTACTCTTACTCTTACTCTTACTCTTACTCTTACTCTTACTCTTACTCTTACTCTTACTCTTACTCTTACTCTTACTCTTACTACTACTACTACTACTACCACTACTATTACTACTACTACTACTACTACTACTACTACTACTACGACTACTACTACTAACAAGACTATTCATATTTGTGACGCTTTAAATTGTAAGATACGCAATAGAAAGCTATCTGTAAATCGCCAACAAAACATCGATTGGAATCCCGCACGTAAGGATTCTGTTTGTAATCCATACAACATGTTTTTTGGGAAATCCGCTCATGCAAGAACTCCCATGGAAAAACCGCGCACCAGGATTCTACTTGCAGTCTACACAATCGAAATCAATGTTTAAATCACCCACACAAGGAATTTCGCTAAATGGAGGCTAGACAAAGTTTTGGATCTTCGGAGTGGTAGTAGTAGCACGAATACTAAGTGTAACACTCGTAACACTAACAGTAATGCTACTAATAATACTGCGAATGCGAATAGTAATACGAGCCAGAAGAATATCAATACTAATATTACGAATTCGAATGTGAGGAACCAAGAACTACGTGAACGTACCCTGACTTCGGATCCGCCGTGATCGGGATGGTTTTTCATCCTGCCTTGAGATCTGGGCGTTGCAATTTTTTCACGCTGCCCGTTTCCGCCCGGTTTTGGGTTATCGGGGCCATCACAGATGGATCCAGCTCGAGCACTGCCGCAGAAAGATGGGGTCCAGGGTTCAAGTCTGGATTCCTGGCGATGTTGTAATTTTCCTGCGACGCCGGATCTCAGGGTGGGTCGCTAACTTCGGATCTGCCTTGTTTTTTGGCTGATTTTTGTAAGTAGGGTTTCCCGCCCCACTTTCCAAGCTTCTTGGCAGTCGATTTTCGCTCTACTTTGTTGTGGCTGTTTCCATAATATTTTTGCAGAGATAGCCGCTCTACTTCTTCTGCGGCGGAACAGACCACCCTGCTTTTTCGCATTGTCTGGAGTGCATACTCAACACAGCAAGGTCGGAATAGTAGCCAAAGGACGGCCGGTCCGAAACCAGGGTGCTTTTTCGAAGGTCCGCGCGGATTTCTTGGATCCGCGCTGGGCCCCTCTCCCTGGCGCGCTCCGCGCACCAGGGGCGGCGGCATAGGCGCCGCCACGGGGGTCCAGTGCCGATCCAAGAATTGCGCGCGGACCTCCGAAAGGCTACGGTTAAAGCGTCTAGTAAGGACGCGCGCCTTCATCTAGGGTGCTCTCGTGCCCTTGCCTCTGCGGCCTGTCCTTTGCCGTTTTCACTGGTCGCCCGCCGCCCAAGAAATCCCAACTTCGGCCTCCAAGGATCTTGCGTCCTTACCACCCGTCCTTAATTCGGCGGCAAGCGAGGGGGGGAAGTAAGAAGTAGAAGGTCTTCTCAGAATTCGGCGGGACTTCTCAGCAGCCCTCGCGCTCTCTGAGAAGTTTTTTCTGTCTTCGAGGAGGGTTTAGAAAACTTCTCAGAGGGCTGTGGGACTTCCGAACCTTCAGAGAAGGCCTTCCCCTTCTCGCTTCCTCCCCTCGCTCGCCGCCGATTGAATCACGTTTCGACTGTATGTTTCCCCATATCTAAAGCATGGGGTTCTTGTTATTCTACGTATCCAAAGGATGGGGTTCTTGTTATTCTCCGACCGCGCTGGACCAAGAGAACCCCCCCCTCCTCCCTCTCTGCATTAGACAATGATGATGATTGTCATGATGATTACCATGTTATGGTGAGAGTATGATGTGAGTAGGATGGTGATGGTGAATGATGGATGAGTATGAGTATGAGTATGAGTATGAGTATGAGTATGAATATGAGTATGATGATGATGATGATGATGATGATGATGATGATGATGATGACGATGCCGCCGCCGCCGCCGCCGCCGCCGCCGCCGATGATGATGATGATGATGATGATGATGATGATGATGATGATGATGATGATGATGATGATGACGATGAGCAGATGATGAGGATGTCCCGAGTGGTTTGCTGGTTTTAGCACTCCTAAGGGGGGGCCGCCATGGGTATTGCACGGCCTCCGTTCGCGCCCAAATGGCGGGGATGTCTCAGGCGGTTTGCTTGCTTTGGTCCTCAACATCCTCCGCTTTCGGAGCAGATTCTGAGGATGTCTCAGGCGAGGCGCTGGTTTTAGCACTCCTAAGGGGGGGCCTCCAGGGGTATTGCACGGCCTTCGTTCGCGCCCAAATGGCGGGGATGTCTTGGGCGGTTTGCCTGTTTTGGTCCTCAACATCCTCCGCCTTCGGAGCAGATTATGAGGATGTCTCAGGCGAGGCGCTGGTTTTCGCACCCCAGGGGGCCAGATTTCGAGGATGTCTCAAGCGGTTCGCGTGTTTTGGTGGTCAGACTAGTCGGTTTTCAAAGCAGATTCTGAGGATGTCTATGGCGATGCCCTGATTTCCGCACTCCCAGAGGGCCCAGATTGCGAGGATGTCCTAGACTCACTGATGCTCAAACTCACTCGTGCTCAGACTCACTCATACTCATACTTAGGCTCAGTCACACCCAGACTTACGCACACTCAGACTCACTCACACTTACACCCACCCACCCTCAGACTCATTCGTAGTCAGACTCACTCGTACTCAGACCCACTCAGGGCCAGGTTCATATCCATCATACTCATACTCAGACGCACTCACATTCAGATTTACCCACGCTCAGAATCACTCACACTCAGACCCACCCACCCTCATATTCACTCGTAGTCAAACTCACTCGTACTCAGACCCATTCAGACTTAGACTCGTATTCACTATAATCATCCTCAGACTCACTGGCTTTCGCACCCCAGGGGGGACAGATTGCGAGGATGTCCCAGACTCACTTGTGCTCAGCCTCGTACTCATCATACGCATACTCAGATTCACTCACACCCAGTCCATGCAAATAGATGCACATATGGGGAGCTCCACGCAGTGAGTAATTACTGTGACCGCGCGGACCTTCCTTTAACACCTCCTGCTCCCTTCTCCTCGTCCCCCCCTGATGACGCTCTCCCTGAGTATGATGACGACGATGATTATGCAGATGGTGAATGAAGATGATGAGAAATAACGATGATGATGATGATGATGATGATGATGATGATGATGATGATGATGATGATGATGATGATGATGAGGACGATGACGATGATGATGATGATGATATTGATGATGATGATGATGTTGATGATGATGATGATGGAGATGCTCAAGGATGAATAATAAAAATAATGATGATAATAATGATGATGATGCTGGTGATGATGATGGTAATCATGGCTGGTATGATGCTGATGATGCTGATGTTGCTGGTTCCCCATCCCACCCAGAGTATGATGATGATGCTGCTGATGATGATGAGGATGATTATTCTAATGATGATGATGATGGTGGTGGTGGTGGTGATGGTGCTGATGATCATGATGATACTGATGATCATGATAATGCTGCTGCTGATGATGATGGTGATGATGGTGATGATGGTGATGACGCGGATTACGATGCTGATGCTGATGCTGATGCTGATGCTGATGCTGCTGATGATGATGCTGCTGATGCTGATGCTGATGCTGATGCTGATGCTGATGCTGATGCTGATGGTGATGGTGATGATGATGATGATGATGATGATGATGATGATGATGATGATGATGGTGGTGGTGGTGGTGGTGGTGGTGGTGGTGGTGATGATGAGGATGATGATGATGATGATGATGATGATGATGATGTTGATGATGATGATGGTTACGATGCTGAGCAGAGCCTGAGGATTTATCAGGTGGTTTGCTGGTTTTCGCACTCGTCAGGGGGGGCCGCCAGGGGTATTGCACCGTCTCCGTTCGTGCCAAAATGGCGGCGATGTCTGGAGCGGTTTGCCTGCTTCGGTGCTCCAGCATCCTTCGCTATCGGAGCAGATTCTGAGGATGTCTCAGGCGGTTTGCTGGTTTTCGCACTCCTAAAGGGGGGCCGCCAGGGGTATTGCATGAACTCCGTTCGCGCCCAGATAGCGGGGATGTCTCGGGCGGTTTGCCTGTTTCGGTGCCCCAACATCCTTCGCCTTCGGAGCAGAATTGGAGGGTGTCTCGAGCGAGGCGCTCATTTTCGCCCCCAAGGGGGGGCAGATTTTGAGGAAGTCTTGAGCGGTTTGCTTGTTCTGCTGGCCAGACCCGTGGGCACGGATCTTGTTCAGGATGCCACAGGAGGCTCCAGCAGGAGGAGGAGGAGGAGGAGGAGGAGGAGGAGGAGGAGGAGGGGGATGAGGAGGAGGAGGAGGAGGAGGAGGAGGAGGAGGAGGAGGAGGAGGAGGATGAGGAGGCACAGGAAGCCCGAAGAGGCCCCAGGAGGCGCCAAGAGGCTCCAGGAGTCCCCAGGAAGGCCCATCAGATTTTCAGGAGACCCCAGGAGTTCCCAGGCTCATGCGCAGAGACGCGCTTGTACTACTGAGACTCATTCACTCTCCAACTCATTCACAGTTAGATTCACTCCCAGACCGTCGATACCCAAGCCCGCTTATATTCGAAAACTCTCGCGCCTACACGCTCACGGCGGACAGGTCCATGCTAATAGATGCGCATGTGGGGAGCTCCACGCAGTGAGTAATTAGTGTAGTTTTTGTCCGCCCCTCCAGGGGCCGGACACAGCCGCAGCCGAGTGAGCTGCGGTCCCCTACCCCCGCGTGGGGAAGACCCGTCGGCTTCGACGCTGCAACCCCGAGAGGCCGTCGATGCAGCGGGTTCTCCCACGGGGGCCCAGACATCCGATGTCCCCGATTTTCTCATCCCCCCCACTCCTCCTCCTCCTCCTCCTCCTCCTCCTCCTCCTCTTCCTCTTCCTCCTCCTCCTCCTCCTCTTCCTCCTCTTCCTCCTCTTCCTGCTCCTGCTGCTGCTGCTGCTGTTGCTCCTCCTCCTCCTCCTCCTCCTCCTCCTCCTCCCATGGCCCGATTCCCAGAAGGCCTGACCCTTCCTTCAGGGCTGTTTTTCCGTCCCGAGGTTTTTTTGACAGTCCCGGGGCCCGGGTGGGGCCTCCAGACGCCGGAGGCGGCCGAAAAACCTCCGTCTTGACTTCTTCATTACGTTGGAGGTCTGGGGGTTCCTCGGAGGACGAATTCTGGAGGCCTCGCGCAGCGCTCAATGGTTGTATTGTGTAGTCCACACGTCCGCCGCGCCAGATGCGGAACGACATTCGCGCGGCCATGTTCCGACGTAGGCCCTGCGTAAATCCAGCGTGAATCAGACGCAACTCCGACGTGATCCTGGCGGGGTCCCGACGTGCATCCGATGTAATTTGTGTTCGCAGACGCCCGACGTCGTGCTTTCTTCGTGACGTTCACCCCCAGCTTTCCAGACCATTCCCCCAGGCCGGCTTTTCACCCCTAGTTGTTTTTTGACGGTCCCGAGGGCCAGTAAGGGCTCTCGGAGGCCGAAACTATGGAGAAGCCTCTCGTTGTGTTTTATCATGGCCCGAGGGGGTCTGGGTCCCCAGACATGCGACGCACTGATTTTTTCATTGCGGGGTCCCTGGAAGTCCCGACTCTTTCTCCGGGGCCGGTTTTTCATCCTGAGTTGTTTTTTGACGGCCCAGGGGCCCAGCGAGGGCTTCCAAGGGCCGAAGACAGCAAAAACACCCTCGTCGTCCTGATTCTTCTCTCACGACGCGGCCATGTCTGGGGCTCTCAAGTTGCCGCGCGAGGCCTCCAGGATTTTCCTTTCAAGGGGGTAGGAACTCAGGAGCAGGAGGAGGAGGAGGAGGAGGAGGTGGAGGAGGAGGAGACTGGCCAGCAGGCAGAGCCCCTGTCGACGGCGTCGCCGCTCCCGCCTCCGCCGCCGCAGCCCCACGAGGCCAAGCGCCGGCGGCTGTCCGCCACGAGCTCGCTCCCGCTTTGGCCCTCCAGCCTTGGAGCCGGCTCGGGGGCTGACCCGGACCCAGACGCGATCGCGTCATCAAAAGTATCCGGACGGGAGGGTTTTGGCCGTTTTCGGCCTGGGGGGGCCCTCGCCAGGCCTCGGGACTGTCAAAAAGCGGCAGGACCCGGGGAAAGGGTCGGGCTTTCCAGGGACCCCGTAGTTATCGAGAGAATCAGGACGTCGCATGTCCGGGAACATCCTCCGATGTGATTTTCTTTGAATCCGCGGCCCCAGAGGTCCCGACCTTCTTCGTGGGGTAGTTTTCCCTCCCAGGTCCAGTTCTGATGGTCCCAGGTCCCGACGACGGGCCCAGAGGCCGAAACCAGAGCACAACGCCCAGACTGAGAAATAATATCGTCGGAGATCTGGGGAGGTGGCCCGGCACCCCAGGCCCCCTCGTGTCGGGTCATGACACAAATCACGATGGACAGCTCTTCGATGCTTTCGGCCTCGGGGGGCCCTTGCTGGCCCTCGGGACCGTGGAAAGACGAGGGGTGAAAAGCTTGTCCTCGCGGAGTGGGGTTAGAAAGCTGAGGGTGAACGTCATTCGAAGAAGAAAGAACGCTATAAAGACAAACTTTTGGGCGCTCCGCGCGGCTCTCTTGGCTCCGCGCTGGGCCCCCCCGGCGGCGCCTCCAGCGCCGCCGCTGGCGCGCTCCGCGCGCCAGGGAGGGGGAGCCAGCGCGGATCAAAAAAATCCGCGCGGAGCGCCATTTTTTTTTTGTTGTTGTTGTTGTTGTTGTTGTTGTTGTTGTTGTTGTTGCTGTTGTTGTTGTTGTTGTTGTTGTTGTTGTTGTTGTTGTTGTTGTTGTTGTTGTTGTTGTTGTTGTTGTTGTTGTTGTTGTTGTTGTTGTTTTTGTTATATATATAAAAATAAAAAACACTATATCTTCTTCTACGAAAAACGAATCGGGGTGAAAAGCTGGTCATCCTGGGAATGGGTCCAAGAAGCTGGGGGTGAACGTCATGAGAAATTCACGACGTCGGGGGCTTGTCAGGAGGGGAAAACCACACAGACACTAATAATCGTCCATTCCCAAGGAGATCTGGGAAAATAGGGGGGGGGGGAGGGAAGCCGAAAGTCGAGCAAATGTGTCCAAATATGGTGAATCCTGGGATGTGTGTCCCTGGGCCCCTTCAGTTTGGGACAGGTTCTGGCCAGCAGCGAGGGGGGGGGGAGGCCTCGTCGCCCCGCCTGGCCGCGGCTCGAAAAGCTCTTCAGCTCCGACCCCGCTTTTGAGCGAATTCGCCCCTTAGGGATTGACGACTTTTAGCCAATCAACTTGTGGGGATCGAGCGAGCGAAATCCAGGCAAATGCAGATACGTCGAGGCACATCCAGGCAAATCTGGGCAAATCTGGGTAAATCCAGAGATCCCCAAGAGAATGTTGAGCAAATCGTGGCCGCTCCAGCGCGAGTTGAGGGACGGCTTGAGTCGTTAAAGTACTTAACGAGCTTTCACGAGTTTTCCGGTGTCCATGTCGATCCGATTTGATCTGATTCGATACCTGCTTCGGCCATTTTGGGTTCGATTCGATTCCGATGTTCCGACGATCCGATGCGCCCCGATGCTTGCATGGCACCGTTGTGCACTCTGACCCAGCCGATCCGATTCGATCTCGACTTCGCCCCGACGAAGCCCGAGCCGACGCGCAGTCCGATTCCGTCGGATTTCCCGATTCGAGGCTGTCCGATCCTGGCTTCCTCCGGGTTCATCCACCCAGACATGCGACGCCCAGATTTCTTCGACACGGGGCCCCTGGAAGTCCCGACTCTCTCCGGGCAGGTCCTCCGCCCTCGGCAGTTTTTTTTTGACGGCCCCGAGGCCCGGCAAGGGCCCCCCAGAGGCCGAAGGTAGCGAGAAACCTCCCGCCGCGATTTTTTGACAGCGCGAGGGGGGTCTCGGGTTAAGTCGGGCCTGTCCCTCTACAGGAGGAGTATGACAAACTGGTATAGTCTGGGGTCGATTTCTTGACAGTTTTGGGATGTTTTTGAATATTTTCTGAGAACTTCTTATTTGTCGTCCAAAATCCGCCTGTAGGGGGACAAGCCCGACCTGAGTCTGGGGATCCTGGCTCCTTTCGGGCTCCTCCGGCTCGGACCCCCTGGCCGCCTCCGAGCCCAGCCCGCTGGGCGGGCCGGCCTCTCCGCAGCTCGGCGCCCGGCGGTCCCCGCTGCTGTTCCCCCGGAGCCCAGCGCAGGGCCTCCCAGATGGTCGGTCGGAGGTGGATAGACCTCCTACCCTGACACGTCGATTAAGGAATTGGCCGTTTTCGGTTCGCGAGAGGGCGTCGCGGCCGTCATTTTTGCGTGTCCAGATCCGTCGGCTTCGGTCCCAGGCCGCTTTCACTAAGGGGAGGTTTACTAAAGGGAGGTTTGTCCTCCGCCGAGTCGGGGGCCCCCCAAGCCGTGGCGGTGACCACACCGTGTGGTGAGTCGGGTCGTTCTCCGAGGACGTCTCTTGCGGCTGGGGCATCCGAGGTCCCAGAAGCGTGCGTTGACGGACCGTGCGGTGAGGTCTTGGGGGACTTCGAGGTCACCGCACGGTCGGTCACCGCACCGTTTAGGGACTCCAAAAGATGGTCTAGAGAGCCAGGCGTTGCATTCGGTAGCAGATCATGTGAGCCTGACATGCCCTCTTGATTCCGCCTTGAGCGTCGATTGGCGCCGATTGGCGTCTGAGGGTCGGTGCGACAGCGCCGATCCAGTGTCGATTTGGCGTCGATTTGGCGTTGATTTGGCGTCGGTGAGCGTCGATGCGCAAGAGCCGACAAGATGATATGGGAGGCTCCCATGAGTTGCCACCGAGCGATGTCCCCGAATTTCTCATGGCGCGATTCCCAGAAGGCCCGACCCTTCCCCAGTGCCGGTTTTTCGTCCCGAACAGTCGCCAGAGGTTTGGACTTCTTCAATTCGTCGGAGGTATGGGAGGCTCCCATGAGTTGCCGCCGAACCGCTTCGGGCTTCGGGCCCCCGGGCCATCACGGAGCGGCCGGCTCGAAGAAGAGTGCCGCATGCAGTCAACCCGCATAGCAAGGATGAGCGAGTTTTCCAAGGTTGCCGTTGCATCCTTGCCCCTTCGGCCCATCCCTGACAACTTTCGCTGGCCAGCCCCATTCGAAAAACGTCAACATGGCTCTCCAAGGCCCTTGCATCCTTGCCGCGCATCCTTACTATACGGGTTGACTGTAGAGCTGGGGCCCCCGAGGCTCCCCGGTCGTGCTTCTCTTCGCGGCGGCTCTTACGCCGCGGCGTCGCGGCGGTGGATCTCACGGGGTTGGCCTGGGCAGACAGTGCCAGGTCCGAGGCCCTCGCGTTTGAAAAAATCACGACGGGAGGAGGCGGAGGAGGAGGAGGAGGAGGTGGAGGAGGAGGAGGAGGAGGAGGAGGAGGGAGGGAGGGAGGGAGGGAGGGAGGGAGGGAGGGAGGGAGGGAGGAGGAGGGGAGGAGGAGGAGGGGAGGAGGGAGGAGGGAAGGAGGAGGAGGAGGAGGAGGAGGAGGAGGAGGAGGAGGAGGAGGAGGAGGAGGAGAGGAGGAGGAGGAGGAGGAGGAGGAGGAGGGAGGAGGAGGAGGAGGAGGAGGAGGAGGAGGAGGAGACGGCGACGGTTGCCAGGCCTCGGGGCCGCCAAATAACGGCTCGGGACGAACAACCGGTCCCGGGAAGATGATAGGGGAACGAACAGGGACATAAATACAAAAGCTCGGCGCGGACCTCTGAGTTTTTATGTTTTTGTCATTCTTCGTTCCCCTAGATCGTGCGGGATGCTTGCTTCGCATCGCCGATGCGTCGACGATGCGTCTCATATGCGGAGCCCGACCTTCTCCACGTTTACGGTACCGATGCATTGCTGACGTCGCCGATGCATCGCTGATGCATCAGCGACCGCGTTGGCGCTGCGGCGCTTGCTTCGCATCGCCGATGCGTCGACGATGCGTCTCATATGCGGAGCCCGACCTTCTCCACGTTTACGGTACCGATGCATTGCTGACGTCGCCGATGCATCGCTGATGCATCAGCGACCGCGTTGGCGCTGCGGCGCGATTTTCCCACCCCGTCCGCTCGGACGCCATTTGGGAGGCCTGCTCCAGCTGATGTGGATGCAGCAGATTGGTGGTCGCTCGACCAGCTGCCGCAGGTTTCGCCCGGGCGGTTCGCGCTGGAACAGCTGCGGCAGTACATCCAAGACTGGGAGCGAGCCAAGAAGGACGACTTCTGGCAGCGCAAGTCGGGCAAGGTTGCTCTCTCGGTCGTGGTCTGTCGGGGCATGGAGGACGGTGCGCTGGTAGCCTACCGTGGCATGAACACAGAGGTTAGCCTGCCCGCAGGTTCCCTGTGCTCCGAGCGCGCTGCCATCGGACGAGCCGCCTCCAGCTTCCAGAGGGCCTCCGACATCCTGGTGGCGGCCACCGCAGATCCCCAGGCAGGGCTGGACTTCAACGGCGTTTTTGCCATCTCGTGGGCCGTTTTGTTTTTCGTTTTGTTTTGCGTTCCAGGCGACGCGAAGGCAAACGAGGAAGTGCGGAAAACAAAGCGAAAACGAAAAACGCCGTGTACGTTCAGCCCTGTCCCCAGGAGAGGCTGAACCCCCTGTGGCCCTGCGAGGTCTGCCAGAGCTGGCTGGCCAAGCTGAGGGCACAGAATCCGGACATCAGCGTCCTGGCCGTGGAGTCCATATCTCCGAGGAGGGCGAATCGAGACGGCAGTAGTACATCGTTTTTTTATTTATTGTTTTGCCGATCGGCGCGGGCCCCCCCCCCCTTCCCCCCCCATGGAGTAGATCTTGGCTGTTTTGGGCGCCGTTTCGAGCAGGTGGAGTCTCCCTTCATAGGACCCAGGGCTGCAAACAGTCGCACTAAGCAGAGGTCCAGAGCCAGACCCCCCCCTCCCCCCTCTTCGCCCAATGTCGAAACGCCGAATGAAAAAACGCTCACTAGTTGGCCGTCGTCGCCACGGCCGGATCCAGCTCAGGAAACTGGTGCGTCTGGACCCCGGGGAGGGGTCTGTGTGTCGTTTTTGAACTGCCGCTGTTCGACCAACAACAACAAACGACACCACCCCACCTACGGCCCTCCATGTTGCGCTGCGGCCCGTCGGGGGCAGTAGCGCACACCACGCAAACATCCACGCTATGTTTCCTGGTGTGCGCTACACCCCGTGGGGCCGTAGGTTGCGTGGTGTCGTATGTGTTCTGGTCCAGGAGGGGTCTGGGGGCCGTTCTTGAGCTGCCGTTGTCTCAATGCGCCCTACTCGGACCAGCGTGCGACAAGTTCGTTGTCCGGGTGAACGGAGAGACGCAGCCCCCACCTCTGGCGTTGCTGCCTCCGAGTGTGGCGCTCGGCCGGTGGCGGAGCCGCGTGGTCTTGGCGGAGGGTAGCCAGGAGTCGACCAAAAAACAAGCGACACCACCCCACTTGCGGCCCATCGGGGGCCGTAGGGCATACCACGCAAAGGCCCACGCCAAAATTCTTGGTATGTGCCAAGCCTCCTGGGGCCTTGGGTGGGGTGGTGTCGTTTGTTTTCTGGTCCAAGGAGATGCCCTGGGACTCAGAAGAAACGGTGTACATCGATGGCTCCTGGGCGTTCATGCATGGCGCGCATCAGCACATCCTGAGGGTTGCCCGCATGCGATGTACGCACCTCCTCGTCGGCGTTCACTCGGACGAGGTGCTCGCGGAGGAGTGCGGCCGAACCACGCTGGAGGACTACGAGCTCCGACTGCAGCGCGTCCTGCACAATCGGTACGTGTCCAGCGTGCTGAAGGACGCCCCCTGGACACTGACGCCTGACATGCTGTCTAGTTTGGGAGTGAACCGGGTGATCAGGACCCCAAAGGGTGCATCTCCCCCCTCGTCAGGACGCAGGGGGGCCAGGCACGGAGCGGGCGTATCCTTCGTCCTGGCTCTGCGGGCGACCTCCGCATCGCTCAGGGGACGGGCCGGAGCCAGCAGGCCCATGTCGTCTTGCTGCCGAACCCGCAGTCTCGACGATCCTCACGACGTGTGAGAGTGCTTTTTTACCCACGCGCGTTATGCCCCCCCCCCCCTCTCAGCTCTCCCCCCCTCCCCCCCCTCCCCCCCAACAGCGTAACGCTCCCCCCCGCCCGCTGCGTCCCCATGCACTGCCGCAGTGCGTCCGGCACCACGGTCTTGTGCCGGACCCCCGCTCGGCGGGGTTCGGGGGCGTTCAGGCATGCCCCCCTCTGGACCCTCCCTCCTTCCCCCATGACGCCCGTCATAGCCGCGAATAATGAAGTGCTTTCTGTGTCAGCCCAATATGTTCGGGGGTGGACAGAACCCCCTCCCTGACACGTCGATTAGTAAATTGTCCGTTTTCGCTTCTCGAGAGGGCGCCGCGGCCGTCATTTTCCAGGCTTGCGCCCGCCAGGTTTGGGCCCGAGGTCGTTTTCACTAAACCACGTTTTGCTAAAGGGGGTTCTGTCCATCCCCGACGTGTGTGTGTGTGTGTGTGTTGCCCCGTTAAGTGTGCTTCAGCGTGGCGCGCCGCGCCAGCTCGCAGACGCGGTGGTGACCGCTAAGCGCCGCAGACACGAGACGCGTTTGCCCCGTTCAGCTCCGCTGGGAGCGTGCAGCCTGTGCCTCGGCGCCGAGCAAGGGGGGGGGAAGTGAGAAGGAGGAGACCTTCTCAGAAGGCGGCGGGCCTTCGCAGAAGCCCTCCGACCTTCTGAGAAGTTGTTTGTGTCTTCGGGGAAGGCTTAGAAAACTTCTCAGAAGGCTGGAGGGCTTCCGAGCGTTCTGAGAAGACCCGCCCCTCTTACTTCCCCCCCGTGCTGGCCGCCGAGTGCTTGTCCTCATTTGCACCGCCTCGACACGCACAATTTGGGCGCTGACGCACGTTTTTGAGCATCGCCGACAGGTGAGCGATGTCGTCTGTGCCGACACTGGCGCGTAAGCTGCCCGCGTAAGGTCGCGCGTAAGCGCCTTCCTCTCCAAAGTAGCGTGCCGCGCTGGCGGCCCGCGTAAGCCAGTGCGTAAGGTCGCTGTGTCATCTCGCGTGCAAGACCCGTTTTTGAGCATCGCCGACAGGTGATGATTGGGTCGGTCGGGAAGCTGCGCGACTGCGGCAGGGAGGACGGCGCCGACCCGTACGTCGCGGCCCGCGACTTGGGCATGCTCGAGGTCGTGTTAAATCGGGCATGCCCCTCTACAGGAGGAGTATTCAATTAATAGTAGAAAATAGTATGGCAACGATTTTTGTATCATTTTTGAATATGTGTAAAGGCTGCCGCCTCTGCCGCCGACCCCAGAACGCTGTGGCACGTACGTATGTGCACACACATACATACACACACATACGCACCGACATGAATACATGCATACACACGTTCATACAACTACAAGTGCATACAGTACGTGGCCTGAGCCCCCCCTGCATACTCACGTACATACTACAAACATACATACATGCATGCATGCAAACACACATACATACATATATGCATGCGTGCGCGCATGCATACATACATGCACACACATACAAACATACAACATTACTTACAGGCAGACTTACCTACACAAGTACACATACATATACACATACACATTCACATGCATACACTATACATACGAACATACAAACATACAAACCCACACATACATACATACATACATACATACATACATACATACATACATACATACATGCATGTATGCATGCATACATACATACATACACACATACATACATACATGCATACACACATACATACACACACATACACACATACATGCATACATACATACATACATACATACATACGTACGTACGTACGTACATACATACATACGTACAAACACACATACATACATACATACATACATACATACATACATACATACACACACATACATACATACATACATACATACGTACGTACGTACGTACGTACGTATGTACATACATACATACATACATACATGCATACATACATACACACATACATATATATATATATATACATACGTACGTACGTGCGTACGTACGTACATATAAACATTCGTACATGCGTACATACATGCATACATGCCGGCACACAGACATACTGGCATACACATACATAAACATACACATGCATGCGTATACACAGGCACACAGCGCAGCTTACATACATGGGTACATACATAACCACATACATGCATGCAGAAGCACACGCACACCTCTTACATGCGTTCGTATGCACATGTATGCATGCAGGAGTTGTCCGACCAAGCGTTGGAAGACGTCGGCATGACTTCTCGCGACCGGACGCGGGCAGCATGGTTGCTGACCACCGCGCGCGAGTAGTTCCCAGAAACGCTGTAACGCCTTCCCTGCAAGCATACGTTTATGGGCCGTACGCCGTCATCCTCGATGCAGGCTTGTCGCCGTGCCATTGGAAGCGCTGTGGCGCCTTCTTTGTCGCTGCCCTTGGTGCGCGAGGTTCTTTACAGACGCGGTGTGCAGACAGTTGTGGAGATTGAAGTGCAGGAAGCGCTTGCTGCAACGCCAGCCTTGCCAATATGGCTCCATCGCGCGCCGGCGCCCCCAAAATACCCGTTCAATGGTGCAGATCGCGAGCAGTCGATTGAGTTTTTCTGGAGGGAATTGCATCGTTCGCCGTGCGGCGTGCTGGGCGGATATCTTATTCATTTGCCCTGCACGATTTGTTCGCAGCTAGGATAATTCCCACAGGGCGAATGACCGCGGCTGGAGCATCCATTTCTACTTCACGTCTCTATACGTCGACCTGGGACTCGAGGGTTACGCCACATCCGCAATACAGAGACATTGCTCGGCTTCCTCGCGTTCCCCCCGGCGCCTTTTGCCCCTTCAGAAGGGGACAAAAGGCGCTGGCAGAAACGCGAGGGGTAGTTTGAGAGGAGTGCGAGAGAGTCGCCGAAGGAAATTGCCTCCACTGCCAACCGCAGGCAAATCAAATCATCCGACACGCTCTGCCGTGCACAAGAGGGCTGGCTGACGTTCGGCAGAGGCGCCCAGGCTCGACTATTTCAAAGTGAGGTCGGCTGCCGTCGCGGCGGGGCCAGCGACGCGCGCGGCCCCGTCGCTTTGGAGGCCGAGATGCTGGGGCCGCACCAGTCAGCAAGCAGCGCTGCAGAACCTGCGTCTGCAGCGGCGAGGGCGCCATCGCTGCGCTGGCGCCACATGCGGGCGCCAGCGGCGAGAAGCGTTGAAAATCCTGCTCCAGCCGATGAGTGCGCCCAGCGCGGAGACCGAAAACAATGGGGGCGAAGAGGAAGAAGAAAAGCCGTCGTCTTATAGCGTTGGCTGGGCGGAGAAGGCCCCGGCGCCCTCCGCCCCTCCTCCGGCGCTTCCATGCGCGGCGGGCGTCCGCGAGTGCCCGCGTGCCGTCGCATGTTTCGAGCGCGTGGAGTCGGCCAGCGCGCATCTCGCGCAAGAACGGGTACAGGTGTTCCAGGTGTTCCAAATGGAGCTGTGGCGCTGGCGCCGGGTCGGCTCGGATATGAAAGAGGGTTGCGCGCGGTGGCCGTGGTCTATGAGCTGATTCAGCTCGTCTCCGCCACGCGCGCGCACTAGATGGGTGCGCTGGAGACGCGGGGGGGGCCGGCGCCTCTCGAGGGCGACGTCGAGGGCGAGGGTGAGCCGCGCAGCGCGCCCACGAAGGCGGGTGAACTCTGCGTGTCAGCGGAGAAGCTCGCCGAAAACGACGACCTCGCGCGGCGAGCTGAAGATTTGGGGAAGGGCTTGGGGGGCGCGGCAGCGCAGGGAGGCTTGCGCGCGGAGGCGGCGAGCAGAGGCAAGCCGACGTCAGCGCTGGAGAGCCTCGCGGTTCTGGCGCGGGGGCAGTTTCCCCCGACGCCCGCGGGCGCTCGCAGGCACCTGGTTGGTCTTGTAGGCGCGGCGGGAAATCGAGATCCACGAGGGGCGCCGAGCGGGCGCAGGCCTTTCAGCGCAGCGGGGAGGGCCGGGCGCGCGCACCAGGCGCGCGGCGCGCGTCTAGAACTCAGGGGCGTCCGGCGGGCTGCCGCGCCGGGGGGCGTCGTCGTCGATCCTTTGCGGAATCGCCTCTGGGGGGCTGGGCGGGCCCGCCGCGAGTTGGACCCTGGCGCGCCCAGAAGGGCGCCGACCGCGCGCCTCCTCGCGGACGCGGGCGCCCCTTCTGTCGCGCCCGTGCGGCTCCGCGCGCAGGAGCAGCAGGGCGTCGCAAAATCTCCGACCGCGGCGCAGTGGCCGCTCGCGCGTAATCACGGTAGTCTCATGCATTCGAACGCCAGATGCAGCGTTGCTGAACCTGCGTCGGCGCGTGAGCGCGCCCCTTGCAGCCGCGTTTGCGCCCGCTGGCCGCCGCTGCCTTTTTCGCCTTGGCCGTGAGGGTTGGAGGGGGGGGGGCGGGGCGGAGGGGCAGAAGGAGGAGCAGAAGGAGGAACGGAGCAGAAGGAGGAGCAGAAGGAGGAGGGGGGGAGTGGCAGGGGGGCGGGGGGAAAGCCGGGAGAGAGGGGGGGGGGTGCGGCATGAGGCGTCGCCTGCGCGCGCTGGCGGCGCGCTCAGGAGCGCAGCTTTTGCGGGGCGCTGTCCGGCATGCAATGGCCTGTCGCGCGCGCGCCGCGCTCTCCCGCCGCGTCTTGCAGCCTGCGCCGGCGCGCGGCAGCGTTGCGCAACCTGCCTCGGCACAAGGCAATGTTTGCGCCCAGTTGCAGGCCCGCCCTTGCAGCGCCGCCCCCGCCTGGGTTCCGACGTCGGGGGTGGCGCTGCCGATAGAGGAAATGCGAGAAGCAAATCGTTGGTGCTCCGTCGTCTTGCGCGCGCGCATGGAGGGGGCGCGCCGTGCCTGCGCGCGGGCTGGCCTGAGGGGTGCTTAGATGCATGAGAGCACTGCCCAGTGGTTGCCCACGCGCGCGCGGGCTCTGAGCACGGGGCGCGCGCGTGCGTGCTGGCGGTGGCCGAGGGTGTTCGGAAGTAGACGCCCCCCCCCCGCGCGTCCTCCGCCTCGCCTACCCCGCAGCGTGAGCTGCGGCGCCGCCGTCCAGAAACGACAAGAGCAGCAACAAAAACAACGGCGATAGCGACAACAAAAACACCGCCAGCAACAACAGCAATCACAATTATAACAACGACCACATTAACAACGTCATTCCTGACATCATTACGAATGAAGCCATGAGCAACGCGAGCAGCAACATAATAGTAATGATTTAAACAAGAGTCAGTCGAACACATCATCGCGTCATCACGTCATCTCGTCGGCAACGTGCAACGCGACGCGCGCGCGTGCAATTGCCTCTGCGCGTCCGACGTGGCCGTGTCAGGCGTTCGCTGGCTCTCGCGCGCGGCCCAGCAGGTGCGTCGCGCGCGCAGAGAGGATGCTCGTGTCGTGTGTTCGCTCGCGCGCGCCCGTGCAGTCACGCCGCCGCTCCGGGGTTGACCGCGTCGCGCGTTCGGTGGAGCGCGCGTGTGCAGTGCCGCGCGTTCGTCGACGCGCGCGCCTGCAATCGTGCTGCCGCGTCAGGGTTGTCGCGCCTTTGCAGATGCGCGCGCGTGCAATCATGCCACCGCGTCAGCCTCGACCATGTCTCGCGTTCGCTGATGCACGCTTTTGCTGACGCATGTGCGTGTCATGCGTTCGCACGCATGCGCTCATGCCGCCGCGTCCTGCGCGTCCTTGGAGCGCGCCGGCTGATGCTTGCGCGTGGCCTGAAGGATGCGCGCGCGCGCGCGCTCGCGCCGCCGCGTCGCGCTTGGCCGCGCCGCGCGTTCGCTCTTGCGACCGCGCGAGACTGCGCCGACATTGCATAGAATGTGCCCGTTGCTCCCTTTCTCCTCCTGCTGCTCTTCCTCCTGCTTCTCCTCCACCTTCTTCTCCACCGCCTTCTCCTTCTCCCCCGTCTCCTCTTCCCGGCTCAAATGGCGCCCCCGGCCCTCGGGCGCGCCGGCCACCCGACAAATTCGACGCCGCGGCAGGCTCGGCGGCGGCGCCCGGAAGCGCCCCGCAACCTTCCGACCGCGATGGCGCGCGGGGCGTTGCGCGACCTCCGCGTCGGCTGCGTCGGCAGGCCCGCCGCCCAGTGGCCGCAGGGGGTCTCCGGATCGGCTTCCACGCCGTCGGTTGGTCAAGCGGGCCCGCGGTGATAGCCGGGAACGCGTGCGCTTAGCGTGCCGGGAAGCTAGGGGCAGACGTCGCGAGCGCCTTCGCGAGAAATGGCGCGGGCCGCGTCGGGTCGCGAGTCCAGTCTAGATGAGATGACTGACCGAGCGATTCCACACTTCGGCGAGGCCCCCCGAAGGCGTTCCCTGAATGCGCCACCTCAGAAATGTTGCTCCAAATCGTGAACGACAAGATGCCGGAAAGCGCTGCGATCGCACCACTCGCGTCGAAATGTCAGTGGGTCATTTCGCGCGTTTGGGGTATCGGGGCTCATGGGGGGCACTTAGCAAGACTATGCGCGTCAGGTATTTTTGGGGCGCTAAGATAGCGCCCGGCTTCCGCGGGGCGCCAGCGCGCCCAGCGTGCATCCTGGCATTCGCGAGCTTCTGGCCAGTGCGGCATCGTGGCCGTATTGGATTTCGAGTTTCACCCGCATTCGCATGTGTGAACTTGATGCTCTGACGGGTGATGATGCTGCTGAGTTCTCCGCTGCAGTTCTGTGGCAGCAGAATGGTCAGCTCGAGCGTGCGGGGGCGTGGGAGTAGCGGCGTGATTGGGGGTATCGGTAGGTTTCAAGCCAGACTTGTCGGGTGGGGGGTCCCAAGAATAGAGTTCCAGAGGCCTGGTGGTGCGGGGGCGTGGCATGGGCGTGGTGGGGACTATCGGCAGGTACCGGGCTAGAAAATTGCCGGGTGGGAGGTCCCAAGAACAGAGTTCCAGAGGCCTAGGGGTGCCAGGGCGTGGTAGGGCCGTGGTGGGGGGTTTCGGTAGGTTTCAGCCCAGAACTTGTTGGGTGGGGGGTCCCAAGAGCAGCGCCAGAGTTCTGGGAGTGCCGGGGCGTGGTAGAGACGTGGTGTGTGGCATCGGTAAGTTTCAGGCAAGAAATTGTCTGGTGGGCTGTTCCCAAGAACAGGGTTCCAGAGGCCTGGGGGTGCCAGGGCGGGTTGGGGGCTCTGTGGGGGGCATCGGCAGGTTTCAGGCCAGAACGTGTCGGATGGTGAGTCCCAAGATCAGAGTTCCAGAGGCCTGTGGGTGCCGGGGCGTTGTGGGGGCGTGGTGGGGGTTCTCGGTAGGTTTCAAGCTAGAAATTGTCGGGTGGGGGGTCCGCAGAACAAAGTTTCAGAGGCCTGGGGGTGCCGGGGCGTAGCAGGGGCGTGGTGGGTGGTATCGTATCGGTGAGTTTCAAGCCAGAAGTTGTCGGGTGGGTGTCCCAAGAAGCAGAGTTCCAACGGCCTGGGGGTGCCAGGGCGTGGCAGGGGCGTGGTGGGGATTATCGGTGAGTTTCAGGCTAGAAAGTGTCGGGTGGGGGGTCCCAAGAACAGGGTTCCAGAGGCTTGGGGGTGCTGGGGCGCGGTGGGGGCGTGGTGGGGGCATCGGTAGGTTTCAGGCCGGAAATTGTCGTGGGGGCCCCCAAAAATTCAGGCCAGCAGTTGTCGGGTGGGGGGTCCCGAGAACAGAGCTCCAGAGGCCTGGGGGTGCCGGGGCGTGATAGGGCGTGGCGGGGGGTATCGGTAGGTTTCATGCGAGAAATTATCCGGTGGGGGGTCCCCAGAGCAAACTTCCAGAGGCCTGTGCTGGGGCGTGGTAGGGGCGTGGTGGGTGGTATCGGTAGGTTTCAGGGTGGAAATTCTTGGGTGGGGGTTCCCAGATCACGGTGCCAGAAACCTGGGGGTGCCGGGGCGTGGTAAGGGCGCGGTGGGGGTGCCGGTAGGTCTCAGGGCAGAAATTGTCGTATGGGAGGTCCCAAGAACAGAGTTCCAGAGGCGTGGGGGTGCTGGGGCGTGGTAGGGGCGTGGTGGGGGCATCGGTAGGTTTCAGGCCAGAAATTATCGGGTGGGGGGTCCCAAGAACAGGGTTCCAGAGGCCTGGGGGTGCTGGGGCGTGGTAGGGGCGTGATGGGGGGTGTCGGTAGGTTTCATGCCAGAAATTGCCGGGTGGGGGGTCCCAAGAAAAAAAGTTCCAGAGGCCTGGGGGTGCCGGGGCGTGGTAGGGGCGCGGTGGGGGGTATCGGTGGGTTTCAGACCAGAAATTATCGGGTGGGGGTCCCAAGAACAGAATTTCAGAGGCCTGGAGGTTGCTGGGGCGTGGTAGGGGCGTGGCGGGGGGCATCCATAGGTTTCAGTGCAGATTGTTGGTTGTTTTTCAGGCCAGATTGTCGGGTGGGGTGCTCCCACGAACAGAGTTCCAGGGGCCTGGGGGGGCCGTGGCGTGGTATGGGCGTGGTTGGGGGTGGGTGGGTCTCAGCCCAGAAATTGCCAGGTGGGGGTCCCAGAACACGGTGCCGGAAACTTGGGGGGGCCGGGGCGTGGTAAGGGCGTGGTGGGGGGTGCCGGTAGGTTTCAGGGCAGAAATTGTCGTATGGGGAGTCCCACGAACAGAGTTCCAGAGGCCTGGGGGTGCTGGGGCGTGGTAGGGGCGTGGTGGGGGGTATCGGTAGGTTTCAGGCCAGAAATTATCGGGTGGGGGGTCTCAAGAACAGAGTTCCAGAGGCCTGGGGGTGCCGGGGCGTGGTAGGGTGGTAGGGGCGTGGTGGGGGGTATTGGTAGGCTTCAGGGCAGAAATTGTCGGGTGGGGGAACCTAAGAACAGAGCTCTCGTGGATTGGGGGTGCCAGGGCGTGGTGGGTGTGTGGTGGTAGGTAAGAACCTTGGGATAGAGTTGGATGCGGGCCGAACGAGCTCAGCTTCGTCGGCTATAGATCCCGCTTTCCCTCACGAGTCTGTGGGGATCGGCGGATTTCGAGAGGGGAGAGGACAGGAATAAACAAGTTCGCCATCTGCCAGTGCTGGGCCATGGCCAGGGCATGCCACGCGGGATACTTGTAATGAGTTGTTGCAATCGAGGTCATGGGATAGGCCTGGCACGACGACTGATAAACAGGGACGTATCATGTTCCGTGCAGTAGACGCGACGCATAGGTTGCGATCCCAGGTTTTCGAGCCATCGCAGCGAACAGCATACTTCCACTAGAAACAGGACCCGTCAACGAGGATGCCTTCTGTCTCGCGCGCCTGGTTCCAGTTGCGGGGTGCTGATGGTCTTCCTCTTTGCCTGATCACCACCTGCAAATCTCTCTATTGCAGTTTCGGCCTGAAGGGGAACTTCTGTAGGGATTCAGAGGAGTGGGGATGCCGGGCGCGTCGGGGGTCAGAGTTGAGGTCGGGGTAGGTATTCGGTTGAGGCGGGGGGGGGGGGGGGGGGCAACGACAGGATCGGGTCAGGGTGGGGGTCGGGGTAAGTCTTCGGCCGAGCTTGTTGGGTCGGGGGCTCCATGAACAGGGTCTAGTGGGGTGTGGGTGCTTGGCGCTGTGGGGGTCAGCATGGGGTCGGGGTCGGCCTTGGGCCGAGACCTGTCGGGTAGTGGGCTCCAAGAACAGGGCCACGCAGGAGGGGTGTGGATGCCGGACGCGGTCAGGGTGGGGGTCGGGGTCAAGACCCCCTCCCCGCCCGCATGCCGTCTCGCTCACTCCCGCCCGCCCTCCCAGCGCATTCGCAGCGCCCGAGCTTGGCCCGAGCCGCAGCATATTCAGCAGTCGTGTTTGGATGGGCAGCTACCGGGGGCGAATCCGCCGCCGCCGCCGCCGCCGCTTCCGCCGCCGCCGCCTCCGCCCGCCGCCGCCGCCGCCGCGCCGCCGCCGCCGCCGCCGCTGTCCGCCGGCGCCGCCGCCGCCTCCGCGCCGCCCGCCGCCGCCGCCGCCCCCGCTGCTGAATCGCCGCCGCCGCAGCCGCTCCGCCGCAGCCTCTGCCGCCACCGCTCCGCCGCCGCCGCCACCGCCGCCGCCGCCGCCACCGCCGCCCCCGCCGCCGCCGCCGCCGCCGCCGCCACCGCCGCAGCCGCCGCAAGCCGCCGCCCCCGCCGCAGCCGCCGCCGCCGCCGCCAAGTGCATTCTGCATTGTTTTTGGACGGGGATGGCAGGGGGATGCCGCGTCGGGTTCGCTGCGCATGCTCCGAATTTGAAGGCAGAAGGTGTTTTGCATATTTTGTCCCAACCATCCTGTGGTGTTGGGTCTTCGTTTTGAAGAGACAGCGCCCCGCGTCCCACCTTCCTTCCTCCTCCTCCCCCTCTTCCCCCTTCTCCCTCCTCCCCCTCCTTGCCTCTCCTCTCGGCGCGCCTCTCACGCGTCTCGTAGCCCCATGGGGAGCTCCACCGAAGGCCCCAGTCGCTACTCTCGCATGCGGTTCCCGTGCCCAGGGACGCGTTTCGTGGCCCCATAGGGAGCTCCACCGAAGGCCCCAGTGGCTGCTCTCGCATGCGGTTCCCCCGCCCAGGGCAGCGTTTCGTGGCCCCATAGGGAGTTCCACCGAAGGCCCCAGTGGCTGCTCTCGCATGCGGTTCCCGTGCTCAGGGCAGCGTTTCGTGGCCCTATAGGAAGTTCCACCGAAGGCCCCAGTGGCTGCTCTCGCATGCGGTTCCCCCACCCAGGGCAGCGTTTCGTCGCCCCATAGGGAGCTCCACCGAAGGCCCCATTGGCTGCTCTCGCATGCGGTTCCCCACACCCAGGGCAGCGTTTCGTGGCCCCATAGGGAGCTCCACAGAAGGCCCCAGTGGCTGCTCTCGCATGCGGTTCCCCCGCCCAGGGCGACGTTTCGTGGCCCTATGGGGAGCTCCACCGAAGGCCCCAGTGGCTGCTCTCGCATGCGGTTCCCGTACCCAGGGCAGCGTTTCGTGGCCCCATAGGGAGCTCCACCGAAGGCCCCAGTGGCTGCTTTCGCATGCGGTTCCCCCACCCATGGCAGCGCTTCGTGGCCCCATAAGGGGGCTCCACCGAAGGCCCCAGTGGCTGCTCTCGCATGCGGCTCCCCCATCCACGGCAGCGTTTCGTGGCCCCATAGGGAGCTCCACCGAAGGCCCCCGTGGCTGCTCTCGCATGCGGTTCCCCCGCCCAGGGCAGCGTTTCGTGGCCCCATAGGGAGCTCCACCGAAGACCCCAATGGCTGCTCTCGCATGCGGTTCCCCCGCCCAGGGCAGCGTTTCGTGGCCTCATAGGGAGCTCCACCGAAGGCCCCAGTGGCTGCTCTCGCATGCGGTTTTCTTGCCCAGGGCAGCGTTTCGTGGCCCCATGGGGAGCTCCACCGAAGGCCGCAGTGGCTGCTCTCGCATGCGGTTCCCGTACCCAGGGCAGCGTTTCGTGGCCCCATAGGGAGTTCCACCGAAGGCCCCAGTGGCTGCTCTCGCATGCGGCTCCCCCGCCCAGGGCAGCGTTTCGTTGCCCCATAGGGAGTTCCACCGAAGGCCCCCGTGGCGCAGTTCGCATGCGGTTCCCGTGCCCAGGGCAGCGTTTCGTGGCCCCATAGGGAGTTCCACCGAAGACCCCAATGGCTGCTCTCGCATGCGGTTCCCCCACCCAGGGCAGCGTTTCGTAGCCCCATAGGGAGCTCCACCGAAGGTTCCATTGGCGCAGTTCGCATGCGGTTCCCCCACCCAGGGCAGCGTTTCGTGGCCCCATAGGGAACTCCACCGAAGGCCCCAGTGGCGCAGTTCGCATGCGGTTCCCCCACCCAGGGCAGCGTTTCGTGGCCCCATAGGGAGCTCCACCGAAGGCCCCAGTGGTTCAGTTCGCATGCGGTTCCCCCGCCCAGGGCAGCGATTCGTGGCCCCATAAGGAGCTCCACCGAAGGCCCGCCCCAGTTCGCATGCGGTTCCCCCACCCAAGGCAGCGTTTCGTGGCCCCATGGGGAGCCCCACCGAACGCGGCACCCACAACGCGTTACGAGCAATTGCTTATGGTTGGGTCTTTCGCCAGGATAATTTCAAGGGATGGTTGGGGGGGCCCCCATTGGCTCGGGTTGGCTCCCGGTCGCCTTGGGGAGGGGGTTGTATATTGATCGGGAACAGTGATAAGTCTTGGCCGCGAGTCGTCGGCTGTGGGGCTCCAAGACCAGGGTCCAGAAGGGGGTGGGGATGCCAGACGGTGGGGGTCAGGGTGGGGGTCGTGATAGGTGTTGGGCCGAACATTTGGGTGGGGTATGTGGGCTTCCAAGAACATGGTCCAGGGAGGTGGGGATGGCAAGCGGCGGGGGTCAGGTTGGGAGTCGGGGGTCGGGGTATGTTTTGCTCCGAAGGCTGCCGGTCTGAAGCTCCCAGGACAGGATCCAGGGGGGATGATGCGGATGCCAGACGCGGTGGGATCAGGTCGGGGGTCGATGTAGATCTCTGGCAGAAATTCGTCGGTTTGGGCGCCCCAATAACATGATCCAGAGGGGGGGGTGCCAGGCGCGGTGTGACCCGAACGTCGTCGTTTGGGAGGGGGGGCTACAGGCATGAACCCATGAACCAGGAGGTGTGCGAATGCCAGACGCGGTGGGGGGTCAGGGTGGGTGTCGCAGTGGGCCGTGGGCCGAAACTCGTCGATTAGGGGGCTCCCAGAACGGACTCCATGAGGGGTGGGGATGCCGAGCGCGGCGGGGGCCAGGGTGGCGGTCCGAGCAGGTCTTGCGCCGACGATTGTCGGGCGGGGGGTTCCAAGAAGAGGATCCAGGGTGGGCGGGGGTGCCAGAGGCGGTGGAGGTCAGGGTGGGGGTCGGAGCAGGTCTTGGGCAGAATGCCGTCGGGCGAGTTGCTCCAAGACTCCAAGAGCAGGATCCCGAGGGGGTGATGCCAGGCGCGTCGGGTGTTCGGGTAGAGCTCGGGTCGGGCCTTGGGGGGCACGGCGGAGTCGGGAAGTACGCGCACCCAGGCGGGACCTCGCAGCTCTGGCTTCGAGCTTCGGATTTCCTCTTTCGTGGGCTCCTGGGGGGTCGAGCGGAGTCGGGGGCCACGCGCATCCAGCCGAGACCTCGCTGCTCACTGGGTGGCTGCGAACTGTGCAAGTGTCGCAACTTTCGCGAGCTCCTGGGATGCACTGCGGTGTAGCGGAGTAGGTGCACCAAGACGGGAGCTCGCAGCTCTTTGGGGGGTGCGAACTGCGCAACTGTCGCCACTTTCGCTAGCTCCTGGGAAGTACGCGCACCCAGAGGGGATCTTGTTGCTCCTTTGGTGGCTGCGAACTGAGCAATTGACGCCACTTTCGAGGGCTCTTCAGAGGCACGGCGGAGTCGGGGGGCCACGCGGATCCAAACGGGACCTCGCTGCTCCTGCAATGCCCAGCGGAACAGAGTGTCCTTGCAACGTGCTCTGTTGTATGGAGCGTTCTTTTGGACAGTGGGCTCTCGTTAAGAAGGGGTTGGTTGAGTACTTACGTCTCGGGTAATTTTGCAAAGGATGGTGGGAGGTCGTTGTGGTCACGGATTTGTCGCCTGTCGTGCGGGAGAGGGGGTGAACACTAGTCATTAAGAAATACCAGCGAGTTAAGGACGAACATTGCCGAGTGGGGGGTGGGGTGCCAGGCGCGGTGGGGGTCAGGGTAAGGGTTGGACGAGGTCTTGGGCCGAGATTTGTTGTGTGCAAGGCTCCAAGAACATGATCCAGGGGGGGGGCCGACGCGGTGGGGTGCATGGTGGGGGGCGGGGTATGTCTTGGGCCGAACATTGTCGGGTGGGGGGCTCCACGAACAGGGCCCAGGGAGGTGGGGATGCCAGACGCGGTGGGGGTCGGTGTGGGGGTCGTGGGAGGTCATCTTGGGCCGAAACTTGTCGGGTGGGGAGCTCCACGAACATGGTCCAAGGGGTATGGTAATGCCAGACGCGGTGGGGGTCAGGGTGAGGGGTCGGGGTCGGGCTTGGGTCATAAATTGTCAGGTGGGGGGCTCCAAGAACAGGATCCATGGGGGAGTGCGGGATGCCAGACGCGGGGGGGTGGGAGTTGAGGTTGGGGTAGATAGCAGAGAAGTATTGTTTAAAGCGGGCCCAACAACAAGACCCATGGAGGGATGCCAGACGCGGTGGGGGTCAGGGTAAGTCTTGGGGCGATAATCGCTGGGTGGGGGCTCGGAGAAGAGGATCCAAGGGAGGCGGGGATGCCAGGCGCAATGGGGGTCAGGGTGGTGGTCGGGAGTTTTCAGCGGAAACTTATCGAGTGGGGGGCTCCACAAGCAGGATCCATGGGGCGGTGGGGATTACAAACGTTGTGGGGGTCAGGGCGGGGGTTGGATTTAGGTCTTGGGCCGAAGATTGCCAGGTGGGGGCTCCGAATGCCAGGCGCGATGGGAGTCAGGGTGGGGATCAGTGTAGATCTTGGGCCTAAGTTTGTCGCGCGGGGGGGCTCGGGGAAAAGGATCCAGGGGGTGGGTGGGTGTGCGAGAAGCGGTACGGGTCAGTCGGGGGAGGTCTTGGGTTAAACATTGGTGGGTGGGGGGCTCCAAGAACAGGATCCAGGGGGGGGAGGGGACTCGGTGGGAGTCAGGGTGGGGGTCGGGGGAGGTCTTGGGGCCGAAATTGTCTGGTGAGGGGCTCCACGATCAGGATCCAGGAGGGGGGGCTGCAAGACGCGGTGGGGGTCAGGGTGAGGGGTCGGGGTCGGGCTTGGATCATAAATTGTCAGGTGGGGGGCTCCAAGAACAGGATCCACGGGGGTGGGATTCCGGGGATCGGGGTAGGTCTTGGGCCAAACATGTCTTGTGTGTGGGGGCTCCGGGAGCAGGATCCAGGGGGAGTGGGGAATGCCAGACGCGGTGGGGGTCAGGGCGGGGGTCGGGGAAGGTCTGGAGTAGAAAATTGTCTGGTGGGGGGCTCCGAGAACAGGATCCAGTGGAGGTGAGGATGCCAGACGCAGTGGGTGTCAGGCTTTGGGTCGGGGTAAGTCTTGGGTCGGAAATTGTCGGGTGGGCCCCCACGAACAGGATCTAGAGGGGGGTGGGGATGCGAGAAGAGTTGGGGGTCAGGGTGGGATCCGAGCCGAAAATTGCAGGGTGGGGGTCTCCGCAACCTCAGGGACACCATGCAGGAATGGGTACAGCTGGGGCTACAACTCGCAGGCGATGTTTCTCCCCCAATCCCCGAGTTTCGCCCAAAAAGTTTGGCCGCTCAGAAAAATGGAAAAACCCTGGGATACACCCCAAGGGGGCTATTCGGACGCACCCCTATCGAGGATGGGCATCCCCCCATCGTATATCCCAGGGTTGGGCCCCAAATTTCTGGTCCATTCGGAAACCCCACGAAGCCTGGGATAGGGGTCGACGTATCCCTTGTTAACAACCGACACCAGACGCTATCTTTGACTATCTTGAGAAGCAGATGGTTCAATGTGGTACTCATCATTTCCTGGAGCCCCAATACGTTAAACCGTACTACGCATACCTGCGACATGCGTGAGTTGCTTTACTACAGCAGTGACGGGACCTGCGGGAGGCTACGCGGGCTACTGCTTTTACGAAGGCCCATGTGGAACAACAGCTACGCTATATTTCCTGACAGCGTGCGCAGGTACGACAATGGGCACGGCTTCAGATTCGGGAAGCGATCTCGCAGGAGATACAGGGCCATTGGCAGCATCGACGATTTGCGTAGGCATCCCGTATGACGATCAGGTTGGGCAATACGAGGCAGGGTACCACACGACGGGACCTTCGAGCGCTACCCTTAGCACATCCGACGAAGATCGAATGTATGGAGGTATTCATGAAGCACGGACACCAAGGCGGCATGGGTGCTGGCGAAGTCACGCTTCACCCACAACGACAAGGGCTGCAGCTCGAATGTGATGAACTACCAGATGAGCTTCCCCGAACTCCCAACCCGTGGGATTTCATGCCCGAGCCCGACCAACCACCATAATTCGACGACGAACACGCTATGGGTGCCTACTACGAGAGCGAGCGGGACATCAAGCGGCTACGATAGTATTTGCGCAGAACACCACAGCGCAGAGCCTGCCCAGCACATTCACCTCACTTGGAGCTGTTTTGGATGATTCTACACCCCCAGCGTGACACGCACAACAAAGGCGTGGGCTATGACACGGAGGACTCCAACAACAGTTACATAGAGGCGTGCCTCCACCTGGCTTTTTTTCGGCTTGCGCTACCACCAGCTCGCGCCAGCCAGCTGGCACATCAGTGAATGCTACCCCGCAAGGAAGAACCACGCACACGGACCGACTGGACGACGGCTGCTCCACCTCCTCAGAGTCATTGGCAAGTTTTTTTCTCGCCAGCTGCATCCGAGCACGACGACCAGAGGAACTCCCACCTGAACATCAAGGATACGCACAAGGCCGACGCAGACAGACAGCTATCATTGCTTCGATGGCTGTTGGTTATAGACTCAAGCAGGTGCAATGCTCCTACATCGGCAGCCTCAAGGACATGACTAACGCGCGCCCGTCGGCGAAGTGGGAGTGCATGGAGAAGGCGGCAGAGGAGTTGGTCCGACCAGGAGATCTACGACTGACACTACAACGTATCCGCCGCGCACAGGTACAACTACCGACAGCCGAAGGTGTACTACAATTTCGACCGACAGAGGGAGGCCTTATGGGGGATCCATTCATGGTACACTGCTTCCCCCGAGCCTTCGCATGCTCCACGCGACCGTGGACGGATGCCTGGAGGGACAGCGATGATGCGGACCTGGACTTGGTTGTTACTTGCCCCATCACTCGACTGGAAGTTGACCTCAACATTCACCTCTACGCAGGCGACATGAACAAGAAGATCTTGCAGCGCAGACCTGGGTGCAAGGAGCTGGCCTACATAGACAGACTACGGCACAAACTAGCGAATAGTGATGCCATCATGGGCCCACATCTTGCGCGGACCGGACCAGCGCAGACCAAGTCCAAGCAGGTGAACATTGTTGTGATGCACGGTTCTGGGAGCGGCATCGCTAGACGACAACTACGAGAAGGGGGCCGACGGCAGAATTGGAACGGACAACTGGTGGACGCAGCACGATACTTGGGGCCAATTGTGACGAGCCAGCAATTTTTGGGCATCGAGCTGGAGAGGTGCATCCACGCAGCCAAGGCGGCTTTCTACTCAATGGGGGTTTTCTGGAGCGCGGCAGGTATTCCATGGAGGTGGAGGCGCGCGGTACTTTTGGGATGGGTGGTCAATGCGGCGCGCTCGGAGGTGGAGGCTTTCCTACCAACAGTGCGACAGTATGCCAAGCTGGATGCAGTGATTGCGAACCTTGCGAGAATTGCAATGCGAGGGGGGGGGGGGGGGGGGGGCTGCGACGTGGAACGAGGACGGCGCAGTACGCTCGCTCACTTATTACGAGGTATTGGCCCACTGGAAGATTGCTCGTGCGGAGGTGAAACTTTGAGTGCGACGTTTGCGATGGTTTGCAGATGGCGGCAGACGACAGGTATAATCATGCAAAGTTTTTTCGCGGCGTTGTTTGATGCCACCAAAGGTCAAGGCTATGTGGCGGCTGATGAGAACGATCGGTTGACAGCTATGGCAAATCCCTGGGCCCAACGTGATCAGCGTGATGTTGGCGCGCTCGTTTCTTGCCCAGGAGAAGCACAGTCGTTGCGGGAAGAAGCGGGCCCGCATGTCTTGGCCTGGCTAAGAAAAAAAAACGATCTGGAGAGTCGGGCACGCAGGGTAAGCGACGTGCAGGGTGAGTGCGAAGTTCGAGCCAGGAACGAGCTACGCACTCGCATCCAGGGCATTCGAGGCTCTTCGGGGGATGTACAGTGACCAGGGCTCTCGCTAGATCCTTGACGCAATATCCCCTCTGAGTGGGGCGCGCGATGTGGCGCCGTGCCGTGGTCGCGCTTGCAAAAGCCGTCCTGGCACGCAATGCACTCGCTCGTCATGTTGTCGAACGCACCGATGCTGTGAACGTGCCGCACCTGCGTGCGTAACGCCCTCGTAGTGCGAAATGTCCCCCCGCGCCTTTTCCCGTCCACCTCCAAGTTGCACGTGTGTGGATCATAGAGCTGCGCCTCCTCCTCCGCTTGTGAGTCGTGTAAATTCGCCTCCTCGGCTCCTGGAACTAGTGCTGGCGGGGCGCAGGCGCTGAACTCTCGGGCTCTCCGAGGGGGCCAACCCGCAGTGGATGCAGGATGCTGGCATCATGGGCGTGGAGTGGGGCTTCGCGAAGACCAGCGGGCGGGTGTCCACGGAGGTCGATGGCGCAGCCGCCAAGCAGACCCGCTCGGGCGCCCGAGCGTCAAGGCGGCGGTCCAGGCTGGCGAGGGCTACCGCGCGGCGGCGATGAAGCTGCGGGAGGACGCGAAGGAGGGCGACTCCGTGGACGCGGCCAGGCTGTGCTCTCCGCATCTACGCGCGCGGAAGGATTTCATCGGAGCGCAGCTGGCAAACGCCGAGGAGGGCGGGGGCCGCAATGTGCTGATGGAGTACTGGAAGGAGGTCATCATGAAGAAGGAGTTGGCCGAGATGGCCAGGGGGGCGCGCTACTTCAGGGTGCGCGTGCCGCAGGGCAAGGGGTCGAAGAAGAGCAAGCGCGTGGAGGGCAGAGTGCGCCTCCAGTGGGCGATGGCGGCGTCGGAGCTCGGGGGCCGATTCGATCAGGTGCTTCGCTATCAGATCATCGGGAATGGAGGGGGGGGATCACTATAGGAGCGGCGCCTCGGGGAGTCTTGGAGAGGGGCGCCGGGGCGCTCTTGAACACATTGGACGGAGGTTCGGGCCAGTAGAGCAGCACAGGATCGCGAGTGTTGGGAATTCTGAGCGCTTGCGGAGTCTCTTGGATCGTGGAGTCCTTAGGGGCGAAGCCGTTTTCTCGAGCCTCTCTTCCTCCTTCCTCCTGTCTGGAGCTTTCTCGGACTCCCAGGGCCGTGTGGTCCCAGTAGCGAAAATTCAACCGCGCCCCATGGGGCGCGGAAGAGGCAAGGGGGGGCGCAGCCGCCCCCCAAAAAGCGGGAGGGAGAATGGGCGCTCTCGTGCTGTGCCTTAACTTCTTGGCCCTCTGGGCCAGCGAGGTTAGAGCCTTGCCGAAGGCCAACTCGTCCTCCCTGGCGAGGCTGATGGGCTGCCACCTCTGCGGCCTGTGATCTCCCTGTTGGCTTGCAGAGGGGCCCGTGTGCATCCCGCCAGTGCCAGCGAGTAACATAGATGCAGCCCTGTCCAGAGTTGCCGCCCAGCGATGCAAGGTCGACGAGACGCGCGCTTTCTTCGCCCAGGGATGGTCAAGTTCAAGGTCTCCTCCTCCTCCTCCTCCTCCTCCGCCTCCGCCACCTCGCAACTTCGCGTCGACATCCACAGAAGTGGGGATGCCGACGCGAAGTGGTGAGGTGGCGGAGGCGAGATGGGGGGTCGAGGTGGGTTCCGGACCGGAAATTGTCGGGTGGGCGCTTCTAAGGGCAGGATTCAGAGGGTTGGGGATGCTGAGGCGAGTCGGTGACCTGGTGGGGAATGGCCGAGACGTGGTGGTGACCAGGTGGAAGGTGCGGGTGGGTCGGGGCCGAGAATTGTTGAATGGGAACGAAAAGTACCAGGTAGAGAAGGATCCCGCGCACGTCTCTAGGGTGGGCGGATTGGGCACCAGCTGACTGTGATGGTCATGCAGCGCGTGGGAAACGTGGGATCAGTCCCCAAACAGTTTGCGAGTGCCGTCGCATCCGGCAGAGGGCCACTGCACAGGTTCGGGCCAGGCAAGCAGCTTTTCATTTTGACTGTGCCATATGAGCGACGCAGAAGACGGGGTTGCCTTCTCCGACACTGGCGCGCAAGTTGCCCGCGCAAGGTCGCGCTTAAGCGCTTTCATTTCCGATGTAGTGAGCCTCGCTATGCCATCTCGCGTAAGACCATTTTCTCGGGAGAGAGACACCGTGCCATTGGGTGGGGCGGTAGGTAGTCTGGGGTCGTCCACTGCTTGTGTTACAATTGCTTTCGTGTTGCGCGCAGCCTTGACTGTGCCGATATTATCCGGGCGAGTTGGGGCCGTGAGATTGCCTCCAGGCTGTGCCCGCTGGGCGCGTCCCTTGACATCTAGTGGGGGCGCGCAGAGGTTCTTTGTGCGCGGTGCCCGGTCACGTGCTGTGGTTTCCTAGGGATTCTCTTGTACCCTGCGCGATGTAATTACAGCGGGATCGGTGCGCGATCTCCTTCAGGGTTGTAGTCCTTTGCGGCTCGTCGGTGACTGTGTCCTGCTGTCATTACAACATTGCTAATAATAATCACGTGTGCGACGACCAGAAAATTTCCGTTCGTCGCCCATCTGCTTAATCGCACTCTTCTTCGGCACCCGTCCCAAGATTGGCGTGTGCGTCGCCCGCAGCCGTCGAGCTTCGCTGCTGCAGCACCAGTAAAGAATAGTAAAAACATAGTGCGGCAACGATCTCTCGATAACTTTTTGAACATTTTTGATCATTTTGATTATTTTTCATTTTCCTTCCAGAATCCGCTTCTAAAGGTCGTGCCCTCGCTGGACGGCACGACCGAGAGCAGCTTCCACGAGTCCCAGCTCGCGAGGGCGGCCCTGGCCGCGCCGAGCACTCTGTGTCCGGCCGCCTAACGGCGGGGCCCGAGCTCGAGCGGGAGATCGACCACAGAGCCGATTTAGGCCTCGACAGTGATGTGCTCGTCGAATCTACGAAGCGTGCGCGGAGTGCTCCGTAGATCTACGGAGCAGCCGGCGCATCCTTCGTAGATTCGACGGGGCAGCAGTTTCGGGGCACATCGATTCTGTAGTCGACCTCCTGCTCGAAGAGTAGGCTGCGGAAGCGAATCGTGGGAGCCTGGTATACCCTTTGGATTCCGTCTGCCGACTATCGTCGACTAGCGTCTGGGAGTCGATGAAATAGCGCCGATTTAGCGTCGGTTAGCGTCGACTAGCGTCGATTTATTAGCGTCGATTTAGCGTCGATTCAGTATCGATTAGCCTCGACTAGCGTCGATTAGTGTCGATTCGCAAGAGCCGACAAGACGGTATGGGAGGCTCCCATGAGTTGCCGCCGAAGTAGGCGTAGACGCGGCCGACCGCGCGGCGGGCCAAAGAGATTAGGGTGCTGCCAGCTGCCACGGGAGTCCCGCCCCTGTACCACGCGCAGAGGGGGGTAAGGGGGGAGGGTAGGCTTCTTAGAAGCACCCCTCGCGTTGTGAACAAATCGCGACGGGAAGTTTTTTGTTTTTTTCGGCTTCCGCGGGCCCTTACCAGGCTTCGGGACCGTCAAAAAACGATTCCGGATGAAAAACTGGTCCTGGGGAAGGGGTCCAGACCTGTGGGGGTCGACGTTGGGAAATAATCATGACGTCGGGGGTCTGGGTTTGCGGAGTCGGCCAGATTCGGCCATACGGAGAGGGTGGTGGGGGGCGGGGGGTAGGCTTTTTGAAAGCTCCCCTACTTCTTAGAAGGCGCGGGCCTGGTCGGTAGATCTACGGCTGGCGCCTTCTAGGAAACAGCCTCATTTTCAAAAGCCTTCCACCCCACCCCCTAGCCCCTTTTGCGCGCCGCCAATCGTTGCGAAGAAGCCCTCGAGATCCGGAGCCGCGTTCCCCCCCTTACCCCTCCCACCACCACTCATTCTTGTAATTGTTGGATGCTTTGGGATAGGATGTGCGCAGCGGTAAGGCGAGATTTTCATTTTAATAGGCCGCCCCCTTTCTTGCAGCTGCTGTGAGGAAGTTGCGAGGAACCTGTGAGGAAGTTTCAAGGTAAACGCCCAGCTTGGTCTGCGGGCACGCCTGGTGAGGCGACAGAGAGGAGATCTGTTGGAGGAGGAGGAGGAGGAGGAGGAGTAGGAGGAGGAGGGGTTGAGGAAGGAGATGTAGGAGATGAGGGGGAGGATGAAGATGAGCGATGCAGTCAATGTGCTTTGCCCCCGTCGTCGGCGCATTGTACTTCCAGCAGCAACCTCGCGTGGGTTTCGGGGGCTCTCGGATCTTTCTTGGGCGGGCTTCCCGTCCGCTCCTCTCTCCTCCTCCTGCTCCTCCTCCTCCTCCTCCTCCTCCTCCTCTCCCTTCTTCTCCTCCTCCTCCTGCTCCTCCTCCTCCTGCCTCCTCCTCCTGCCTCCTCCTCCTCCTCCTGCCTCCTCCTCCTCCTCCTCCTCCTCCTGCCTCCTCCTCCTCCTCCTGCCTCCATCCTCCTCCTCCTCCTCCTCCTCCTCCTCCTGCGTTCCCTCCTCCTCCTTGTGCGGGAACGGCGGGCCGCCCGCCGCAGTGCCTCGTGCGGCTCGACGGTGCCCGGCAGGGTGCGCGCCCCCCGTGCGCCGCGCGCGCGCGGGGTCGTGCCGGCGTGCCGTGCTTCAAGTGCTGCCACACGCCCAAGTTTTCGATGCTCGTTTTGGGGACCTTCCTGGGGCCCAGCTAACGGATCTGTTCGACTCAGGTTCGATTCAAGTTCGACTCAGGTTCGACTCAGGTTCAACTCAGGTTCGACGCAGGTTCGACTCAGGTTCGACTCAGGTTCGACGCAGGTTCGACTCAGGTTCGACGCAGCTTCGACGCACGAGTGGAGCGAGTGGCTCCAGGGAGGTCCCCAGAATGAGCATGCAACAAGTTCAGCACAGGATCCGGGCTGCTATCCGGGCTGCCTCCCCAGGCGAGCCGGGGCGTCAGCGAACCCTGGGGTGCGTGTGGCCCAAGAGCCCTCGCATCCCCAACGCCAGGCCAGAAGCCGAGGCAGCGCGCAGCGTTGCAGTCAGGATGGCTGGTTCAGGCGAGCTAGAAGCTTCGCTGGAGACCGTCATCGCCGACGAAGCCTTTGGGTCGGAGGTTTCAGGACAAGCCGCAAGACAGCAACCATCGGGGTACGGTTTAGTCGTACCTGCCGACCGTGCCTTGCATAAGTGTCAAGATCGTCCATCGAGAGCCCGAGAAACCGCGATTGCGTTGGGGCAGCCTGACGCTGGTGTGTTGGGGGCACTCGACGGTGGCACGGCAAGCTTCCGCATGGGGCCAGATGAAAGAAGGTTTGCTCCGTATCCCACTTCCGCTGAGCGCGGGTATGGGGTCCCGGTTGCAACGGCATCGGAGAGCCTTAGGCCGCGCCGCTCGCCCTTTTCGATCAGGTGCAACAAGTGCCACCTCGAATGATCGAGCAGCAGGTGACGAGACCGCAGGCGGGGCGACGAGGTTGGTCCCAAGCAGCCGCTGTAAAAAGAACAATCTCGATCTCAACTGCCTGGGTGTTCCAGACCCTGAGCCAGCAGATGGGTGAAGTGCAGCAGCGGGCCTTGTTTGAGTAAGGCACACTGGGCGAACAACCACAAGAAACTGATCTTATCAGCTTGCGGACTGCCTTCGCAGAGTTCGCGAACGCCTCTAAAGCGTAGGATGCCCAAAGTGTGGACCACCGTGCTCTGGAGATCCTTGGCAAGCTGACTGCAGCTACTGCGCATGCCCGCCGCTCCGACCAGCGAGCAATTCAACAAAGGGGTTACCAACATCCTGGGGCGAATCAGTGCCAGTGAGCACGCCGTCCACAAGCATTGAACACTCGAAGCTCGAGTGGCCAAGCTGGAGCATCAAAACAATGAGTTAAGTCAGCAACTTGGGCATGCTGTGGCAGCCTTGGCGAAGGTCCGGCGTGGCGCATCCGAGACCGCACCCAAGGTTCAGAGATGCTTGCAACGGCTGCCTTCTTCCAATATAGACTGATAGCACAGATGGACGGTGGTCCACGTGGCGACGTAACCCTCCTCGTAGAGCTGCAGGGAAAGAATGCAAACGCTCTCAGACAGAGCTGAAGGGCGGGAAAGAGTAAGCGTCAGTCTCAGCGACTATAGCGATCTACGCGTAGCCAATGCGGACAGGATTCGCAATGATGCAGCATGTGAAATTGGCCGAATCAGTATTACGGTGACAAATTAACGCGCGCGGTAAACGATCACCGCCACGAGGCCTCCATCCAGACGGCCGCTATGGCCAGGCAGTCGTGTCCGGAGGGGCGGGCGCTCATTTGGCCACAAGAATGCCTGCCCATCGCCACCGGCGGCCCGTGAGCTTGCCGATTGGCGGGTAGTTGGGGACGCGCGCCCACCGACACTTGAAGCTGTTCCTCAGCAGGCGTTAGAGCAATCCGACGCCACTGCGACGGGGAAACCCGACGCCTACTGCGACGGGGGAACCGGGCACTACTGCGACGGGGAAGCCCGACGCCGTTGCGACGGGGGAAACCCGCGCTCGGGACAGTGGTGAAGGCTAATATGTTGCAGTCGTCAACGGGTTGCCGCCGCCGCAACCGCATCCTGAATTGAGGCCGACCCTCCGGCGGCGCGAACCACCAATTACCCCTCATCAATAAGCACGTGACATACCAGGAGCTGTGGGCGCCGGCCCCTGAAGCCCTGCTTAAATTGCCAGATGTTCTGCCACCGTCCGAGATCGAGCGACTGGGTGGTGGTGCGGACTCATGGAACGGCCGTCACTCCGTCACGATGTCAATGGAAAATCACAATGATATGAAAAAGCAGGTCGCCTTACGTTTCGGCCTCTACCGTCAGTCCTTCGCTTGCGACAGTGGATGCGTGACGTTTGCAAGACGGTGGGCTCGTCGCCGGGCTCTGGGATGATGGCCTGGAGCGGCCTTCAGGTGGCTTCGGGTTGGGGGCGACGTTCGCTGATGGCGGGACTTCGACGCGCTTGGCGCGAAGCTCTCGGCAGCTCTAAACGGTGCGCCCAGGGGCGGCGACCTCGAGCGAAGGGCGGATGCCCGCGCGGAGGAGGCTAAAGCGCGTAATTGCTTAGTCACTAATTTTTTTTCGCATGATTGTGGATTTGCGTCGGCTTGTGGATTCCGATGGGTGCATGTTTGACTTCTCTCATCTCTCTCGACCGCCAAAAACCACATTGTGAAAACGGCACTCCCTCAATCCGTGAGACTCTGGCAGTATTTAGAACGAATGCGCGTGGCGCCGAGGCAAGAGCCACATTTTGAAAACGACCCGCCCTCAATAGGTAAAACCATTGCAATTTGTTAAGACGAGTGTGCGCGGCGGTAAGTCGAGAGCCACATTTTGAAACCCATCCGCCCTCCATTTGTGAACCTGCTGTCAGCTGTTAAGCTTCAGGGCCATAAATGGTGAGGAACCCTCAGGCGAAACACCTGGCCCGCCCTTTCGACCGGCCTCCGGGTGCAGCAGGGAGGAGTTATTTGTAAGGAAAAGGAATGGAGGAGGAGGAAGAGGAAGAAGAAGAAGAATAATAATAAGAATAATAAGAAAAATAATAAGAAGACTAATAATAATAATAAGAATAATAATACGAAGAATAATAAGAAAAAAAAAAAAGACGCTGAGGGCAGGAATGAAGGGCCGCCCGTTGCAGCATTCTTGCAGCTCGGCGGTAACTTGTTGAAGAGGCTGACGCCGTTCCGCCGACCCCTAAAAGAGGCGGGGGGTCCACCGTTGAGGCCTCGTGGTTTTCTTGGGCATTCTTCGTGTAGTCTTGTGGGTTTCCTGGGGGCTGTTTGGGGGCCTGGTGGGGCCTGTTGGAGGCAGTTTTGGAGCGTCCTGGGCCCCGTTTGGGGGCCTCTTTTGGGCCTTCTGGGGGCCTCTGGGGGCTTGTCGAAGGTCGTTTTCGGACGCTTGAGAGCTTTGAGCAGATTTTTGGCCGTCGTGGGCCCCTCTGTGGGTCGTCTTGGAACCTTGTGGGGCCCTGTCAGGGGCCTCCTGGGCAGTTGTGGGGCGGACTGCGGGGCCTTTTGGGCCGTGTTGGGGCATCGGAAATTCGGGAAGGCGATCTCTCCATACAAAACGGACAAGGCGAAGGGAAATCATTGATTTGTGCATGTCGGGCCCTGTTGGGAAGGTTCTTGGGGCGTCGCGACAGCGTTTTGTGGCTTCTGGGCCTCTGCGATTCGGGGCCGTCTCAGAACGTCTTTGATGCCAAGGAAGGCAGATGTGGAGACTCCGGCGTCTCTGGGGGGTGCGCTGGCGAGCCCGGACCCCCCCCTCTCAAACGAGATTTTTGACTCTGGGGGAGGGGGCAGATGGGAGGGGGACGGCCGATCATCTCACACGCCTTCTCACCCCCGGAAAGTGGAGGTCGGCGGATAAGCGTAACATAGGAATTCGACTGCCTTCATCGGCGAGTCGGGGCCTCAGTCAAGTCAAGGGATTGTCTGGCCTGAAGGCCCGTATTCTCCTGACTCCACAGCAAGAAAGCGCAAAGTTCCAAGGTTACCCTGGCATCCTTGCCCGTTCGGCCCATGCTTGGTAACTTTCGCTGGCCACGCCCCGCTCCGAGAAGTGTGTCGACATGATCTTTCAAGGCCCTTGCATACTTATCGTGCATCCTTACTCTGCGCGATGATTGTACCGCAGGGCTGTGGCCAGGAATAGGCTGGCGGATTCGACAGCGCACCTCCGTGTTAATTTAAAGGGCCGCAGGAGTTGGTGACGGACGTCGAGAGAGGCAGCAGGCAGCTTTTTTTTTTTTTCTTTTAGAAGCTTTGTACACCTGGCCCTCCTCTGAGATCCGACGTCGCGAAAAAATGCAAGATCGTGAAGAGTCACGACCCGAGCTCGACAACCCCCCGCGAAGTCAAACGCAAGTTCTTATCAAACCCCCTTCGCGCCTCGGTTTCAACGCTCAGCGACGCGCACTACGTGGCCCGCGGGTTCAACCAGCACATTGCAGTCGCTTGTTTTGGCGCGACTGTAGAATTTTGGCGTTTCTGGACACCGCCACGTCGCGGGACAGAACCTGCGCTTGATTTCGCGGAGAGACGTAGACCCCATCCTCCTGCTGCATTCTTGCGAGCGGGATCGGTTTGCAAGGGCCCCCCAGGCCCGAAACAGGGCGAGAGCGCCCAGAGCGAGCAGCGTTGCATCGCCCGGATCTCGGGGTCGCCCTCTCAGCTGCAGATCAGTGCGCCTGGCCTCGTCAGCTCCTCTGGCCGTTTTTCCGCTTGTCGGCCTGCCGCTCCGTGCCGCACGGGAATGCCCGAGGCCGATATTTTGCGCAGGCTGCTCCAGTCGGGCAGCCCTCCCCAGGCGTGGCAGCCACAGTGGTCATGCACATTTCAGGTCGTCCTGGGCCGGCTTGGCGATGGTCGACATGCTTCACGAAATGTTGTCTTTGCTCGCCATCAGCCATTTGCAAGGCACAGGGCTGGACCGCAGTGTAAATAACATAGCCAGCATGGCCAATGCTGCCTTTTGATAATCGCAGTGCAGATCTGCCTTGGACGCCAGAGCCTGCTGTGAGTACCGTGGGCCATCCATGAGTGCCATTGGCGCCGGAAAAAAAGTCACGTTTACGAGGTCTATAGTCGGGAGGGTGGAAGGTCCAATAGCCGATTCGGTTGAGGGCCGCTTTGCAGATGTTTGAAGAGTCGAATTGTGTTCGCGGGTGTCTGACAAGGGCACGATGTATGCAGTACGCTTCACTGCGCACCCACAGTTAAAGCCGAAGCCAATGCTGAAGGCAAATAAACAAGAGAGGGCCCACCTTGCAGTTTCAGTTCACAGCGAATCGTTGAGCGGTGCTGCAGCTTCCCCAGAGCACAGGCCCCCCCCCCGAGCATCAGCCAGACAAGTCGGGTTTGCACCATCATGCCTTGCTGGAATCCTGGGCGCCTTTCGGTACTGCCGCTACCGCCGCCGCCCCGTTGTCAGGGCTACCGACTCGGTAGCCAACGCGTCCAAGCCTGGCGGTTTTCAAAGCCAAGCTGCGAGGAATGCGAGATCCTCTAAGCCTGACGGGGGCGTAGCAGTAGCAGCAGGGAGGGGAGACAAGACCGACGGGGAGAGCAGGACAATACAAGACATGACAGGCGTGAGGGAGGCACCCGTGCGAGCGGAAATCCGAGTCGGGCGAGCTAGCCCGAAGGCGCTTCACGGCGCGCCCACATTTGAAAGTGACCCCAAACTTGAAGTGCACATTGACAGGGGCCCGTCCTGCAGTTTTGTTTGACATCACATCGTTGAGCCGTGCTGCATCAATCCCTGAGGATAGCCCCCACTCTCCAGAGCATCAGCCAGACAAGCCAGGTTTGCACCATCATGCCTTGCTTGACTAAGGGCGCGTTTCGGCACTGCCGCCGCCGCCGCCACCCAGTCGTCAGGGCCGCCGACTCAGATGACGGCGACAGTGACATTGGCGGTGGCCGACGCGTCAAAGCCTGACCGACTGCAAAGCCAGGCTGCTAGGAGGGAGCGAGGGAGAAAACAGTAAGTAGGGAAGTGGGCAGGGAAGGTGGGAGGGCACCGCAGGCTTAGGCCGACGCTGAGGCCGCTGCGGCTGCGCACCCGCTGCGCACCCGCTGCGCTGAGGCCACTGCGGCCGCTGCAGCTGGCGCGCATGTCTCGGATTTGATGCTGCGAAAGAACGAGCGCGAACCTTCGACTTTTTCAGGAGTTTTCACCCCAGAGTTTTGCAGAGGGCATCACGGATGGCGATATCTTCGCAAGCGGCGGAGATGCCATGACCGCCGAGGTAGACTCGATAGGCGATGCACAGAAGTCGCCCTACGGGCAACGATTGGTGACGAGATGGGCGCGATCGAAGCGGATCCCGCGAGAGGGGTAACTCGAATGCGCGGGGCGTTGGGACCCCCCTGCGGGCTTTGGAGCCTCCCAGGCGAAACCAGAATAAGACTGAATGCGCTTGCAGAGTCATTATCCGTCCCGTCCTCGCGAGGACGCCGCGGTTTCGAGCCCCTCCCCCCCCAGACTTCTGGCGCCACCCTTTTTGGTGGTGGCGTGGGCCCCAGACACCTCTGCTCCTTCCCCCAGGGCTGGTTTCTCACCCCCGCTTGTTGTTCGATGCTTCTACATATCGGTTGCCCCGATTCGCCCCACGCTGCTGCGGATTGCCTCCGCCTCGCCGCCGACTAACAAGGTTTGTCGATTGACGTTCGGGCCCGAGCTTCAAACCAGCCCCTGCGGGACCGGAGCCCAAGAGGAGCCGCCAGCCTGGGTCGAAGCACAAGGGCTACATTAACACTCGAAAGTCCGCCCGAGCGGATGCGGCCAACATTTCCGCACCCTTGCCCGTGATCGCGAGGCGCGCTGGGGGCGGCGTTGGAAGCACTTAAATGGGGTAATGGTGAAGGTGATCATGGCAGTCATGATTGTCATTGCAGTGATGATGACTGTGATCATAAGAAGGATGAGGACGACGACTACGTTGTTGATGAGTATGATGAAGAAGATGTGCATGCACGTGTGATGAATGAGGTCACGACGACAATAGTGTTGTTGTCATTGTTGTTATTGTCGTTGTTGTTGCTGCTGCTGTTGTTTTTGCTTGTTGTTGTTGATTGTTGTTGTTGTTGTTGTTGTTGTTCGTTTGCTGTTGTTGGGACTGTTGTTGCTGTTGTTCTTTTTGTTGTTGTCGTTGGCGGTGGTGTTGACGATGATGATAATGACGATGCTGCTGCTGATGACGATGATGATGAGGATGAGGATGATCATGATAATGATGATGCTGATGATAATGCTGATGGTGATGATGATGCTGATGCTGATGCTGATGCTGGTGATGCTGGCGATGATGGTGATGATAGCGATGATGACGACGCTGCTGCTGATGACGATGATGGTGATGGTGACTCTGACGATGATGGTGATGATGATGATGCTGCTGATGATGCCGATGATGATGGTGATGATGATGATGGTGACGGTGATGATGATGCTGATGCTGATGATGATGATCAAGGTGTGGATGATTCTTATGATGATGATAGATTGATGCTGATGATTATGACGATTATGATGGTCACGATTCTGTTGATGGTGGTGGTGGTGATTATGATGATGATGAAGACGATGATGCTTGTGGTGGTGATAATGCTGATGCTGATGCTGATGACGATGACGACGATAATGAAGGTGACGATGATTCTGATGATGCTGATGATCTGATGATGATGTTGGTGATGCTGATTGTGATGATGACGGTGACGATGATGATGAGGCTGATGATGATTGTGACGGTGATGATGATGCTGATGATGATGATGATGGTGGTGATGATGCTGATGCTGATGATGATGTGACGTTCATTCTGATTGTTTTGGTGGTGATACTGATGATGCTGATGATGGCCATGATGATGGGGGTGATGATGCTGATGCTGATGGTGATGATGCGGATGATGATGAAGACGATGCTGATGATGAAGACTATGATGCTGATACTGCTGATGATGATGATGGTGATGTTGGTGTTGATGGTGATGACGCCGATGATCATGGTGATGTTGACGATGCTCATCAAGACGATGATGGTGATGATGGTGATGTTGATGATGACGATGCTGATCATGCTGATGATGCTGACGATGGTGATGATGATGATGCTCAGGGTGATGGTGGTGATAATGGTAATGATGCTGAGGATGATGATGATGACAGTGATGGTGATGCTGATTATGATGATGATGATGCTGATTCTGATGATTCTGAGGATGATGACGATGATGATGATTTTCATGATCACAACTGATGCAGGTTATGATGATCCTGACGATTTTGGTGATGCTGATGATGCTGATGATGCCGATGATGATGGTGGTGGTGGTGATGCCGATGCTGATGATCTGGATGACGATGATGATGATGATGAAGAAGAAGACGATGCTGATGGTGATGATGATGGTGAAGATGATGATCTTGATGACGATGCTGATGCTGATGGTGATAATTCTGCTGAGCGTGGTGGTGTTGATGTTGCTGATGCTGATGATGGCAATGATAATGATGAAGGTGATGATACTGATGCGAATGATGCTGCTGCTGATGCTGATGATGATGATGATAGTGATGCTGCTGCTGATGTTGATGATGCTCATGATGCTGATGCTGATGATGGTGATGATGCAGACCACGTTGATGATGATGATGATGGTGGTGGTGGTGGTGATGATGACGATTACGACGATGATGATGGTGACGATTATGATGGTGTTGGTGATGATGATGTTGATTATGACGGTCGTAATAATGGTGTTGATGATGCTGATGCTGATGGTGATGATGATGATGACGATGGCGAGGACGATGATGATGGTGATGATGATAATGCTGATGTTGCTAATGATGATGGTGTCGATGATTCTTACTGTGATGATGACGAATACGATGATGACGGTGATGCAGATGGTGATGCCGGTGATTATGAGGATGATGATGATGATGGTCAGGGTGATTCTGATGCATATGATGCTGATGGTGATGATGATGGTGATGATGATGCTTATGACGATGGTGATGCTGATGATGATGGTGATGAAGATGCTGATGATGACGATGATCATGATGTTGATGATGATGCTGATGCTGATGATGATGCTGCCGCTGCTGGTGATGAAGACGATGATCATGGTGATAATGCTGATTCTCATGATGCTGATGATGCCGGTGTCGATGCTGCTGCTGATACGAATGATAATGATGACAATGACGATAATGATGATGACGCTGAAAATGTTGATGATGCTCATGATGGTAAGGATGATGATGACGACGGCGATGATGGTGAGGATGATTCTGGCGCTGACGATGCTGATGATGATGATGCTGATGATGATGACGATGCTGATAATGATGCTGCTGATGAAGGCGATGATGATGGTGCGGATGATGATGATGCTGATGATGATGACGGCGAGAATGATCACGATGATGACGATGATGATTCCGATGCTGCTGATCATGATCATGATGAAAAGGATGATTATGGTCAGGATGATGATGATACTGATGCAGATGATGATGAGGATGGTGAGGATGATGATGGTTATCGTGATGATGATGACGATAATGATGATGATGATGATGATGATGATGCTGATGATGATGATGATGATAATGGTGATGATGCTGATGGTGATGATGATGAGGACGATGAAAATGATGAGGATGATGATGGTGATGATGCTGATGCTGATTGTGAGGATGATGCTGCTGATGAGGATGATGATGATGGCGGGAATGATGATGATGATGATGAAGATGGTGGTGCTGATGATGATGATGATGATGATGGCGAGGATGATGTTGATGGTGATGATGCTGCTGGTGATGATAATGAAGACGATGCTGATCGTGAGACTGATGGTGCTGCTGCTGGTGATGATGCTGAAGACGATGATTGTGGCGAGGATGATGATGATGCTGGTTTTTGTGATGATAGTGATGAGGACGATGATGATGGTGAGGATGATGATGATGGTGATGGTGCTGATGATGATGATGCTGATTGTGATGATGATGGTCTGATGATGGTTGTGGGATCTGGTGAGGATGATGGCGACGATCACGATGATGATCTTGCTGATGATTCTGATGGTGATGATGGTGAGGATGATTATGATTTTTATGGGACTTATGATGATGGTGATCATGATCATTATGATGATGATCATGATGATGGTGAGCATGGCGATGATGGTGACGATGATGATGATGTTGATGATGATGGTGCTGATGGTGATGATGATGAAGACGATGAAGATGCCGTGGATGATGATGCTGATGATGCTGATGGTGGTGTGGATGATGATGATGATGATGATGATGATGATGATGATGATGGCGAGGATGATGATGGTGATGATGCTGATGCTGATGACAAAACTGATAAGGTTGATGGTCATGGTAATGATGATCACGATGATGATGATGATGCAAAGATTATGATGGTGCTGATGGTCATGATGGTGTGGATGATAATGATCGTGATGGTGATGAGAACGATGATGATGGTGATGAAGATGAGGACAATGATGATGACAACGATGAGGATGATGATGATGATGATGATGATGATGATGGTGTAGTGATGACGATGATGCTGCTAATGATGATGATGAGATGATGATTATGATGATGCTGATGGTGATGATGCTGAAGACGATGATGATGAACATGATAATGACGATGCTGGTGATGATGGAGACGATGATGATGAGGATGACGTGCATGCTGCCGATGATTGTGGACGATTTTAATGATCATGATTACGGTGAGGCTGATGATGGTCATGATGATGATGATGGTGATGATAGTGATGCT
>CAUYUJ010016338.1:337360-369860 GCA_963575745.1 Prorocentrum cordatum | reverse complement strand
TGCTCCTCACTCCTATCAGCACCCCTGGGGCAGTGTCGTTGTGGAGACAGGAGATGTGATCGATTCCGCAGCTCCTGGTCGGCCGAAGAGACGATGGGGTCCACAGCAGAAGCCTGGCAGATGCAGGAGAAGAGGCGACCTTCAGTCGCAATCCTGGTAATCCTGGTATTCCTGGCAGCCAAGTCAGCGCCTTCCCTCTGCTCCCCACCTTCGACTCTATCTCTCCCACCCTTCCCTTTCACCCTCAGGGCCCCCCGGTGGCTCTCACTCCTGGAGGGGCTGTGCACGACGGCCCCGACGCCGCGGGCGTCGGCATCACGCGGGGCACTGGCCCCAATCCTGATCTCAGTGCCTGGAGTCAGCAGGATGCCACTGACTCCACCGATAGGACCCCCTGGCCCTCGCGGCGCGCACGGCGCCAATCGAGTCAACCTCCACCCGGGTGCCCCAGTTGTGGGGGCAGCGGATAATGTCGCCCTGCTTGGGATCCGCCCGACTCCCCTTGGAAGAGGTGATCCTGGCGTTGCTTCCCTAGCTGTCGAAGGAACTGCAGCCTCCAGCTGCGAGAGGCCCCCCCAGAGTGTTCCTCACAATTCTGACAGTCAGGAATATGTGTCCGAAAGTGCGGCCCCAGCTGCAGAAGGAACGCGCCCCCTCCTGGAGACAGCGTCGCGGTGATAGTTAGCAGCGCTGCAGAGGGCGTGCCCGCGCTCAGAGACGTTCCTCACAATTCTGATAGTCGGGAAGATGCATCCGAAAGTGCGGCCTTCTGCTGCGGAAGGAACGCGCACCCTCCTGGAGACGGCATCGCGGCGATAGTTGGCAGTGCTGCAGAGGGCGCGCCCGCGCTCGGAGACGTTCCTCACTATTCTGGCAGTCAGGAAGACGCATCCGAAAGTGCGGCCTTCTGCTGCAGCAGGAACGCGCCCCTTCGTGGAGACAGCATCGGGGCCATAGTTGGCGGCGCTGCAGAGGGCGCGCCCGCGCTCGGAGACTTTCCTAGCAATTCTGGCAGTCAGGAAGATGGGCCCGAAAGTGCGGCCTTCAGCTGCGGAAGGAACGCGCCCCCTCCTGGAGACAGCATCGCGGCGATAGTCGGCAGCGCTGCGGAGAGCGCGCCCGCGCTCGGAGACCTTCCCCACAATTTTGACAGTCAGGAATTTGTTTCCGAAGGTGCTGCCTTCAGCTGCAAGAGTCCCTTGGGAGAGCTCGAGACTGATCAGGGGGTCGTCTGCCACGGCGGGTCGGTCCCTCCCCCTCCTGGAGTCCGGCAGGCGGGCCCCCGTGGTGCTCCTCGCTCCCATCAGCGCCCCCTGGGGCAGGTGCGCAGAGGAACCCATCAGCGCGTCGGCTCCCCCCCTCCTGGAGATAGGCAGACCAGCGCCCCTACAATTCCTCGCTCCTATCTGCGCCCCGGGGGCAGGGCCTTGGTGGAGGCCGAGGATGCGCCCGATAGCGCGCCCACTCCTGGCAACTGCCTTCCGGCGGCAGTTGGGGGCATAGATAGTCAGGGGATCATATCGGAACGCGCAGCCTTCAGCTGCAGCAGTCCTCTGGGAGAGCCACGGGCTGAACAGGTGGTCGTTCGCAGCAGCGCGTCGGCCCCTTCCCCTCCTGGAGAGGCAAGCAGGCGTTCCCGCGGCCCCTCACTCCTATCAGCGTCCCTTGGGCAGCGTCGTTGTGGAGGCGGAAGGTGCGGCCGAAATGGTGCGCCGCCCTGGCGGCAGTATCGTGGCGACAGTTGGGAACTCTGCAGAGGGCGCGCCCGCGTTTGGATGCGTTCCCCGCAAAGTTGAGAGTCAGGGGATCATATCGGAACGTGCAGCCTTCAGCTGCAGCAGTCATCTGGGAGAGCCACAGGCTGAAAAAGGTGGTCGTTCGCAGCGGCGTGTTCGCCCTTTCCCTTCCTGGGGATAGGTCAGCAGGCGTTCCTACAGCTCCTCACTCTTATCAGCGCCCCCCTGGGAAGTGTCGTTGTAGACGCAGAAGATGCGAGCGACATTGTGCTCCCTCCTGGCAGCTGTATCGCGGCGACAGTTGGGGGTGCTCCGGTGGGCGCGCCCGCGTTCGGAGACCTTCCTCGCAAAATAGATCGTCAGGAGTTCGTGTCGGAACGTGCAGCCTTCAGCTGCAACAGTCCTCTGGGAAGTCTACAGGTGGTCGTCTCCCACGGCGCGCCAGTCCTTTCCCCTCCCCGAGATATGCAAGCTGGCTTTCCTACACCTCCTCACTCCTATCAGTGCTCCGGGGGCAGAGTCTTGGTGGAGGCCGAAGATGCGCCCGAAATGGCGCCCACTCCTTGCAACGATATCGCGTCGGCAGTTCGGAATGTTGCAGAGGGCGCGCCCGAAAACTGAGACCCGCCACGCGTGACAGAAAATCAGGAAATCGTAAATCCAAGAGCGGCCGTCAGTTGCTACAGTTTTCACGTCGCGGGTGTGAACGAAGGTGTGGCTGAGAGTGACCCAGGACATTCACGACTAGAGGGCTCGCCTGACTCGTGGATGCGCGCGCGGGCCGCAGACGGGCGCGTCTTCGCGATCGGCGCAGACGCTCTGGCCGACGCCTCCGAGGCCATCCCCGTGGCCGACGGCCGATGCGGAGCCCGCTACCTGGAGAGCCCGGGGCTGTCGTTGCACCTGTCGAGGGTGAGGCCCGGCGACCCCCCGCTTTGACTCCGCCCGTCGCCGCCCCGGGTGCCTTCGACGACCCCTCGCTGGGGAAAACGGACGGGCCAGCCCTGCAGAGGCAGGACGTCGAGGCAATCCGCCAGCTTGTCGAGAGAAGTCCCTTCGCGTCCATTCGCCCTCCTTCCCCTGTCAGCGAATCAGCGGACAGCGAACCGCAGCCGCTCCCTCTCGATGCCCAGGCCTCGTCGGGGCAGGCGACTTCCGCCCCGGCGAAAGAAACGGTGTCTGAGAACGTGCCTGCGCCCGGTGCGACCCGCAGCACTCCCGCATCTGGCGATAGTCTCGCGTTGTCATATGGGGGCGCGCCCGTGAACGAGGGCGGGCGCAGGTCCGAAGGCGGGCGCCGGCGAGAGGGGCTTGTCCCCGCGTGCCGCAGTGCAGCGTTCCTTTCTGCCCCAACTGCCGGAGGCGACCCGGCCCCTGCCTGGCGGCCAACCGCGCGGCCCGCGCCGACCCGCATGGCCCCGCCAGGCGTCCCTGCCCCAGTGGCCGCCGTGCCGCGCGAAGCCATGGGCGACTCTGGCGGCGGGCCCAACCAGTCGGAGCCGTCGCAGAGTAGCGAGCAGAATGCGGAGCAGGAGCCGGAAAAGCCCGATGGGCAGGAGTGGCCCACCGCTCACGGGGAGGGCGCGGAAGTGGCGCCAGCGCAGGCGTTGGAGCATGGGCATGAGCAGGAACAGGCAACCACCCACCGCCACGCTCCCATGGCTGGCGCTCCCCACCCTGGCCCCTCCCTCCCTGGCAATGGCGCGAACTCGAGCGCCGAGGAGCGACGGCAGCGCGGCCGAAACTTTCTTTTAGCGCGTCTGCCAGGCAGCGGGTGGACGCCCCGCCGGGCCTCTGCGACTGGCGACTTTCCAGTCTCTCCGCCGCCCCCGGGTCGAAACCTGGCCCCTGGCGACGCTGGCCCTGGCGGGTCTGGCGGGCGGCAGGCGACGGGCGACGGGCGCAGCGGCGGCAGCCGCAGCAGAAGCAGAAGCAGCAGCAGCAGCAGCCGCCGCGCCAAGGGCCAGCCGCTGACCACCCCGCCATGGGAAGCGAGGCCCGCCGCGCGCCAGTGGCCGGAACCCTTTGACCCCGACGCGCGACAGCAGTTGTATAACATCGAAATCAGCGGCATCCAGTGGCCCCCCCCCGGGGAGACCCTTGGCAAGACGATGATGCGGCTTCGAGTCGCTCTGGGTGCGATGTTCGCAGGCGCCTGGGGCGCGTTCGCCGCGCAGCGCGTCGAATGCGCGCTCGACCCGCTACGGCGCGACCAGCAAACTTGCGTCGACTTCCCGTGCTCCTTCCGCAGCCACAATTGCGATGTGCGGGCCATGAACGACGCGCTGGACCTCGGCGTTGACTGGGTTCAGCTGCGACAGCGATGCCGCAGTCGCAGCGGCGGCGCGGGCAAGGGGCGCCAGGTGGCGAAGGGCCACGCTGGCAGCCGCGCTCCCAGGAAGGGCAAGAAGCAGTGGAAGGTCGTCAGCTCTAGCACTGCGGGCGCGCCCGCCCTTGTCTCGCCCTAGTCGCAGCCCGCCGCGCCCGTTCGCTGAGGTCGCCGTGGCTTCTTTGCAGAAAGTGCAGCCTTCAGCTGCTTCCCGGCTTCCTGGTATGCCGCGCAACAGTGGGCCACGCAGGCGGTGGGCGCCATGCCGCCCCTGCTCGGGGGGCGGGCCCCGCAGCAGACAGGGTGCAGGCGGGGCGGCATCCATAGCGGCGACGGGTGAGGCGACAAGCGCTCCCGCACATGGCGGTGTTCCATCTGTGCTCGGCAAGCCAGTTGCCTTCAGCCATTTCCTGGTAGCGCTTTCTGCCCAGCACCCGCTGCCCCCCCGCCCTTGGGCCCCTGGCGGCTGCCCGCTGACGGTGCCAGAGCGTGGGCTGCCGCTGGGGCCGTGGTCCACCTGTTCTATTTGGCCCTTGGCCTCGCTGTAGTTGTTTTCGCCGCCCTCGGCGCCCTCCACTCCCCGCGCCTTCAGGCAGTTGCCCGGCTCCGAGCTGCTCCGCCCCCCACGCAAAGACGGCGCTGCCGCGCTCCGTCCTGGCCCCCCCCTCCTCAGGCAGCCGGGCCCGCAGCGGCCCTGTTGGCCCTGGTTTCCTGCCCCCCCCGTGCCCCGCGTGCTCAACTTCCTCGTTGGCGCATGGGGCCCCCGAGTGAACGTGGTCCAGGCTGTGCTCTCCGGGCCGTCGGCCGACTGCGTTGACTACGTCCGCGGTTTCCTGGCGGCGGTGTCCACGGTACTTTCGTGTTCGCTCGACCTCGTGCTTGAGGCGTGCCCTTGCCCAGTTCCTGGTCAATTCTCCTCAGTCGTCGTCGATCTTGTTCGGGGGTTCGCGTGGTTTCTTCAGGAGTGAGTGTGCGACTTCGGTGGCGCCACTCGTACTGGTTCCTGGTCAGACACGTATTCCTGGCCATCGGTGTCAGTGCCCCTCCTGGAGTGTATTGCAAGCGAGCTGCCCCCATCAGGGGCTGGGTGCATGGATCTCTCGCGTGGTTCATCCTACGTCTAGTCCTCGCCCTCAGCGGCCACTTGTCAGGCCGGCGACAGTTGCGCTGTGACCTCCGGCCTCCGGTCGTAGCACGACCTTTCCGACGCCGCGCGGGTGCCCGCTTGCGGTCGCGACCAGAAAGTAACCCCACCAGCCCATCCAGAAACGATGCCCAGAGGAAGTGCCTCGATCACGGAAGTGGGCAGCACACAGAGGAAGGGTCCCCCAGTAGAGGCTTCTTGGAGCGTCTCGGGGGCCTCTTGGCGGTCCCGGACGCCTCTTAGAGCGTCTTGTGTACCTCGGAGAACTTCTTGGGGCCTTTTGGGGGTCTCTTGGGGGCTTCTTGGAGGCCTCAGGGGCGGCTGTTGGGGCCTACTGTGGCCTCCTCGGCGACTCTTGGGACCCTCGTGAAGCGCTCTTGGGAGCCTTCTTTGGAGCGTTCTTGGAGCCCTCTTGGGCCATCCTGGGGGAGCTCTTTGGCCACTTGGAGCCGTCATGAAGCGGTCTTGGGGCTTCTTGGAGGATCGTGGGAGCCATCTTGACGCATCTTGGGATATCTTGAGCAATCTTGGAGGTCATCTTGGGCTCTCCCAGGCGCTCTTGGAGTCATCTGAAGCAGTGCCCCCCCCCAGGAGGCCCAAATGTGGCCAAAACTTCGGTTAAATCAATGACTTGGCATTCTCGCTGAGGCCTCTTGGAGCGTCTCGGGTGCCTCTCGGGTGTCTCTTGGGGCCTCGTGGGGGTCTCTTGGGAGCCTCTTAGGGGTATCTTGGGGGTCTCTTGGGGGTTCCTTTGGGCCACATGGGGCCATCTTTGGGCCATCTTGGGGCCCCTTGGGGCCTCCTGGGCGCCTCTTGGAACCATCTTGGAGGAGATCGATCAAAGAAGGGGGGGCCCCTAATTAGGGTCGCCCTCCCAGAAGGCCAACATGGGGCCAAAACCTTAGTAACACCAGTGATTTTGGCTTCATCGCCGAGGCCGTTTCGGACGCTCCAGCGCGTCACGACACCCCCCGTCCAGGTCCAGGGGAGGGGGTCGGGGGAGGGGGGGAGGGGTAAACCCCTCCCCGAAGGGGAAGCAGGAGGGGTAACAGAGGAAACACTCTAGACCACCGACGCCCAAAGGGCTGGTGGGATTCGATCCGATTCGATTTCGATTTCCTGGGGGTCCGACGTGGCCCAGTGCTTACGTTGCGCAGTTGTGTATCCAGGCGCAGCCGATCCGACTCGATTTTGATTCCGTCCCGATGCGTCCTGATCCGATGCGCATTTCGATTCGATTCGATCTACCGTGTCGGTGCTGACTGATCCTGGCAACGCTCGGGGGGGATACGGTTGGGCTGGCTGCGCTACCCTGGGAGTTCCTGGGAAGCCCCGGCAATCCCCGGGAATCCCTGGAACTCCTTGGGAATCCCCGGGAGTCTCCGGGAATCCCCAGGAATGAACAACTGGTGGTCGGGGCCCTTACACCCACGCAACTCCTTATTTCTCAGAGGTGCATGAGCCTTGGAGCACCCCACCGCGTGCTGAAGGCAGGGTGATGGATATATACATATACCCAGGGTCCAGGCCAGGGGTCCCTAGGGCAAACTCTGGATCTCCATGCCGGTGGCAGGGCACCTGCCCCCTCGAAGACGCGCCAGGAGGGGCCCCAAAACCACCGCGATGGCCCAAGAGGGATTCGACTCGTTGAAGCACCGCTCCAAGACGCACGAGATGGTCCCAGGACGCGCCAAGAAACTGACCAAGACGCCTCCAAAAGCCCTCCAGAGAGCGGCCTGGCAGGCCAAAATCATTGTTCTTTGTTGTTTTTCCAGGTTTTTTGATTTCTCACGATTTCGGGCTTCTGACGAACTAAAACGGACCAAGAGGTCCCCAAGAACCTCCAAGACGGCCCAAGAGGAAGGCCCCGAACAGAGCCCCTAGACGGCCCAAAAGGGCACCAATACGGCCCGAGAGGGCCTCAAGATAGCCCAAGAGAGCCCCAATGTAGCCCGAAGAGGGGCCTAAGAGGGGGAGGGGGCACGCGAACCGACAATTCGAGCTTTCCGCCCCAAGAGGACCCCAGGAGGCCTCAAGAGGCCCCCAGGGGGCCTGGAAAGGCCCCCCAGACGCCCCAGAAGGGCCTCAAAACGGCGTCTCTTGGAGTGCTCTTGTGTTGCTGGTTTTTCAGACCGTCTTGGAGGTCTCTTTGGGCCATCTTTGGACGCTCGTCCACGTGTGGACTCATAGGGATTTTTGGAACCTTCTTCGGGACCGGAGTTTTTTTGTTCGGAACTCGAGGGGCAGTTTGGCCGTCTTGGGGCGTTCTTTCGCTGTTTGGCTCTTCGGAGGCCGTGTTGGACGCATGTCGGGGCCGCCTCGGGACTCTTTTCGGGTCCTATTTGGCTGTGTTGTTGGCTTATGTGACCGTTTTGGAGGCCTGTTTGGGCCATCGCGGGACGCTCGTCCACGTATGGACTCCTAGGGGTTGTGGAGCCTTCTTGTGGGTGCTGCGGGAGATCTCTTGGGAGTTGTTTGTCTGACTTCTAGGGGCCGTGCTGGCCTTCTTGGAGGGTTCTTGCGCTGTCTGGCTCTTCGGAGGCCGTGTTGGAAGTATCTCGGGGCCGCCTTGGGACTCTCTTGGGTTGCTCTTGGGCTGTATTGCTCGTATTTTAGACCATCTTGGACGCCTGTTTGGGCCATCTTCGGATGCTCGTCCACGTGTGGACTCCTTGGGATTTGTGGAGGCTTCTTGGAAGCCTCTGGAGATCTCTTGGGGGTTTCTTTTTTCCAACCATCCTGTGGTGTTGGGTCCTCGTTTTGACGAAACGGTCCCCGCGTTCCTTCTTCCTTCTTCTCCTCGCCCTCCTCCCTCCTGCGTTCGCATGCCTCCCCACCACCCATTTCGGCACACCCCTCACACGTTTCGTGGCCCCATAGGCAGCTCCACCGAAGGCCCCAGTGGCTGCGTTCGCATGCCTCCCCACCACCGGGCACACCCCTCACACGTCGTGGCCCCATAGGGAGCTCCACCGAAGGCCCCAGTGGCTGCGTTCGCACCTCCCCACCACCCATGTCGGCACACCCCTCACACGTTTCGTGGCCCCATAGGGAGCTCCACCGAAGGCCCCAGTGGCTGCGTTCGCATGCCTCCCCACCACCCATTTCGGCACACCCCTCACACGTTTCGTGGCCCCATAGGGAGCTCCACCGAAGGCCCCAGTGGCTGCGTTCGCATGCCTCCCCACCACCCATGTCGGCACACCCCTCACACGTTTCGTGGCCCCATAGGGAGCTCCACCGAAGGCCCCAGTGGCTGCGTTCGCATGCCTCCCCACCACCCATTTCGGCACACCCCTCACACGTTTCGTGGCCCCATAGGGAGCTCCACCGAAGGCCCCAGTGGCTGGGTTCGCATGCCTCCCCACCACCCATTTCGGCACACCCCTCACACGTTTCGTGGCCCCATAGGGAGCTCCACCGAAGGCCCCAGTGGCAGGGTTCGCATGCCTCCCCACCACCCATTTCGGCACACCCCTCACACGTTTCGTGGCCCCATAGGGAGCTCCACCGAAGGCCCCAGTGGCTGCGTTCGCATGCCTCCCCACCACCCATTTCGGCACACCCCTCACACGTTTCGTGGCCCCATAGGGAGCTCCACCGAAGGCCCCAGTGGCTGCGTTCGCATGCCTCCCCACCACCCATTTCGGCACACCCCTCACACGTTTCGTGGCCCCATAGGGAGCTCCACCGAAGGCCCCATGCCTCCCCACCACCCATTTCGGCACACCCCTCACACGTTTCGTGGCCCCATAGGGAGCTCCACCGAAGGCCCCAGTGGCTGCGTTCGCATGCCTCCCCACCACCCATTTCGGCACACCCCTCACACGTTTCGTGGCCCCATAGGGAGCTCCACCGAAGGCCCCAGTGGCTCCCCACCACCCATTTCGGCACACCCCTCACACGTTTCGTGGCCCCATAGGGAGCTCCACCGAAGGCCCCAGTGGCTGCGTTCGCATGCCTCCCCACCACCCATTTCGGCACACCCCTCACACGTTTCGTGGCCCCATAGGGAGCTCCACCGAAGGCCCCAGTGGCAGGGTCCGCATGCCTCCCCACCACCCATTTCGGCACACCCCTCACACGTTTCGTGGCCCCATAGGGAGCTTCACCGAAGGCCCCAGTGGCGCGGTGCATATGAGAAGAGGGGCCTAGTTTGCGTGCCCCCTCCTTCGTTTCATATCCGTGCGGTATTCGCAGCTGCATATGGTTGGGTCCTTCGCCAGGCTAATTTTTCCGCTGATCTCTAGGGTCACTTCTGGTCGTCTTGGAGCGTCCTTGCGTTGTCTGGCTCTTCGGGGGCCGTGTTGGAAACATCTCGGGGCTCTCTTGGGTTGCTATTGGGCTGTAGTGTTGGTTTCTCAAACCTGTCTTGGAGGCCCCAATGGGCCGTCGATTTAGCACCGGCGAGTAAGTTTCGGGCCCCAACCCGTCACAAGGAGGAAGGGGTTGGTGGAAAGAAGTAGATTGAAACAGGACGAAAGTGAGCTGCCACGTACCGTGTCTGCGCACGCCCACACAAGGACGAAGATGAGAGGGAAGCGGTGAGACCAAATGCAGGGGTGAGGCAGGCAACGGAGCACGAGGGAGAGGGACTGATTAGGAACAAAAAGACCATATTGCGGACGAAGGCTCAGCAAACAACACAATGCAGGAGCAGACAACGACAAGCAAGCTGGGATGCGATAGCCACATACTTCTGAGTAAAGTAAGCCGACCAGTCGGAAAGTGAGAAATCAGACATGATCCAGTTTGGACTTCCCAGCGCTTGAAGCTACCACACATATTTTTTAATATGTATATATATGTATATACACCTGTTTATATGTGTATGTATGCATGCATGCATGTATGCCTGTGTGTATGCATACATATATGCATGCATGTATGTATGTAAGCATGCATGTATGTATGTAGGTATGAGTGTAGGTGTGTATGCATGTACGTATATATGCATGCATCTATGCATGTATGTATATATATGTATGCATGCATGTATGTATGTATGTATGTATGTATGTATGTATGTATATACAACTATATGTAGAGGTGTATGTACGTATGTATGTATGTATGTATGTATGTATGTACGTACGTACGTACGTACGTACGTACGTACGTATGCAAGCATGTATGCATGCATGCATGCATGCATGTATGTATGTATGTATATATGTATGTATGTATGCATGCATGCATGTATGTATGTATGTATGTATGCATGTATGTATGTATATGTGCATGCATGCATGTATGTGTCCATGTCTGCATGTCTGTCTGTCTGTCTGTCTGTCTGTCTGTATGCATGCATGCATGCATGCATGCATGTATGTATGTATGTATGTATGTATGTATGTGCGAATGTGTGAATATATGTATGTGTTTTAGCAGTCATGTATGTATGTATATATGTATGTATGTATGTATGTATGTATGTATGTATGCCTGTGTGCTTGTATGTCTGTATGTCTGTATGTCTGTATGCATGTATGTATGGGCGTCTGTATGTATGTATGCATGTATGTACGCATGTATGTACGTTATATAGTATTAGGTATATGTGTGTATATCGGAGGTTGGGGGGTGAATCCGATGTGAAACGTAGACCCCCCCTACTGGGAAATCGATTTTGGTTTCGGGGTCGTGTCGTGCGTGCCGTGCGTGTGTGCGGGCGATGCGAAGCTGCGTGGGCGGGCGAGAGGAATCCTCCTGTGGCTGGGCCGCGGCCGGACCAAATGTAACTCTCCCGGCGGCCGGTGCCCCGCGGTGTCCCGCCGATGTCCCGCCGGTGTCCCGAAATTCTCTTGTGGCTGGGCCGCGGCCGGATCAAATGTAACTCCTCCGGCGGCCGGTGGTCCGCGGTGTCCCGCGGTGTCCCGTGGTGTTTTGTGGTGGCCCGTGGTGTCCCGTTGAGTGAGATCGATAGTGAGATCGATAGTGAGACCGATAGTGAGATCGAGAGGTGTCCCGCGGTGTCTCATGGTGTCCCGTGGTGGCCCGTGGTGTCCCGTGGTGTCCCGTTGAGTGAGATCGATAGTGAGATCGATAGTGAGATCGACAAGTGTCCCGTGGTGTCCCATGGTGTCCCGTGGTGTCCCGTGGTGTCCCGTGGTGTCCCGTTGAGTGAGATCGATAGAGAGATCGATAGAGTCAGATGTTGGTTCCCCTCCCTCTTCCCCCCCCAACCTCCTTATCACTTGAAGGGTGGTCGTATAGGTATATGTATATATCTAATGGGGAGGGGTTCTCGGGGGTTCTCGGGGTTCTCGGGTTTTGGACTCGTCGGGGGGCCAGAACGCGTCAAAGGAGGGAAAGGGGGGCGACGATAGGACCTGAGAGACGTCCAAGAGGGCGCTAAGATGGCCCAAGAGCAGACGGCCAAGCTGCCCTCAAAAGGACTCCCACGAGATATAGGTATGGGGAGGGGGTCCCTGGGACCCCAGAGTGCACTTATTTCTCTTCCGGCCGTTTTGGACCTGGCGGGGGGCCAGAGCGCGTCAAAGGAGGGGAAGGGGGGCGACGAGAGGGCCCGAGAGACGTCCAAGAGGGCGCCAAGATGGCCCAGGAGCGCTCCAAGAGAGTCCACGACCGTACAAGAGCGTTGAAACATTTGTCCAACATGGTTTGAAGACAGCCCAAGAGGGCTTCAAGATGGCCAAGATTATTTTCAAAGGACTCCCACGAGGCATTCAGGAGGCGAAACAAGCAGTTTTTGATTCGAAGGGTTTTTGAAGGTCTTTCGTGCTCTCGCTTTGTCGTGCTTCCGACGGTCCAAGGCAGCCCAAGAGGCACCAAAAGAGGGCGCCACGACGGCGCAAGAGAGTCCCAAGACGGCCCAAGAGTGCTCCAAGACGGCCCAAGAGGAGCCCAAGATCGCCCAAGAGTGCCCCAAGACGGCCCCAAGAGGGGCCCAAGAGGGGGAACACGAACCGACAATTCGAGCCTTCCGCCCTAAGAGGCCCCCAGGAGGCCCCATGAGCCCCAAAGAGAGCCCAAGAGGCTCCCTAGATGCCCCCTAGACGACTCACGAGGCCCCAAAGAGGCCCCATGCCCCAAGAGCCCCAAAGAGCGCCCAAGAGGCCCCCTAGAGGCCCCCTGGACGACCCACGAGGCCCTAAGGAGGCCCCCAAAGATGCCCCAAGAGCATCCCAAACGGCCCCCAAGAGGCCTCCAAAACTGCCTTCAAGAGGCTCTCACAAATTCCAAACGAACTTCCAAGAGGCCTCTAACCCACAACCCAGGTACGGTCGCGGGATGGGCCGAAGGCCACTAGATGGTCCATGACCCCCAAGACGGCCTCCAGACGGCCCAAGAGGCCCTCCAAGATGCGCAAGAGGCTTCCAAGAGAGGTCTCCCAACAGAGCTCGAAGAGGCCAACAACCATTTATGTCCCATCGTTTTTTCCATAACAGAATTTGTCGTTTCTGCCTGTTTCGCTTCCCGACGCTGCAAAACGCCCCAAAAGGCTCCGAGGATCGCCCCAAGACGGTCCAATAGGCTTCAAAAGCGCTCCAAGACGGCCTAATAGGCTTCACAAGCGTCGAAGAGGCGTCCAAGACGGCCTGGGAGGGCCCAAACCGCGGTCCAGGAACGGGAACGTGAACCGAGAACCCGAGACCTTAACCCCAGGAGACCCCCAGGAGGCTTCAAGAGGTCTCCAAGAAGCCCCAAGAGAGGCCCCGAGGGCACTTGAGAAAAGCGGGAATTCCAGCAGTTCTTTTGTAAGAGTTCGCTTGGCAGCTTCGCTACGCTTGCGAAAAAAGGACATATCAGATTTCCTCCTCTTCTTCCTCCTCCAGTTCCTCCTCCTCTGCGGCCTCCTCCACCCTCTCCAACTCCTCCTCCTCCTCCCCCAGGGAACGCCTTCACCTCCCCTTCTCCTCCCTCTTCCTCCGGCTACGTCCAGCCGCGGCGAATAAAAGGGCACCCGAAGTGCCTTTTGGGCATGCCTTAGGCCGTCGTTGGTGGACCGTAGGAAGTCTTGGAAGTCACTTGGGCCGTCTTCGTGGTTCTTGGAAACCCAGGAGAAGAAGCGTCATGGAATAGGGATCCTCATGGGTTCGACCATCCAGCCTAGCTAGAACTTGAGCGCGCGCGAAGCGCGCGATGGCTCTAGTGTGTATATATATACATAAATATATACACACGTACATTCTGAGAACCAGTTGGTGTCATGCCGGATCCAGAATTGATAGGGCGACGTCTTTATCCATTGTTTCTCATCGTCTCCTTTTTTTCCACTGTTTCCCTTTGTCCCCCATTTCCCCCCGTTGTTTTCAATGGTTGTCCGTATATATCCCTATCCCTATGTGTATTCCTATGCCTATTCCCATTGTCTCCCATTTTCTCCCATGGTCTCTGACTTTCAATCGTGGCTGCCCATCGTGACCCCTCACCGCGGCCATATAAGTGCGTGAAGCTGTTGGAATCCAGATTTTTTCTTTGTGTATGACGTATTTTCTGGGGTCGTGGGTCTGGGAATAAGTCAGAGCCCCTCGTTTCCAACACGTTTCGTGGGGGCCAGGAGCCTTGTCGAAGAACTCAAACCCTGTTGCAGCGGCAGGAAGCAGTTGGATCATACTTGTTTGGACACGTACACCGCTTTCTACGCCGTTTAGGACGTGTTATGTGATGGATCACAGGCCAGAGGCCAGTCAAACAGGAGAGGGTGGGTGGGTGAGTGGGTGGGTGGGTGGGTGGGTGGGTGGGGACGAGGATTTTCTTTCAGTTCGACTGGATGTGTGCATGGCCCTGTCGCTTCCTGAACTGGCTGCAGCCATCTTTCATCTTCAGGCTCACTCGCAGGATTCGCTGCTCCTGTTCGGCTGATGGCGACCAACTTCCCAACTGACCAGGCCATTGTCGTCGGCGGCGGTCTGGCTGGCGTCTCAGCTGCCAACACCATTGTCGAGTGCGGCGGACGCGTAGTGCTGCTTGACAAGTCGTCCTTCTGCGGAGGCAATTCTACGAAGGCAGCCAGCGGGATCAACGGATACGATGGAGGAGCAGGATCAGGATCAGGACAGGAGCAGGATGAGGAGTGGGAGGAGGAATGATACACAGGAGTACTAGGAGGAAGGGCGATAAGGAGAAGACCACCCCGCCGCTCTTCCCCCCGTCGCCATCCCTCCCTCCGCCTTGCCCACCCCTCCCCCACGAAGGCGACCAGCGGGATCAACGGTTCCGACACGAAGTCGCAGAGGGCGAAGGGCATCCAGGACAGCAAGGACCTTTGGGGGGACCGAAGTGGTCTGGCTGCCCTCCCCCCGCCTCCTCCGCCGCCGGTCCGGAAGCTCCCGTTCGGAATTCCCCCCCCCCTCCCCCCGCAAAGGGGCCCTCCGAAGCGGCCAGGTGGTGTGCCCACGAGCGTGGCCCCTGCCTCTGGCGAGGTGCCTTCCCCCGCCGCCCGAGCTTGTCGGAGCCGTCCCTCCCTCTCCGCCCTTGTCTCTCCCTGGCTCCCCAGACCCTCCCCCGCGTCGTGAACAGAAAATCACGACGGGAGGTTCTTCGCCATTTTCGGCCTCCTGGGGCCCTTCCCGGGCCTCGGGAGCGTCAACAAAACGACTGGGGAGGAAAAACCGGTCCCGGGGAAGGGGTCCAGACCTCTGGGGGTCGACGTTCTCAGACCCCCGATGTCATGATTCCCAACCATCCTGTGGTGTTGGGTCCTCGTTTTGAAGAAACGGTCCCCGCGTTCTCCCCTCCTCCTTTGCCCCCTCCTCCTCTCCACCGTCCGCATGCGTCCCGCACACCCAGTACAGCGTTTCGTGGTCCCATAGGGAGCTCCACCGAAGGTCCCAGTGCTACCGTCCGCATGCGTCCCGCGCACCCAGTACAGCGTTTCGTGGCCCCATAGGGAACCCCACCGAAGGTCCCAGTGCTACCGTCCGCATGCGTCCCGCACACCCAGTACAGCGTTTCGTGGCCCCATAGGGAGCTCCACCGACGGTTCCAGTGCTACCGTCCGCATGCGTCCCGCACACCCAGTAGCGTTTCGTGGCCCTCCCCCTCCTCCCTGCGTTTCACCCACCCAGTACAGCGTTTCGTGGCCCCATAGGGAACCCCACCGAAGGTCCCAGTGCTACCGTCCGCATGCGTCCGCACACCCAGTACAGCGTTTCGTGGCCCATAGGGAGCTCCACCGACGGTCCCAGTGCTACCGTCCGCATGCGTCCCGCACACCCAGTACAGCGTTTCGTGGCCCTCCTCCCGCTCTTCCTGCGTTTCACCCACCCAGTACAGCGTTTCGTGGCCCCATAGGGAACCCCACCGAAGGTCCCAGTGCTACCGTCCGCATGCGTCCCGCACACCCAGTACAGCGTTTCGTGGCCCCATAGGGAGCTCCACCGAAGGTCCAAGTGCTACCGTCCGCATGCGTCCCGCACACACCCAATACAGCGTTTCGTGGCCCTCCTCCCCCTCCTCTCTGCGTTTTATTCATCCAGTACAACATTTCGTGTCACCATAGGGAGCCCCACCGAAGGTCCCAGTGCTGGTCCCAGTGCTACCGTCCGCATGCGTCCCGCACGCCCAGTACAGCGTTTCGTGGCCCCATAGGGAGCCCCACCAAAGGTCCTAGCGCTACCGTCCGCACGCGTCCCGCACACCCAGTACAGCGTGTCGTGGCCCCATAGGGAGCTCCACCGAAGGCCCCAGTGCCCCCGTCCGCGTGCGTCCCGGAAGCCCAATTTGGCATTTTCACCCACCCAGTGCAGCGTTTCGTGGCCCCATAGGGGGCTTTTGGGAAATGTAATTTGGCATTTTCACCCGCGCAGTGCAGCGTTTCGTAGCCTCATGGCGCTCCACCGAAGCCCCCAGTGGGACCGTCCGCATGCGTCCCGGAAACCCAACTTGGCATTTTCACTCACCCAGTAGAGCGCTTCGTGGCCACATAGGGAGCTCCACCGAAGCCCTCAGTGGGACTGTCCGCATGCGTCCCGGAAACCAATTCGGCACACCACCCACACAGTACAGCGTTCCCCCCCGCCCAGTGCAGCGCTTCGTGGCCCCCTAGGGAGCTTCACCGAAGCAGATATTCACAATTACGGTACCCACAACTGCATATGGTTGGGACCTTCGCCAGGATAATTTTTTCACTGCGTTGATCCCCCGAGGTCTCGACCTCTTTCCCGGGACCAGCTTGTCATCCCGAGTCGTTTTTTGACGGTCTTGAGGCCAGGCAAGGGCCCCCCGAGGCCGAAAATGGTGAAAAACCTCGTGTCGTGATTTTTTCCTTGGAGGAGGAGGAGGAGGAGGAGGAGGAGGAGGAGGAGGAGAAGGAGGAGGAGGAGGAGGGAGGAGGAGGGGGGGAGGAGGAGGAGGAGGAGGAGGAGGAGGAGGAGGAGGAGGAGGAGGAGGAGGAGGAGGAGGAGGAGGAGGAGGAGGAGGAGGAGGAGGAGGAGGAGGAGGAGGAGGAGGAGGAGGAGGAGGAGGAGGAGGAGGAGGAGAGGGAGGAGAGGGAGGAGAGGGAGGGGAGGAGAGGGAGGAGAGGAGGAGAGGGAGGAGAGGGAGGAGAGGGAGGAGGGAGAGAGGGAGGAGAGGGAGGAGAGGGAGGGAGGAGAGGGAGGAGAGGGAGGAGAGGGAGGAGGAGAGGAGGGAGAGGGAGGGAGAGGGAGGAGAGGAGGAGAGGGAGGAGAGGAGGAGAGGAGGGAGGAGAGGAGGGAGGGAGGGAGGAGGAGGAGAGGAGGAGAGGGAGGAGAGGGAGGAGAGGGAGCAGAGGGAGCAGAGGGAGCAGAGGGAGCAGGAGGAAGAGAGGAGAGGGAAGGAGAGGGAGGAGAGGGAGGAGAGGGAGGAGAGGGAGGAGGAGGAGGAGAGGGGAGGAGAGGGAGGAGAGGGAGGAGGGGAGGAGGGGGAGGAGGGGGAGGAGGGGGAGGAGGGGGAGGAGGGGGAGGAGGGGGAGGAGGGAGAAGGGGGAGGAGAGGGAGGAGAGGAGGGAGGGGAGGAGGGGGAGGAGGGGGAGGAGGGGGAGGAGGGGGAGGAGGGGGAGGAGGAGGGGAGGAGGGGGAGGAGGGGAGGAGGGGAGGGGGGGAGGAGGGGGAGGAGGGGGAGGAGAGGGAGGGGGAGGAGGGGGAGGAGGAGGAGGAAGAAGAAACATAATAGTAATAACAATAATAATACGAATAATAAGAATACTAAGAATATTAAGACTACTAAGAATAATACTACTACTACTACTAATAATAAGAATATCCATAACAATAAGAATATTAGTATTAATAATAATACTACTAGGAATAATAAGAATACTACTAATAGTATTAAGAAGAAGAATACTAATACGAAAAAGAAGACGAATACTAATACTAATAATAATAATACGAACACTAAGAGTACTAATACGACTACCAAGAATAATACGACTACGACGAATAATACGAATACGACGAATAATACGAACACTATTACGAATACTAAGAAGACTGATACGAATACTAATAATACGAATAAGAAGAATAATAATAATACGACGACAGAGAAGATTACTGTTAATACTATTAATAAGAATAAGCAAAATACGACGAATAATAATATTATTAAAAATACTAAGATTAAGACTAATAAGAATACTAGTACTAAGAACAATAATACTAATAAGAACAAGAAGAATACTACTACTCAGAATAAGAATACTAATACTACTAATGCTACTAATAATTACCAGGAGAAGAAGAACACTACTACTAATAAGAATACGAATCATACGAATATTACTAATAATAATGATAATAAAAAGAAGAATCATAATACTAATAATACTATTAATAAGACGATTAATAATACGAATAATAATAATAAGAATAATACGAAGAAGAAGCATACTAAGAATAATAATAATAATAAGAATAATAAACACATAATAATATGAATACTACTAATAATAGGAAGAATAATACGAAGAAGAAGAATAATAATAAGAAGAAGAATAATAAGAATACTAATAAGAAGAAAAAGAAGAATAATAATAATAAGAATAATAATAAGAAGAATAAGAAGAATAAGAATAAAAATAATAATAATAAGAATAAGAATAAGAAAAAGAAGAAGAGGAGGAGGAGGAGGAGGAGGAGGAGGAGGACGCGGGGACGCGTTGCGCGACGATGCCGCTCCAGCGCCCGCGACCGCGGGCGGCGGGCCCCCCCCGCGGCCCGCGGGCCCAGGCCGCGCCAGGCCTCGTCCAGCACCTTGAGGACGAAGCCGAGGTCGGCGGCCCAGTGCTGACGGCCGCGAGGAGGAGGAGGAGGAGGAGGAGGAGGAGGAGGAGGAGGAGGAGGAGGAGGAGGAGGAGGAGGAGCCCTCGACCGCGGGCGGCGGGCCCCCCCCGCGGCCCGCGGGCCCAGGCCGCGCCAGGCCTCGTCCAGCACCTTGAGGACGAAACCCAGGTCGGCGGCCAAGTGCTGACGGCCGCGAGGAGGAGGAGGAGGAGGAGGAGGAGGAGGAGGAGGAGGAGGAGGAGGAGGAGGAGCTCGAGGGGGTCTGGGCTGTGAACAAAGCACGACGTCGGGGGTCTGCTCTCCAGCTTCGGCCCCGGCCGCCGAGCGGCCATCCCACTCTTTCCCGGCCCCTCGGGCGCCCCCCCGCTCCACCCGCGTATACCTTTGTCGCTTGTGGAAGTCGATTGATGGAGAGGAAGCGTGCTGCCAAATAATTTCCAGATGTCTAAAAGATGCTCCAACCATGTCTTCAATGTGTTCACCAACATGTTTAAAACATTTTAGAGCGTGTTTCACACATGTTAAACACATCTTGGATTCAATGATAGGATTGTTAAAGTGTCCTTTGTCATGACATCCACAAACGTATACCCAGACCCCGCGACGTCGTGATTTTCTCGCAGCGTCGAACTCCAGAGGTTTGGACCCCCTCCCCGGGACCGGTTTTTCCTCCTGACCCAGACCCCCTCGGGTATTGAAAAACTCATGACGGGAGGTTTTCGCGAGTTTCGGCCCCTGGGGGCCCCAACCGGGGCCTCGGGACTCTCAAAAAACGACTCGGGAGGAAAAACTGGTCCCGGGGAATAAATCGAGACCTCTGGGGGTCGACGCAACAAAAAAATCATGACGTCGGGGGTCTGGGGGGTCGTTTTTTGACGGTCCCGAGGCCCGGGAAGGGCCCCCGGAGGCCGAAAATGGCGAAGAACCTCCCGCCGTGATTTTTTTGTGTTACGACGCGAGGGGGTCTTTGGGCACGTAGGTGTCCTTCCGTGCGGGACCGACCGACCCAGCGGCAGACATCGCTCGCCGCCCCCTTGCCGCTGGTCCTGTTCCGGGTGAGAGCCGCCGCGCGGCCGGGGTCCGTCCGGGCCCCCGGGGCCTCGGGACAGTGGCCCGGGCGGGACCGGGTTGGAGCGCTGGTCCGGGGTGCTGCACGTCCTCGACTGGGGTCGCAAGAGAAAAACGCAATAAAATGAAACCATGGGCGTTCCGCGCGGATTTCCCATCAACATAAACATAAAGAAAAAAACGCCATAAACATAAACGTAAACTTGCGCTCGGCGCTGGGCCCCCCAGCGGCGCCTCGGGGGCCGCCCCTGGCGCGCTCCGCGCGCCAGGGAGGGGGGTCCAGCGCAGATGCGAGAAATCCGCGCGGAGCGCCAAAAGTTTAGGCTGGTGGCGTTTTTTCTTCTTCTACGGAGGCCTCCAGAGGCCTCCAGAACGTCCCAAGACCTCGATCGATTCCCGATCCCCCTCAGGCTCGATCCTCCTCGATCCTGGATCCTCTCGGGGTATCATTCGGAGTCCCACAGAGGAGCTTTTCACCTCGGACACGCTGAAGGGCGGGGCCAAGAAGCCCGAGTTGGTCGAGGTGCTCTGCGGCAACAGCGGCGCGGACGTGGAGTGGCTGATGGACGTGTCGGAATGGCAAATTTGGCCTCGGCTCGGCTACTAGGCCTCGGTCCTCGAGGTTCGAGAATCAATCATCATTATGTGTTGTAAGCCCTTTTTGGGCTTTCGCGAGCCTGGACCCCCGGGGACCTCTGGGGATGGACGCCTCCAGAGACTTTCGGAGACCTCTGATACTAAGCTGTTCCCAAGTAGTGTGAAGGTCTCGATGTCCCTTGCACCAGTGGTATTAAACCCAGTCCGCGATGTGTTAGCAGCGGGTATTGTTGATTTTCCTCTGAGCATGGGGCTCTGGCTGGAACGGCCATTCCACACGCAGACACTGGCAGTTCTGGTGGGATTTGCTGGCGCATCGAGGGCGTCCCTCCTCCTGGCTTGTAGAAGCTCTTTCTGGATGCGCTGCTGTGGATGTCCTCTTTCTCTTGCATTCGTAGTCAGTATCACCTTTTCCTCCTCCTCCTCCTCCTCTTTCCTCCTCGTCTCCTTCGTCCTCCTGTCTCGCAGCACGTTTTCTGCTTTACAGTCGGGCGCTCGATGTTCTGCTTCACAGTCGTGATGCGCCATGTTTTCCTCTTCTCTTTTCGTAATTCCCGCACAGTTGCCCATGGCTCGCTCTCCTGCCCGCGCGTCTCTCCGGATGCTCGGCTCTGTGGTCGTGGTGCTGCCGAAGGAGACGGGCCCTCCCCGAGTGAGACAGGCCTCAGACCCCAGGGCTCTGCCCGGGAGCGGGTCGTCATCCCGAGCCCCCGCGGACGGCGAGAATCTCAGGGCCCTTCTTCCTCCAGGAACCGCTTCCTTGCTGTTTCTCACCCTCGCCCTCCTCGCTTGATGCTGATGGTGGTGGTGATTATGCTGTTGCTGCTGTTGCTACTGCTGCTGCTGACGGCGACGACGATGATGATGAGGATGATGCTGATGCTGCTGCTGCTGCTGAAGATGAGGAAGATGCTGCCGCTGCTGCTGACGACGATCACGAAGATGATGCGGTCGATGATGATGGTGGTGATGATGACGACGATGATGCTGATGATGATGACTGTAATGACCATCATCATGGTAATCATGATGGTCATCATCATGATGCTGATGATGATGCTGTTAACTGTGAGTGTACACTGACAATGGTGATGAGGATGACGATTATGATGCTGATTGTGCTGAATGTGATGATGATGATGCTGGTGCTGATGATGATAATCATGACGGTTGTGGTGATGCCGACGATGATGATGATTACGATGATGACGACGACGATTATGATGTTGCAGATGATGATGATGATGATGATGATGATGATGATGATGAGAATGATGATGACAATGATGATGATGACGACGATGATGCTGATGCTGCCGATGATGATGCTGATGATGATGGTGGTGATGCTGTTGCTGAGCTTTCTGGTATTACGCACAATGGTAATGATGGTGATGATAATGTCGATGATAATCATGGTGATGATAATGCTGGTGATGATGATACTGATGGTGATGATACTGATGATAAGGCTGTTGATGATAATGATGACGATACTGATGCTGCTGATGAGGATGATAATGGTGATGATGATGGTGATGCCGATGAAGATGACGATGACGATGATGATGCTGACGATGACGATGACGATGACGATGATGCTGCTGATGATGCTGATGCTGATGCTGGTGCTGATGGTGGTGATGATGATGGCGATGATGATGACGATAATAATGGCGATGAAGATAATGATGCTGCTGATGATGATGATGATGACGATGAAGATGATGATAATGATGATGATGATGATGATGATACTGATGATGATGCTGCTGATGATGATGACGATCATGATAATGATGATGCTGATGATGCTGATGATGATGCTGCTGATGATGATGCTGATGATGCTGATGCCTATGATGATGCTGATGATGATGATGGTGGTGATGATGGTGATGGTGATGATGATGGTGATGATGATGACGATGACGATGACGATGACGATGACGATGACGATGATGATGATGATGATGATGATGATGATGAGGATGAGGATGAGGATGAGGATGAGGATGATGATGATGATGATGATGATGATGATGATGATGATGATGATGATGTGATGATGATGATGATGAATGCTGATGTTGATGATGATGATGATGATGATGATGCTGATGATGATGATGATGATGATGATGATGATGATGATGATGATGAGGAGGAGGAGGAGGAGGAGGAGGAGGAGGAGGAGGAGGACGAGGACCTATCCATCACCCAGATACCCGTTCTCGTCCTCATCCTCGCCCCCACTGTCTGAGTGCCTGCAAGTGCCTGGCCCCCAGGACTCGTTCGATCTGGACCTGTCGCTGCTGGCGCGGCTCGGCGGCCACTCGGCACCAAGGACGCACCGTGGGGCCGAGCGGCTCCTTGTGGATGAACGGATCCTCCCCCGTTGTTGGAGGTGGAGGAGGTGGAGCTGGAGGTGGAGGAGGAGGAGGACCAGTCTCATACCAAGGCGCATCAACGATGCTGCCATGAACTCTCCCTCCAAGTTTCCTCTTCATAGGCCCCTACAAGTATGTATTTTCATTGCGGGAAGTGCCCCGTTGAAAGACGATAGTCCGATTGCGAAAGAATTCCATTCCAGGGATTTCAACGCCGCGAATCAACGTGACTGTTGCGTCCTGAGAACCCAAAGCCGTGCCAGGACACGAATCCTAGGAATGAAGCTTCGCGAAGCAACGTGATTGCTCGTCCTGACAATCCTAAATTGTGCCAGCACGCCGCTCGTGGGATTTCAACTATACGAAGCCTTGAGTCGGTTGTAAGCTTTTACGCTGAATGTGCGCGGCACTAGGGCGAGAACCACTTCCTTGGACTTTTGCGAACCTGTACGACGAATGTGCGTTGCGCCAAGGCGAGAGCCACATTCTGAAAATGGCCCACCCTTCATCCGTGAAGCTGCTGCAACCTTTTAGGACGCATGTGCGCCGCGCTCCAGAATTTGTTCCAACATCCGAGCTGCATAATCATACATGGTAAGGAAGTCTCAGGCGAAACGCCCAGCCAGCCTTGCCGGCACGTCTGGGGTTAGACAGAGGATTTAGTTATACGGAACATGAATCGAGGAGGAGGAGGAGGAGGAGGGGGAGGAGGAGGAGGACGAGGAGGAGCAGGAGGAGGAGGAGGAGGAGGAGGAGGAGGAGGGAAGCATGGCCTTTTCCGTCCCTCTGGTCCCCCATAGGTGTCTTGCAATGGTGGCAGCCAGCCGGCTTGGGCGTGTTGCAAGGAGGGAGGAGGAGAAGGAGGAGGAGGAAGAACAGTGTAGATCCAAGACGCATCAACTATGTTGCAATGAACCCTCCCTCCAAGTTTCTTCTTCATATGTTCCTACAAATATGCATTTTCATTGCGGGAAAGGTCCCATCGGAAGACAACCGTGTGAGAATCTTTATGATTAAATCGCGCTAGACCGCCACTCCTGGGACTCAGCTCCGCGAGTCAACGTGCACTGCGTCCCGAGAATCCTCAAACGTGCCAGGGCACCAATTCTGGAACCTGAACACCGCACAACAACGTGACGGTTGCGTCCTGAGGCTCCTAAATCATGCAATACCATCGCTCCTGGGACTTCAAACATGCGAATCCTTGAAGCGGTTGCTAGCTTTTGAGACGAATGCGCGGCGCTGAGTCAAGAGCCGCATTTTGAACACCAGCCGCCTTCCATCCGTGCAACTATTGCGAGCTTTATATTGAGGAGTGTGCGCAGCGATCAGGCGAGATCCACATTTTGAAAACGACCCGCCCTCCATCTTTGAAGCTGCTGCAAACTGACAACTTCCGGGTGCTTAGTTGTGAGGAATTCTCAAGCGAAATTTCTGGCCCTCCCTACCGACACCTCAAGTGGTGCGACAGGGAGCTGATATTCGTGGGGAAAAAGGATGGAGTAGGCGTAGGAGAAGGAGGAGGAGGTGGAGGTGGAGGAGGAGAAAGGAGGAGGAAGAGGTGGAGGATGGGGGGGAGAAAGGAGGAGGAGGTGGAGGAGGTTGAGGAGGAGGAGGTGGAGGAGGAGGAGGAGGAGGTAGGAGGAGGAGGATGAGGAGGAAGTTGGGAGAGGAGGAGGGGGGAGGGAGGGAGGGATGGAGGGAGCGAGGGAGGAGGAGCAGGAGGAGGGGGAGGAGTAGAATGAGGAGGAGGAGGTGGAGGAGGAGGAGGAGGAGGAGGAAGAAGGGGAGCAGGAGGAAATGGAGGCGGGGCAAGGGGTGACTCGGGGGGGGATGGGGGAGGAGGAGTTGGATGATGAGGAGGAGGAGGACATGTGTAATCCCAAAACTCATCAACGATATCACAATCAATCCTCCCTCCAGGTTCCTTCTTCATAGGCCCCTGCAAGGGTTCAGTTCCATTGAGGGAAGTGCCCTGTTGGAAGGCAGCCGTTTGAAGATCCAGAGCTTTGCCAAATCGCCATTCCTGGGACTTCAACGCCGCACATCACCGGTGCTGGTGCGTCTTTCCGATCGCGAATCGTGCCAGAACCCATTTCCTGGGACTTCGACGCCGCGAATCAGCGTGCCCGTCGCGCCCTGGCATTCCGACATCGCGCTAAAACACCATTTCTGGAACGTGAACCATGATAATCCTTGAACCTGCTGCAAGCTCTTAAGACGAATGTGCGCGGCGCTCAGGAGAGAGTCGCATTTTGGAAAGGAACCGCCCTCCGTCCGTGAAGTTCTTGCAAAGGTTTAGGACGAATGTGCGCGGCGCTGAGGCGAGAGCCACATTTTGAAAACTGCCCGCCCTCTATCCGTGAGTCTCTAGTGAGCTTTCAGGAGGAATGTGCGCGGCGCCAAGGTCAGAGCCGCATTCTGAAAACGGCCCGCCCTCCATCCGTCAAACTCATGCAAATATTTAAGACGAGTGTGCACGGCGCTAAGGCGATGAAAACGGCCCGCTCTCCATCCGCTAAGCTCATGCAAATCTTTAAGACGAATGTGCGCGGCGCTGAGGCGAGAGCCACATTTTGAAACCACCCGTCCTCCATCCGTGAAATCGTTGGTGAGGAATTCTCAGGCGAAACGCCCGGCCCTCCATTTCGACTGGCCTCGGGGTGCGACAGGGAGGAGTTGTTTATGTTAGGAAGAGGGATTAAGGCGGATGAGGGCGATCGAGTTGTGTGATGAGGCGGATGCGGGGATGGGAGGTGGATGGGGTGGCTGGGAATGCTTGATGATGGGGGAGGGGGAGGACGAGGTTGGAGGTGCCCCCCTGCAATCCGATTTCTGCTGCTCACCCATGGAGGTCCCCAGGTCCCTGGAGGTCTCCCGGAGGTCCCCAGAAGCCTCCGGAGGCCCGAAAAGGGTCAAAGACGTCTGGAAATTTCGATCCCCCCTTATCCTCCTCCTCGGTACTCGATTCTTACCTCTTCTTGCTCCCCCTCGATCCTCGACCATCCTCCTCTCTCTCCTCGATCCACGATCCTCGATCTTCGAGCCCCCTCGATTCTCGATTATCCTCATCCTCCTCATTCCGAATCCTCCTCGATTCACGATTCTCGATCCTCCGCCTCCTCCACGATCCTCGGTCTGGCTCCTCGATTCTCGATCCTCGACGCTCCTCCCCCTCCAGCCATCTGCCCGCGCGCTGGCTTTGACGTCGAATTCGACTTCACAGAACTCGGAGAAGGAAGACATACCGACACCGCTGCCCGTCTCTCGTTGCCACGGCTGAATTCGCCTCGAAATCCTGGTCAGGACGCGCTCCAGGAGAGGCCCAGGGAGTGGATCTGCCCCGAAATCCCGATCAGGAGAGCCCGGGAGAGGCCCGGGTAGTCCCTCTCGTTCCCCCCAAACAGGCAGCAGTTTCAAGGAAAACAGATCCCCACCCCTCGTTGCCACTGTTGGATTCGCATCGCAATTCTGGCTCGGACGCGTTCTAGGAGAGGCCTGGGGCGTCGCCGTGTCGGTCTCTTCTTGCTTCTCCCAGGCGCAGTCTCTCTCTCTCTCCCTCTGCCTCCGTCTTGCTTTGAAAGCGAGCTCGACCTCGAGAGAGCAGCACGCATGTCGTCCTACCCTCCCAGACCCCCGACGTCGTGATTTTTCACAACGTCGACCCCAGGAGGTCTGGACCCCTTCCGGGCCCCCCATCCGCCCCCGGGCCCGTTTCTCCCCACCCCACCCGGGCCCCGAGCCCGTCCCCCCCCCCCCCGGGCCCGTCCCTCCCCGGGCCCGTCCCTCCCCCAGGCCCGTCCCTCCCCCTCGGGCCCGTCCCTCCCCCCCCCCCGGGCCCGTCCCTCCCCAGGGCCCGTCCCTCCCCCAGGCCCGTCCCTCCCCGGGCCCGTCACGGAACGCACCCCGCCCTCCCCTGGCCCGTCCCTCCCCAATTACCCAGACCCCCCATGTCGTGATTCTTTCACGACGTCGACCCCCAGAGGTCTGGACCCCTTCCCCAGAACCGTTTTTTTCCGTCCCGAGTCGTTTTTTGAATGGCCCCGGGGCCCGGTAGGGGCCCCCGGAGGCCGAAAATAGCGAAAAACTTCCCGTCGTGAGTCTTGGCATCACAACACGAGGGGGTCTGGGTTCGTCTTGCTTTGAAAGCGAGCTCGACCTCGAGAGAGCAGCACCCTGAGATCCGACGCAGCGAAAAAATCCCCACGTAAGAATCACGCCAGGGGCCCTGGACCCCATCTCTCTGCGTCACCTGCCGAGCCGCACCGATCCGTGAGGGCCCCCAGCCGCCCGCGAGAGGGCCCCAGCGCCCGGCTTGAACAGGCGGAAGTGCCAGGACCCCAGGACACGCAGCTCGTCCTGCCCTATGTCTCGGGGGCGGCAAAGAGGGGGGTGATGACTAGCGGGGGGTGGATATCATGGCGGGGGCCATGATATTTCCCCAGATTTCATGGCGCCTCTTCTTATTTCATTACGTCCCTGGTCCCCCGCTGGGCCGCGCACATGCCGCCGGTCATGATTTGCACCCCCCCTCTTGGACACCTCTCTCTTGGCCGCTCCCGAACATTGCCAGAGGCGGGCTGTTTCTCACTCCCAGGGCTTTTTGAAGGTTGGGGACGGCGTCGGGGCGGTGCGGTGTATACTCGTTGTTCCGTTTCCCAGGAACCAGCGAAAAAGAACCAGCGACAAATGCATATTCTAGGGTCCCGTATGCACCAGGATCCGCTTTCCTGTGCGAATTTCGGTGCAGGGCCGGAACAAGCGTCGGTGTATAGAGTTCGGTTCCCTGTTCCCAGACCCCCGACGTAATGATTTTTTCATTACGTCGACTCCAGAATTCTCGACCCCTTCCCCAGGACCGGTCTGTCATCCTGAGTCGTTTTTTGACGCTCCCGAGGCCCGGGAAGGGCCCTCAGAGGCCGAAAATAGGGAAAAACCTCCCGTGGTGATTTTCTCATGACTCGAGGAGGTCTGGGTATAGAGTTCGGTTCCCTGTTACAGGTTCCCCGGGATGACCATCACCTACGCCCTGATCCAGATGCTCGAGAAGCTCAGCGAGCGCACGGACCTCTCCCGGGGGGCGCCGGCCGCGCACGGACGTCGGCCCCTGGCCGGGGCGTTCTTCGGCCCAGGGCCGGCCCCTGGTCAGGGCCCGGAGGAGGAGGAGCAGGAGGAGGGGGAGGAGGAGCAGGAGGAGGAGGAGGAGGAGCAGGAGGAGGAGGAGGTGGAGGAGGGGGAGGAGGAACAGGAGCAGGAGGAGCAGGAGGAGGAGGAGGAGGAGGAACAGGAGCAGGAGGAGGAGGAGGAGGAGGAGGAGGAGGAGGCCCGAAGTCGGCGGACATCGAACGATTGGCTGTCGTCAGTGGCAGCGATGGGCCTAGGCACCACCGCGCTGTGGCAAGGATCGCGGCGGGGGGCGTCCTGCCATCTTCGGCCTCTTGGGGGGCCCCCACCGGGCCCCGGGGCCGTCGAAAAACGACTCGGGACGGAAAGAAAACGGTATTGGGGATAAGGGGTCCAGACCTCTGGGGGTCGACGTCGTGAAAGAATCACGACGTCGGGGGTCTGGGTAATTGGGGAGGGACGGGCCCGGGGGGGGTGCATCGGCCCGCAATCGCCCATTGTTCGCCACCTCTGCCCAGGAACGAGCGGGCTCGCTACCAGGGGCCCATCGCCGATCTGTCGGCGATGCATCGCCGATTCCAGCTCGATGCTTCTCCCCGTATCGTTACCCCTCATGTCTCGAGTGGAGCACAACTGCAGAATTGATTTACCTCAGAATTGGTTTTCTCGTCGAATCCATGAATGAAGCGTATAATGTTCCTTCTACGAAAATTCTACGAACATTTTTTTCATGGTTTCGGCGAGAGTCAAGTTTGGGGTCAATCAATTCTGTAGTCGATGTTGAACGATCTGACGTCTCGGAAACGGCCGATCGTTCAAGGTTGAACGAACCAGCGCGGTGTCAGAAACCAGCGCCAGGGTCGGCACGACACGGACCTGCCGTGCTCGAATGTCGGAGAGGGGAGATCTTTGAGGATTGGGCCGGTCCGCGCGGTGTCTGCCAAGACATGCGACGTCCCAATTTTTTCAATGCGGGGTCCCTGGAGGTCCCGACCCTTGCCCCAGGACCGGTTTTTCATCCCAAGTCGTTCTTTGGCGGTCCCGAGGCCCGGTGGGGGCCCCCGGAGGCCGAAAACGGCCAAGAGCCTCCTTCGGCGATGGTGGAATAGTTGCGCGTTCTGACCGGTGGACCAGTGGACCAGTGGACTGGTGGACCCGTGGACCGGTGGACTGGGGGACTGGTGGACTGATAGTGGTGGACACGTGGACCGGTGGACCAGTGGACCGGTGGACCGGTGTCGACTGGTGGACGGGTGACCCACCCGTGAACCAGTGGACTGATGGACCGGTGGACCGGTGGACGACTGGTGGACGACCGGTGGCTTGGTGGACAGATGGACCTGTGGACCTGTGGACCCGTGGACCGGTGGACGACGGGTGGACCGGTGAACCGGTGGAGGGACTCGTGCACCAGTGGACCGGCGGACCAGTGGACCAGTGGACAGGTGGACTGGTGGACCGGTGGACCGGTGGACCGGTGGACTGGTGGACAACCGGTGGACGATTGGTGAACGACCGGTGGATTGGTGGACAGATGGGCCAATGGACCGGTGCACTGGTGGACTGGTGGACGACGGGTGGACTGGTGGACCGGTGGAATGGACTGGTGTACTGGTGGACCGGCGGACCGGTGGACCGGTGGTCTGGAGGACTGGTGGACCGGTGGACCGGTGGACTGACAAAAAGACGCAGAGAGATGGGGTCCAGGGTTCCCGGCGTGCTTTCGACGATGTGGCGATTGTTTCGCTACGTCGGATCTCAGGTGTGCCTGTGCATCAGGAGCACAGTTTGCTACGCTTCGGGGCCCATCGGACAGCACGTATTGTCATTTTGTCAGCAGTTCTTGCCCATTCGGCAGCCCTTGCTGTCGAAATGGGCAAGGCGTGCTGTCAAAATGACAAGACTCGTCGTCAGGAGGGTGACGAAGGACAGCCACTCTTGTTCCACTCGCACAGGCGCTGCTGCTGGGCATCGTGCCCATTTCTTCCATCCCCGGAGGACCTGGCGCGCATCATCACCAAGGCGTACGTGAAGGAGCTGCTCACTGACGGGAACGGCCGCTGCGTCGGCACCCTGTACACGAAGGGCGGCGAGACCTTCCGCGAGCACGGCCCGGTGCCGCCCCGGAGGGAGCCCGCCAGGGCAGCAGACGCCGCCGTTTTTTTGTTGCTCCTTCGTCCGTGGCCCCTGGAGGCTGCCCCTCGGGCTTCGGAGCAGGAACACGCGCTGCCGACTGGTTGGGGGGGAGGTCGACCTGCAATGCGAGATGCGTGACGAAAGGCGGAACGGCAGAAGAGGGAGAAGAAGGAGCTTCTCCTCCTCCTCCTCCTCCTCCTCCTCCTCCTCTCTCCTCTCTAGTCCTCCTCCTCCTCCTCCTCCTCCTCCTCCTCCTCCTCGGCGCCGGCCACGGCGCGCGAGCAGTGTGTGAAGCGTGCGCGAGCGCGGATGCCTTCGGCAAGCCGCCTGGGTTCGGACCGCCGGCTCCCACTCGCGAGCTGCGCCGCCCCCAGCTGCGGACAGGAGTGAAGGGGGCGGGCGCAGGCCGGGTCGCGGGGGGGTCGCGGGGGGGTCGCGGGGGGGGTTCGCGGGGTGGGTCGCAGGGGAGGCCACGGGGGGGGGGGACGACGACAACAACAGACAACAACAGGAAAGCAGAAATCGGGTCCCGGAGTCCCCATTCGCCCACTTTCCCAGGGATGGTGCAAGACCGTTCTGCAACAATTGGCGATCCGGGGTCAATGCATGTCGGGGGTTAAGGGCCAGCTCTGAGGAAGGGGTCGAGACGGCCGGGGGGCCCGCGCACCCAACAAAAAGCGGGAGCGCGGTGTGTTTGGGAGGATATCCTGCCCGTCCACAGGTACTCGATATGAGTACTACTCTTCTTTCTCCCCTGTCTACGTCTGGAGCTCGACCGGCGTCTGATCTTCTTGCGCCCGCGAACCAAATAAAACGTCTACATCCTGGAGTTATTCCGATTTTCCTGTGTATGGTCTTGTGTCTTGTACTCCGTTCAAGAATTGATACTTTCGTATGTCGTTTATATTCGCCTCATTTTTGGGTTCTCGAATTGGTGCTCCCCCCTGCAGCGTTGGCCTCATGTCAGGATCGGCGCTTTGCTCCCGTCTTTCAGAGTTGCGCTCTCGCCCCGGCGCGGGCTACACTGCTGGATTGCAGCCTTTCGGCGTCGTCGTCGCCCCCTCGTTTTCCCTCGCCCGCATTCCCCTGGTCTTCCTGTTCCTCCCGCTCCTCTTACTCCTGCTCCTGCTGCTGCTGCTGCTGTTCCTCCTCCTCCTTCTTCCCTGTTGTCTACCCTCTTCATCCTGCTGATCCTCCTTCTTAACTCCGTGCTTATCTGCCACCTCTTCCTCCACCTCCTCCATTGTACACAGCTTCCCTTATTTTGGGAGTTTCAGGTCCAGTGTGACACCCGTCAGCGGATATCGAGAAATCAGCGCAATGAGCAGGGATGGGTGGGAGTGGTAGGATGTCAGATATGGCGCGAGCGCACTTAGCTTGTCCTTGTGCCCCTCTCCTCCCTCCTCACTCCCTCCTCGGTGCCGCTCTCCTTCCTGCCTTCCATCTTCCCCCCGCCTCCCTGCTCCCGCCTTCTGCCTCCCTCCTCCCATCTCCTCCCTCCTCCGTCCCTCCCTCCCCCCTGCCCGCGTGGGGGAGCGCGTGCGCGGGGAGGGGGGTAGGGAGGCGGAAGAGGAGGAGGAGGAGGAGGAGGAGGAGGAGGAGGAGGAGGAGGAGGAGGAGCAGTGTAAACCAAAGACGCATTTGCGATGTTTCAATGCACCCTCCCTCCAAGTTGTCTCTTCATCGTCCATACAAATGGTTATCATGGCGGGCAGTGCTGCATTAGAAGATGCCGTCTAAATATTTTCAATCGTGCCAGAGCACCGTTCCTGTTCCTTCAACACCGCGAATCAACGTGACTGGTGCGCCCTGACAGTCCCAAACCGTGCCCGAACACCTTTCCTGGGACATCAACACTACGAATCAACGTGGCAGTTGCGTCCTGACAGTCCTAAAAGGTGCCAGAAGACCCTGAGACTTTAACCACGCAAACGCTAGAAACGGTGAAACGTGTAAGACGACTGTGCGCGGTGACAAGGCGGAACCAGCATTTTGAAAAGACGCCGCCTTCCATCCTTGAAGCTGCTGCGAACTTTTAAGATGAGTGTACGCGACGTCAAGGCGAGCGCCACATTCGAAATATCACCCGCCCTCCATCAGTGAAACTCTTGTATTTGTCGAGACGACTGTGCGCGGTGCTCAGGCGAGACCAACATTTTGATGGCGGCCAGCCCTCCATCCGCGAAACTGTTGCGAAGAAGTAAGACGAATGTGCGCGGCCCTAAAGAGAGAGAGAGAGAGAGAGAGAGAGAGAAAAAAAAAAGAGAGATCCACATTTTGAAAACCATGCGCCCTCCATCCGTGAAACTGCTGCAACTTTCAAGCTTCAGGATCATGAGTGGCGAGGAAGGCACAGGCGAAACGCCCGGCCCGCCCAACCGACACGTCCGGGGGTGCGACAGGAAGAAACAGGTATCTAAAAGGAAAGGGATGGAGGAAGAGGAGGAAGTAGGAGGGGAAGGAGGGAGGAGGGATGGATGGATGGAGGGAGGGAGTGAGCGAGGAGGAGGAGGAGGAGGAGGAGGAGGAGGAGCAGGAGGAGGATGAGGAGGATAAGGAGGAGGACGAGGAGGAGAAGGAGGAGGAGGAGGAGGAGGAGGAGGAGGAAGAGCCTCGTCGTCGTCGTCGCAGCCGGAGGGAAAGGAAGGCAACCGCGGGCCGACGATGGCCACCAATGGTCGCCAAGGGCCACCGATGGCTGGCTTGGCGGTCGCCTCCAGGTGATCCTGTGCACGGGCGGCTTCGGTGCCGACTTCTCGGCGATC
>CAUYUJ010016338.1:302368-332368 GCA_963575745.1 Prorocentrum cordatum | reverse complement strand
TGCTGCTGCCGCCCCCCCCCTCCTTTTTAGCAGACGCTCTGCGTGTCATTCAGACACTGTTGGTTGTTGGGCAGGGAGGATTTCGAACCGAGTCGGGAGCGCTATAACAATCCTTTGACTCCAGGCAATGGGCGCCAAGACCATTGATTCGAAAGGCTCACGCCGCATCTGCCTGCCCCCGTATTCCGCTCGTTCGTGGCGTTTGCTTTCGAGAGAAAGAGAGAGAGAGAGAGAGAGAGAGAGCACGAGGGGGGGAGGTCCCCCGCCTCCGCCGCTTGCTGTGGCTCCTTCCTTCTCTCGGCGCCCTTCCCTTCTCATCCCACCCCTCTCGTTCCCAGACATGATCGCGTCGTCAAAAAAAATATCCCAGGGCGACCCGACCTAGGAGTAGGAGCGGTAAACGCCGTCCTCCTCTTTCTCCTCATCGTCGTAGTTGTAGCAGTAGCGGTAGTAGTAGTAGTAGTAGTAGTAGTAGTAGTAGTAGTAGTAGTAGTAGTAGTAGTAGTAGTGCCAGAACCGCCGACGCCACGCCGTAAGTGAAGCAGCAGCAGAAGCAGGCAGCAAGTCACCGAGACAGCAGCAAAAGCAAGCAGGCACGGAGATGAGGGCGGGGCACTGGGGAGTTCTTTACATCTACATCTATATCTACACCTACATCTACATCGACACCTACATCTACATCTAGACCTACATCTACATCTACATCTACAGCTACATCTACATCTACACCTGCATCTACATCTACATCTACATCAACAGCGAGACTCACATCTACATCTACATCTACACCTACACCTACACCTACATCTACATCTACATCTACACCTACATCCACATCTACACCTACACCTACGTCTACACCTACATCTACACTTTCGCATTGGTTTTGTCTTTGCTTTGCCTTTTGCAGCATTACACATGGGTGATATGTATATATACATATATATATGCATATGTATATATAAATATAAAGACATTCAGGACATGCGACAATACGTCGGGTTTCTTGTCTCCCGGCCGGTGCTATGTGCGAAACCTTCGTGAATCCTAAGGGCTCAAGCTGCCCCACTTAAGGGCTCAATATGGCCCACAGACGGACAACATGCATGGAACATACGTGCGCACACACACATAAAAGTACATATATATAGAGCAGCAGCAATAGTGGATGCTGTGCTGCGCTATGCTATGCTCTGCTATGCTCTGCTATGCTCTGCTATGCTCTGCTATGCTATGCTATGCTGCGCAATGCTGGGCTAGGCTAGGCTAGGCTATGCTATGCTATGCTATGCTGCGCTATGCTATGCTGCGCTATGTTATGCTATGCTATGCTATGCTTTGCTTTGCTATGCTATGCTACGCTATGCTATGCTATGCTATGCTTTTGCTTTGCCTTCGCTTTTGCCTTCACTTTTGCCTTTGCTTTTGCCTTGCTTGGCACCCAGGGAGCGCAACTGGGGAACCGCGCGTTTGCTTTTACCTTTGCTGCTGCTTTTGCTTGGCTCCCAGGGGACTGGGGGAACCGCCCGGGGCGGTTTGCACTGGCCGGCCCATTTAAGCCAAGCGAGTAAGAACCCTTCTAGGCAGAGCCTAGGTAGGGAATCAGGACCGGAGGTTTTTGGCCGTTCCCGGCCTTGGGGGTCCCTCGGTGGGCCTCGGGACCGTCAACAAACGACTCAGGATGAAAAGCCGGTCCAGGGGAAAGCCTCGGGACTTCAGGGACGCCGTACCGAAAACATCAGGACGTCGCATGTCTGGGTTTATTTCCCTCCTTCCTGCATCTGTTCCGCCTTCCCCTCCTTCTGTTCGTTTGCTGCTGCTGCGTGCTGCTGCTGCGTGCTGCTGCTGCGTGCTGCTGCTGCTGCTGCTGCTTGCTGCCTGCTGCTGGCCGCTTGCTATGGCCTCTTTCCTGTACTCGCTGCTGCAGGCTCTACTGCGGTCGCTGTTGCTCGAAGGTATCGGCTCTTGGGGCCACCTTGAGGCGTCTTGGGAGCGCTTGTCTCGGGGGCGCCTTGAGGGACCTTGGTCCCGCTGGAGAGCCTCGTGGTGCCTCGGGCGTTCTGGGGGCCCTCGTGGCGCTGGTGCGACCTTCGTGGGGGTCTTGCGGGACGCTCACGAGCAGTCTTGGGGCGTCGTGGAGCCGTCCAGGCGCATTTTTTGACCATGTTGGGTGCCCTTCGGGTTCTGCCCGGGACGTCCCCGGGTGTCTCTCTGTTGGGGACCTGGAGGCTTCCCGAAACCGACCGGGACGGACCTCGGCCGCACAGTATGGGCGCCAGAGGCATCGAGCATCGAGGCATCGACGACAAAACAAGACGACGACGACGAAGACGACGACGCCGATTTCGACGACGGCGACGACCGATAACAACAACATGGGGCTTCTGCAGAGCTCTCCTAGGGTTGAGGCCCTGTCTTATGGCCTCTCCTACGCGTCCTCCCTTCACTCGTTCCTCCCACGCTCACGCAGTCAAAGGCTGCTCCTCCAGCCATGCCCTGGCCCGTGACCAGGCTGTGAACCAACTGCGACCGATTACAGCGCCAACTTGCAAATGGACCAGATGCGCGTAGGGCTCACGCCGTAGCGCCTTGCGCCCTGGCGAGCGGCGCCAGAGTGTGAGCCCTCTCTTGTGGCCTCCGGGGAGGCTCCTCTCGTGTCTCTTGGGGTTCTCTTGGGCCACTTCGACTGGTTTGGGTCGTCTTGGACTGCCTGGCCGTGCCTGCTGGCCCTCTTGGGCCATCTGCGGGGCACCGCGGGGGCAGTCTCGGGACGTCGTCGAGCGGTGTGAGGCCCCTCCGAGCGCTCTCCTGGGCCGTCCCCAGACCCCCTCGAGTTGTGACAAAAATCACGACGGGATGTGTTTTGCTATTTTCGGCCTCCAGGGCCCCTTACCGGGCCTCGGGACCTTCAAAAAGACTCGGGATGAAAACTGGTCCCAGGAAAGCTCGGCCCCGCGCAGAGGGGGGGGTAGGGGGAGGGGGGAAGGCTTCTTTGAAGTACCCCTGCTTCTTAGAAGGTGCGGGCCTTATCCACATTATGGGGAGGGGGGAAGGCTTCTTTGAAGTACCCCTGCTTCTTAGAAGGCGCGGGCCTTATCCACATTATATATATATATATATGTATATGTAAGGCCCGCGCCTTCTGAGAAGCGGCCTCCTTCTAAGAAGCCTTCCCTCTCCCCCTACCCCCTTCTGCGCGCCGCCAAGAAGCGGTCCAGACCTCTTGGGGTCGACGTTGTGACAAAAGCACGACGTGGGGGGATCTGGGTCCTGGGGCTCTCCTGGCGGTTGCCGCCCTGGACCGTCCTTTGAGGGGGTTCCTTGTGATCTTCCTCGGCACGTCTTGGGTCCGTGGGAAGCCTTCCCGAAGCAATCTTGGGCCGAATCGCCTGAAACGCTTGCGTCGTCTTTGGGGGTTCTGAAGGCACCTGAAGGCCTCCTGGAAGGTTTCCGACGGCTTCTGGACGTCTTTTGAGGTCATCTCAGCCCGGGAAGCCCGGAGGGCTGAAGGGCACTCGTCGCGACCCTGTTTAGAGATTTCTCGGTTCGAGCTTACGTAGTCAGACTATAATGAACGCGACAACGCAAGACAATGGCAAGCGGAAGTACTCCTGATGATTTCGATGTCACATTACGTGATGCTAGACCCTGTGCAATGTAACATAACGCCATGCGACGCCATGCGTGGCAAAGGAACGCCAAGCAATCCAATGCAACCCAATTCCAAGGTATTCCCCCAACACATTTGGTCACCATGCCATCAAGAAGATGCAAGCCACTTCGAAGCAACACACACAAACACCACAAAGCATTCCAACGCAAAGCAACGACAAGCGAAGTAATGCAACATATGCAGTGCAACGCAGTGTGATGCAATGACATGCATCGGATAGCATGCAGAGCAATGTTATGCAACACAGTGCGCAAGCAACGCAACACAACTTGACGCAGTGCAGTGCAAAACACCCCAAATCAGTGAGTTGCAAAACAACACAGAACACTTCAAAGCAAATGTGATGGCAATGAGGCGTGGTGCAAACTTACTCATATCCGTTCAGTCCAGTTCATGTCGAGCAGAACAAGTCAAAGAGTCAGCCAGCGGGGCCTGGGGACCTGAGGACCCCGAGGGAACCCGAGGGACCCGGACAGGAGGACGCTACAACCCTCTGGCCTCTTGTGCAACGCACTCGCGGGCCAGTTAGGAAGGCTTGGTTTGGCGACCACCGAGACGCCTAGCGCTGTTCTCTTGGGACCTCTTTTTGGGCCTCCCTTGTGGCCTCTCGGTCCGCTTCTGGTGGCCCCTGCCTAGAACTCTCCTGGCCCCTGGTGGCCCTCTTGGGCCGCGCCCTGGCACCGTCCTGGGCCCGCCCTGCGCCGGAATCGGGCCAGACGACCGCGCCGCACCGCCGACATCGCCGATGCATCGGCGATGCGGCGCGATCCGGAGGCCGGCTTCCTCCATCCCGGCGCCGCCGCCGAGGTGCAGACGCCGCATCTCCAACGCGACGCGCTCTTTTCTGGCCCCCAGCCACTTTGGAGCCACGTCCGGGCAACTTTCCCGAGCCGCCAGGTCAGTCGCCCATGGGGGATGGTTCTGAGGAGCTTCTCGATCATGGCCCCTCTTGTTGCACGCAGCCATCCAGCTTTCGCACCGAAGACGGCCACGAACCTCCGAAGAGCGCCAGAAACCGCGAAAGACCGCCAGAGACCGTGAGGAGACCGCCCAAGGCCGATGGGTAGCAAGGGGTCAGTGGCCGAACACGTAGGCTTGACGAGGGGCAGTCGTGCGATTCACGCCAGTGACCCCCAGAGGGTTGGCGGACCTCGAGTGGGTCCAGGTGCACCCGACCGGCCTGGTGAAGCCGGACGATCCGGACGCGAAGATCAAGTTCTTGGCGGCGGAGGCGCTCAGGGGCGTCGGAGGGCTCATCTTTGACGCCAACGGCAAGCGGTTCGCCAACGAGTTGGGCAGGCGCCGCCGCGTCACTTTCAGGGGTGAGAAAGGGGATTCGGTGGAGGATGATTCGGAAATGTCTAAATGGTAGAAGGCTGTGTCAAGGCGGTGGTCCAGTGCGGAGCTGACCATTAGGCATTGCAGTATGTGCTCTACGTCGCCTTCACGCGGTAGCCATCTTTGTTGCAAGATGTTTCGAGTAGTGTAGTGGTAGCCATCGTTGTCGTAGTCGTAATCGTAGCAGTAGTAGGCCAGACATTAGCCTACTTGCTACAGTAATTGTAATTATAGTTCTTCTACGCATAATTGCAATAGCTGTATAATTTCTATCAGTAGTCGTCATCATCGTCGTCGTTGTTGTTGTTGTCGTCGTAGTAGTAGTAGTAGTAGTAGTAGTAGTAGTAGTGCAGGGGGGGAGGCGTAGTACTCCCCCCCGTTTAATTTGACCCCGATGCCCTCCCGATACCCTTTTAAGGAAGAGGAAGAGGCACCCGTGTGTTTTTCAGAGGGAGCCGATTGTCAAAAGTCCTCTTCCTCCTCGTCCTCCTCCTGCTCCTCCTGCTCCTCCTCTTTTTCGGGATCCTCAATTCTCTTTTTCCTCTCATCCTTCCCCGTCGTTCTCATTATCATTCTCCACCTCTTCTTCTTCCCCCACCTCGGGGCTGAAAAACCAAAAGGAACATTGAACAACAACACCCCCAAAACCAAAGAAATCAAAGACCGAAGGCTGAAAAATAAAAACATTGAAACAAACCACACAACAAACAAACCAAATATTTCAATACTCACGCCGGGGGGTGGGCGGGAGTGGACGAAGTCTTTTTGTTTACAATTTATTTTTCAGCCTTCGGTCTTTGATTTCTTTGTTTTGTTGTCTGTCTGATTTTTTCTTGGGGGGGTTTTCGCTGCCCCCCAGCTGCGAATGGCAAAGAGTAGTCTGGACAGCATTGTGCCGGCGCCCTCTGGACAGCATTGTGCCGGCTTCTTCATTTCTGGCCTCCTCAGGCGTGAGTATGGGCGAGGTATGAGGTGGGGGCTTCGTTCGTGCGTGATTTGCGATGAAATCTCAGGCGGGAGTCCCTTCCCTATGGGGCCCGCAGCTCGCAGCCCATGTTCCAATCCGAGGTGGGTCATACTCAAACTTGTAACTGGGGTTTTGAAGTTCTCCTGGGGGTTCTCTGTGGTTCTTAGTCCACTCAGTGTTTTTTTTTGTTTTTTTTTTTGTTTTGTTTTAGTGTATCCAATGGGTGAAACGCTGTCGAATTTGAAAATTCGTTTTTTTGTTTGTTTGTCATTTTTGTACATTTGTGGGGTTCTCCTGGGGGATTTCTGCGGTTGGCAGTCCACTCAGTGGTTGGGTTCTGCTGGGTTCTCTTGGGGGTTATTTCTTCAGTGTATCAAAAGGGGGAAACTGCGGTCGATTTTCAAAATTCTGAGTTTTTCTTGCACTTTTTTGTAAATTTCTGGGTTCTCCTGGGGTTTCTCTGTGGTTCTTAGTCCACTTCGTGGCTGGGTTCTGCAGGGTTCTCTCTCTCTCTCTCTCTTTCTTTTTTTTTCCCCAACCATCCTGTGGTGTTGGGTCCTCGTTTTGAAGAGACGGTGCCCCGCGTTCCTCTCCTCCTTCCTCCTCCCCCTCCTCCCTCCTCCCCCTCCTTGCCTCTGCTCTCGGCACACCTCTCACACGTTTCGTAGCCCCATAGGGAACTCCACCGAAGGCCCCAGTGGGGGTGTCCACATGCGGTTCCCCCACCCAGGGCAGCGTTTCGTAGCCCCAGAGGGAGCTCCACCGAAGGCCCCAGTGGGGGTGTCCACATGCGGTTCCCCCACCCAGGGCAGCGTTTCGTAGCCCCAGAGGGAGCTCCACCGAAGGCCCCAGTGGGGGTGTCCACATGCGGTTCCCCCACCCAGGGCAGCGTTTCGTAGCCCCAGAGGGAGCTCCACCGAAGGCCCCAGTGGGGGTGTCCACATGCGGTTCCCCCACCCAGGGCAGCGTTTCGTGGCCCCATAGGGAGCTCCACCGAAGGCCCCAGTGGGGGTGTCCACATGCGGTTCCCCCACCCAGGGCAGCGTTTCGTAGCCCCAGAGGGAGCTCCACCGAAGGCCCCAGTGGGGGTGTCCACATGCGGTTCCCCCACCCAGGGCAGCGTTTCGTAGCCCCATAGGGAGCTCCACCGAAGGCCCCAGTGGGGGTGTCCACATGCGGTTCCCCCACCCAGGGCAGCGTTTCGTAGCCCCATAGGGAGCTCCACCGAAGGCCCCAGTGGGGGTGTCCACATGCGGTTCCCCCACCCAGGGCAGCGTTTCGTAGCCCCATAGGGAGCTCCACCGAAGGCCCCAGTGGGGGTGTCCACATGCGGTTCCCCCACCCAGGGCAGCGTTTCGTAGCCCCATAGGGAGCTCCACCGAAGGCCCCAGTGGGGGTGTCCACATGCGGTTCCCCCACCCAGGGCAGCGTTTCGTAGCCCCAGAGGGAGCTCCACCGAAGGCCCCAGTGGGGGTGTCCACATGCGGTTCCCCCACCCAGGGCAGCGTTTCGTAGCCCCATAGGGAGCTCCACCGAAGGCCCCAGTGGGGGTGTCCACATGCGGTTCCCCCACCCAGGGCAGCGTTTCGTAGCCCCATAGGGAGCTCCACCGTAGGCCCCAGTGGGGCTGCCCTCATGCGGTTCCCCCACCCAGGGCAGCGTTTCGTAGCCCCAGAGGGAGCTCCACCGTAGGCCCCAGTGGGGGTGCCCGCATGCGGTTCCCCCACCAAGGGCAGCGTTTCGTGGCCCCACAGGGAGCTCCACCGAAGGCCCCAGTGGGGCTGCCTGCATGCGGTTCCCCCACCCAGGGCAGCGTTTCGTAGCCCCATAGGGAGCTCCACCGAAGGCCCCAGTGGGGGTGTTCGCATGCGTCTCCACTACCCAGAGGTAGCGCCGCCGAAAACGATATTCACACTTGCGGTATTCACAGTTGCATATGGTTGGGTCCTTCGCCAGGCTAATTTTTTTGTTACCTAACAGCGAAGACTGATAGGTTTCTACAAGACTCAAAAGAGAGCAGCAGATGACTCCACAGGGGGGTCTGGGCGGGTGCCGGACAGGGTGCCGCAGAAGTCGTTTTAAACCAACAGTCACACACTTCGTGCTCTTCGACCTCCCAGAACTCCATTCCCGGGCCACATTCTGAATGCCCGGAGCCAACTGTAGGCCACTTCGTGCTCTTCGACTTCCCAGAACTCCATTCCCGGGCCACATTTTGAATGCCCGGAGCCAACTGTAGGCCACTTCGTGTCTTCGAGTTCCCAGAACTCCATTCCCGGGCCACATTTTGAATGCCCGGAGCCAACTGTAGGCCACTTCGTGCTCTTCGAGTTCCCAGAACTCCATTCCCGGGCCACATTTTGAATGCCCGGAGCCAACTGTAGGCCACTTCGTGCTCTTCGAGTTCCCAGAACTCCATTCCCGGGCCACATTTTGGATGCCTGGAGCCAACTGTAGGCCACTTCGTGCTCTTCAAGTTCCCAGAACTCCATTCCTGGGCATGATTTTGAATGCCCGGAGCCAACTGTAGGCCACTTCGTGTTCTTCTAGTTCCCAGAACTCCATTCCTGGGCCACATTTTGAATGCTGAGGCAGGCTGATGCTGCGGCCGAGGCAGGCTGAGGCTGAGGCAGGCTGAGGCTGAGGCCGAGGCTGAAGGCAGACTGAGGCTGAGGCTGAAGCAGACTGAGGCTGAGGCTGAGGCAGGCTGAGGCTGAGGCTGAGGCAGGCTGATGCTGAGGCAGGCTGAGGCTGAGGCTGAGGCTGATGCAGGCTGAGGCTGAGGCAGGCTGAGGCTGAGGCCGAGGCTGAAGGCAGACTGAGGCTGAGGCTGAAGCAGGCTGAGGCTGAGGCTGAGGCAGGCTGAGGCTGAGGCAGGCTGAGGCTGAGGCTGAGGCAGGCTGAGGCTGAGGCTGTGACTGCGACTGCCGTTGCCGCTGCGACTGTCATCGCGAATGCGACTACGACTGCGAGAACAGCAGAATTCTACAACTGGATTTTCATCTGAATCTTAAGGGGAATGCTTTCAGATATGCTTCTACACATCGCTGTTAGGTTGCTTTGCCGGGATAATTTTTTTCCTAACAGCTTTTGCTGATAGGTTTCTAGTGGTCTCAAAAGAGAGCAGCAGATGACTCCACAGGGGGGTCGGGGCGGGACCCGGACAGGCTGCCGCCGCGGCTGCCGCCGCAGTCGTTTTTTGCAAACAGTCACACACATTTCGTGCTCTTCGACCTCCCAGAACTCCATTCCCGGGCCACATTCTGAATGCCCGGAGCCAACTGTAGGCCACTTCGTGCTCTTCGACTTCCCAGAACTCCATTCCCGGGCCACATTTTGGATGCCCGGAGCCAACTGTAGGCCACTTCGTGCTCTTCGATTTCCCAGAACTCCATTCCCGGGCCACATTTTGAATGCCCGGAGCCAACTGTAGGCCACTTCGTGGTCTTCGAGTCCCCAGAACTCCATTCCCGGGCCACATTTTGAATGCCCGGAGCCAACTGTAGGCCACTTCGTGCTCTTCTAGTTCCCAGAACTCCATTCCTGGGCCACATTTTGAATGCTGAGGCAGGCTGATGCTGCGGCCGAGGCAGGCTGAGGCTGAGGCAGGCTGAGGCTGAGGCCGAGGCTGAAGGCAGACTGAGGCTGAGGCTGAAGCAGACTGAGGCTGAGGCTGAGGCAGGCTGAGGCTGAGGCTGAGGCAGGCTGATGCTGAGGCAGGCTGAGGCTGAGGCTGAGGCTGATGCAGGCTGAGGCTGAGGCAGGCTGAGGCTGAGGCCGAGGCTGAAGGCAGACTGAGGCTGAGGCTGAAGCAGGCTGAGGCTGAGGCTGAGGCAGGCTGAGGCTGAGGCAGGCTGAGGCTGAGGCTGAGGCAGGCTGAGGTTGAGGCTGTGACTGCGACTGCCGTTGCCGCTGCGACTGTCATCGCGAATGCGACTACGACTGCGAGAACAGCAGAATTCTACAACTGGATTTTCATCTGAATCTTAAGGGGAATGCTTTCATATATGCTTCTACACATCGTTTTTTTTTTTTTTTTTTTTTTTTTTTTTTTTTTTTTTTTTTTTTTTTTTTTTTTTTTTTTTTTTTTTTTGTTTTTTTTTTTTTTTTGTTTGTCTTCTTCTTTTTTTTTGTTATAAAGAGAGAGAGAGAGAGAGAGAGAGAGAAAAAGAGAGAGAGAGAGAGTGAAAAAACACATAAAAATAAAAGAGCATCAAATGGGGAAGGCATGCCGAATTTGAAAGTTGCGTTTTTTTTGTTTGCTCTGTCTCTGTTTGTTTATTTTTGGGGTTTTCCCGGATTATCTCGGTGGTTCTCAGTCCACTCAGTGGCTGGGTTCTACTGGGTTCTCTTGGGGGTTCTCGTTGTTCAGTGTTTCCGCAGGGAGACATGCTGTGGAATTTCAAAATTGCGGGTTTCATGTGTTTCGTAAATTTTTGGGGTTCTCCCGGGGGTTCTCGGTGGTTCTCAGTCCACTCAGTGGTTGGGTTCTGCTGGGTTCTCTGTTTTTTTTTCAGTGTATCAACAGGGGGACATGCTGTCGAATATCAAAAATTAATTGGGCGTTTTGTATGTTTGTAGATTTCTGGGTTCTCCCGGGGGTTCTCTGTGGTTCTCAGTCCACTCAGTGGCTGGGTTCTGCAGGGTTCTCTTGGGGGTTCTCTTTATTTTCAGTGTATCAAAAGGGGAAATGTTTGTTTTGTGTTCTGTTGTTGTTTTGTTTTGTTTGTTTATTTTCCTGGTTCTCCCGGGGGTTCTCGGTGGTTCTCAGTCCACTCAGTGGTTGAGTTCTGCATTTTTTTTTTTTTTTTTTTTTTTTGTTCTCAGTGTTTCCAAAAGGAGATATGCTGTCGAATATCAAAATTGTTGACACTTCGCGTATCCCCACCAGCTTCGTAACCCCTCTGGCTCAAGCCTCTGGCTCAAGCCGCTCTGGCTCGAACTGGCCTCTGCGGCTGGCCAGCCGTGGCCGGGGGCCCGCCCCGCGGTCCTCGGCCTCCCCGCCCGCGGGGGCGCTCGAGGGGCTCGCCCCCCTCCGCGCCCCCGCTCGCTCTGCCATGGAGTCGCGCTCGGCGCGGCGGCGGCGGCAACGGCGCGCCGCCGCCTGCCGCGCCGCCGCCGCGGCTGGCCCGGCCAGCCTGCCGCCGCCTGGCTGCCTCGGCGTGGCCGGCGGTGCCGCCGCCGCGGCCGCCGCCGTCGGGGCGGCTGCCGCGGCTGTTGCGGCGGCCGGCCGCGGCGAGACCGCCGCGGCCGCCGCCTGCCGCACCGCCGCCGCGGCCGGCCAGGCCGGCCTGCTGCCCGCCGCGGCCCGGCGCGGCCCCCGGCCTTTGCGTGGCTGGCGGCGCCGCCGCCGCGGCCGCCGCTGCCGCTGCGGCCGCCGCGGCTGTGGCGGCGGCGGGCCGCGGCGAGACCGCCGCGGCCGCCGGCGCTGTGGCGCGCGCCGCCGCCCTGGGGCCGGCCGCGGCGGCCGCTGCCGCCGCGGGTGCGGCGGCCGCCGCCGTGGCCGCTGCGGCCACTGGCGCTGCCGCCCCCGCTGCTGTCGGTGTTGCGGCCGACGCTGCGGCCGCCGCCGCCGCGGCCGCTGACGCCGCGGGCGAGGCGGCGCTGTACACTGGATCCCCGCTGCGCGCCTTCAGGTTCGAGAGCGAGCTGGGCGTTCAGGTGCTGCAGGACGGGTTCGACGTCGCGGACGTGGAGGTGGAGGGGGACGGGATCGAGGACCCTGAGAAGAGCAAGCGGTCCCTGAGCTTGGAGCTGGCCGAAAGACGCCTGCGGCCGCGAGGTGTCGCCCTCGAAGGGCCTGCGCGGTCGTCTGAGCTGGGCAGGTCTTCTGCCTCGGATCCGTTCCAGCAGCGGCGCCTCGCCGAGGACAGTCCGGGGCTGCCCAGATCGTCCCGAATGGCTACCAGGGGCCCAAGTTACGTTACGAGGCTTCCGAGGGGCCTGAGCGCTCCTGGCAAGTTGTCTTCTCACAGCTTCAGAAAGGACGAGCCTTCAGCTCGAGAGCCAGAGACTGACACATCGAGCAACCACAGAGGTGAAGAGTCGTTGGACAGTCGAGGTACAGCTCCTCCTTCAGTGTGGCGCGAGCTCAAGCTATCACATTGCCTGTCGCCGGGACTGTCGGCCACCACCTCACCTCCCATTGCTCCTCCCCTGACAACAGTACCTCGAGGGCGCTATCTGTTGATGCTCAAGCGGTTGGGTCGAGCAACCACAGAAGTGAAGAGCTGTTGGATAGTCGAGGTACAGTTCCTTCTTCCTACCAGCGTGTGGCGCGAGCACAAACTATCACATTGCCTGTCGCCGGGACTGTCGGCCACCACCTCACCTCCCATTGCTCCTCCCCCGACAACAGTACCTCGAGGGCGCTATCTGTTGATGCTCAAGCGGTTGGGGCTCAACCTGTGGCGGCACGAGCTCAAGCTATCACATTGCCAGTCGCCGGGGCCGACAGCGCCCATGAAGGCGAAGTGGGTGGAGACGGGCAGTCGCGTCGCCTCGGCCCCGTCGCGCAACTTAGGGGCTTGTGCCCTCACTCCGCCGTGCCCCCCTCTCTGGATGCGGCCGCCCCGAGTGAGGCTGCTCTCCGCAGCGGTTCGAGCATGGAAGACGTGTCCTCAGGTTACGGCGCGCACATCGATGCTGACGCCACTCCAGGCCACCTTCAGGAGCCTGAGAGCGGCAGGCGCAGCGTTGAAGGGTGGGGTAGCGCGGCCATCCCCACAATCCGCACAGAACGTGCGACCTTCCGTCGCTACCCTGGAACGGACTGCGACGGGCGGTGGGGCGCCCGCGATGGTCAGCCCGGGGAACGGTGTGTAGAGGAAGAATGCACCAGGGAGCTGACCCCCGCGGGGGATGGTCGTGACGACGCTGGCAGAATGGCAACCCGACGCTGTGACCTTCCGCTGCCCCCCTGGACGCGAGGACCGTGGGCACGAAGCCCTCGTGTCTAAGCCAACCGCTTCTCTCACCCCCACCGCTCCCATGCCCACTGCAGGACGTCCAATTTCCTTCTCTCCAGGCGCTGTCGAACAGAGTGGAGCGGCCCTGGGCGGTACCAGGGCTACGGGGGGAGGGCCCCGTTTCGGCACAAAACCTTCCCACGGATACAGTCCAGCTTGGGTCAACTGACGATGAGCAGATGAACGTCCGCCGCGGTCTTCCCAGGGGCCAGGTTGACCGGGGTGGTGCGCCCAGGGAGCTGATACCCTCAGGGGGCGCTCGCGGGGGCAAAGGCAACAGGAGCGGGCAGGTTGCTGCCCGCAGCCCCGGCGCGCTCCATCAAGGCTCGCGCCAACCCGCCGCCGACCCCCCCCCCCTGGGCGTGCCCGCGCTGAGTGAGGCCGTCCACGCTGGCGAGCTAAGCGGTGGAACCATGCCTTCCACCCGTGAAGCGCATCCCGACGCCGATGCAGCATTCGACCGCTCCCATGGGCCCGAGAGCGGCAGGCATAATGTTGGAGAAGGGGGGGATGCAGACATCCCTGATATACATACAGAAAGTGCGACCTTCCGTCGCAACCCTGGAGCGGATGGCGGAAGGCTGGATGAGGCCCAAGGCGTTCGACCCAGGGACCAGTCGGATGTGGGAGTAAGGACCAGGGACCCTACCCCCGCGGGGGTTGGACGGGGGTGCGGTGGCTATGTGCACCCTAGCGCTGCCGCCTCCAGTCGACCCACTGGGGACGAGAGCGCTAGGCGCGACACTGGTGAAGGGGGCGAGGCTTGCCCCCCCGCGACACAACACACAAAACGTGCGACCTTCCGTCGCTGCCGTGGACCGGACGACGGCACGCAGAGAGAGGCGCACGGCGTTCAACCCAGGGATCGTTGGCAGAGGGAAGACATGACCTGTAGCCCCCGCAGAGGCGGGACGGGAGGACGTCGTCAGTATACACACTGATACCGCGGCCTCCCGGTGCCTCCCAGGAGCAGGCCACGGGCCTTGCCTCGCACCAGAGGGAGGGGAGGCCGGGCTGACGGCCGCGGCCGCTGCTGGGACCGCTGCCACCGTCGCCGATCATCTTGGCGCCCTACCTCATCACCCTCTTCATGGCGCCCTGCATCGTCACCCTCTTCATCCTGCCCACCATCTTCACCAACGGCACTGTGAAGAGCGCTTGCGAGAAGAGCAGGCGCCTGCTGTGGCAGCAGGTTGTGGCGCTGCTGGGGGAGATTGTGGCCGTGAGGCTGGAGCCCTACATCAACGCGTACGTCACTGTGAACGGCGCGTACGAGAATAGCAGTCGTCGGGGGACGGCATCGAGGACCGTGAGGAGAACAAACGGTCCCTGAGCGTGGAGCTGGCCGAAGGCCGCCTGTGGCCGGGAGGTGTCGCCGTCGAAGGGCCTGCGCGTTCGTCCGAGCTGGGCAGGCCTTCGGCCTCGGATCCGTTCCAGCAGCGGCGCCTCGCCGAGGACAGTCCGGGATTGCCCAGATCGTCCCGAACGGCCGCCAGGGGCCCAAGTTACGTCACGAGGCTTCCGAGGGGCCTGAGCGCTCCTGGCAAGTTGTCCTCTCACAGCTTCAGAAAGGACGAGCTTTCAGCTCGAGAACCAGAGACTGACACATCGAGCAACCACAGAGGTGAAGAGCCGTTGGACAGTCGAGGTGCAGCTCCTTCTTCCTATCAGCGTGTGGCGCGAGCTCAAGCTATCACATTGCCTGTCGCCGGGACTGTCGGCCACCACCTCGCCTCCCATTGTTCCTCCCCTGACAACAGTACCTCGAGGGCGCTATCTGTTGATGCTCAAGCGGTTGGGGCTCAACCTGTGGCGGCACGAGCTCAAGCTATCACATTGCCAGTCGCCGGGGCCGTCGGCCACCACCTCATTCTCCATTGCTCCCCCCATGGCAACAGCATTGCGGCGACAGGTGGGGGTGCTGCTGGAGCGCCTTCCGACGCCGATGCGGCGCTCAGTCGCTTCCGAGGACTTGAGAGCGGCAGGCGCGATACTGGAGGGGGGGTGATGCGTTCATCCCCACGATGCACACAGAACGTGCGACCTTCCGTCGCTACCCTGGATCGGATGACGGCAGGCAGAGGGATGCCCACAGCGCTCGACCCAGGAGCCGTAGCGGCGTGGAAGACGGGCCTTCAGCCCTTGGAGCGACCTGTGACACAGCAGAGCGGGCCTTCAGCTCGGGACTCCAAGGCTCACCCCGCCACCTCAGAGGTGACGAGCCTTCAGCTCGAGAATCGGGGACGGCACCAAGGGCTCCCGAGAGTGCCGACGGGCAGGTGGCCACGAGCGGCGACGGGAAGTGCCCCTCGCCCGCCGCCTCTCCTGGTTTTGACAGGGCCGAGCGCGCAGAAGGCGGGCCTTCAGTCCGAGGAACTTCCAGCGAGGTCATAGCCCATTGCCCCCCCCCTGGCAACAGTACCGTGGCGACAGGTGGGAGCGCTGCTGAGGGAGCGCCCGCAGTCGATGACCAGCCTCCTCCCAAGAAGAGTTCCACGACGCCTCCCCGCGCGGATGGTGGAGGTCATCCCGAGCCTCCTCGCAGCATCGAGGGCCAGGAGTTCACACCGGAGCGTGCGTGCGTGCGGGCCACTGACGGGCACGTGTCTGCAATCGGCACCGACCCCCCAGCCAGCGCCTCCGAGGCCATCCCCGTGGCCGACGGTCGACACGGAGCCCACCACTTGCGAAGCCTGGGGCTGTCGACGCAGCTGGTTGGCGGCGAGACCCAGCAACGCCCCGCTGTGACTCCGCCTGCCGCCGTCCCTGGGACTCGAAGACCCCTTGCCGGGTAACCGCGAACACGCCTTGCAGAGGCTGGACATCGAGGCCATCCGCCAGCTTGTCGAGAGAAATCCTTTCGCGCTCATTCGCCCTCGTTCCCCTGTCATCGAATCCGCCCGAACGGACAGCGAGCCGCATCCACTCGCGCCCGAAGGCCGGACCATGCGGAGGACGGCGACCCCCGTCCTGGCGAAAGAAACGGTGTCTGGCAACCCGGGTGACCAAGAACACGCCTTGCAGTGGCAGGACATCGAGGCCATCCGCCAGCTTGTCGAGAGAAGTCCCTCTGCGCCCATTCGCCCTCGTTCCCCTGTCAGCGAATCCGCCCGAACGGACAGCGAACCGCAGCCACTCACGCCCGCAGGCCGGACCACGCTGAGGAAGGCGACCCCCGTCCTGGCGAAAGAAGCGGTGTCCGGCAACGTGCCTGGGCCAGGTACGACCTGCAGCACTCTCACACTTGACGAAAGTCACGCTGCGACAAACGGGGGCGCGCTCGTGGGCGAGGGCGAGCGCGGGTCTGAGGACGAACGTCAACGGGAGGGGTCTGCCCCCGCTTGCCACAATACAGCAGTCCTCTCAGCCCCAGCTGCTGGAGGCTACTCGGCCTTTACTTGGCGACCAACCGTGCGGCCCGCGCCAACCCGCAAGTCCCCGCCAGACTTCCGTGCGCCAGTTGCCGCCGCGCCCCGCGAAGCCATAGACGATTCTGGCGGCGGGCCCAACCTGTCGAATCAGTCGCAGAGCAGCGTGCGTGAGCAGCACACTGAGCAGGGGCCGGAAGAGCCCGATGAGCAGGAGCTGCCGGCCGCCCACGGGGAAGGCGCGGAAGTAACGCCAGCGCAGAAAAGGGAACACGGGCAAGAACAGGAACAGACAACCACCCACCGCCTCACTCCCCTGGCTGACACCACCTGCCCTGGCCCCTCCCTCCCAGGCAAGGGCGCGAGCTCGAGTGCCGAGGAGCACCGGCAGTGCGGCCGGCACGTTCTCCCAGCGCGTCTTCGTGACAGCGGGTGGACGCCCCGCCTAGCCTCTGTGACTGGCCACCCTCCAGTCTCCCCGATGCCCCTGGGCCGAAACCTGGCCAGCGACGCCGACCGCGCTGGCGGGTCGGGTGGACGGCAGACGGCAGGCGGCGGCAGCAGCAGCCGCAGAAGCAGCAGCAGGCGCCGCGCCGAGGACCAGCCGCTGACCACCCCGCCCCTGGTTGGGGGCCCCGCCGCGCGTCACTGTCCAGAACCCTTGCACCCAGACACGGGACAGCAGCTATACAAAACTAAGATCGGCGACGTCCAGTGGGACCTCCCCGGGGAGACACCTGGCGAGGCGATAGAGCGGCTTCAGGCCTCCCTGGGAGCGAGGTTCACTGGCGCCTGGCACGCGTTCGCCCGGCAGCACGCCTTGCCTAGCCGCAAGGGCTCGCTTGGCCCTCGGCGGCGCGACCAGCAAACGTGCGTCAACTTCCTGTCGTCCTTCCGCTACCGCTTCAACTGTGACGTGCGGGCCATGGGCGACGCACTGGACCTCGGCGTTGACTGGACGCAGGTGCGGCTTCGGTACCTGGGTGAGTGACGGGCGGGCAGGGGGCGCCCGGCGGCGAAGGGCCACGCTGCTCGCCTCGCACCCCTGACGGTCCAAGTGCTGTGGGTGGTCGTCCCAGAAGCTGCGGGCGCGCCCGCCCTTGCTTCCCCCATTTCACTCTGGCCGTTCCTCCTTCCACTCGGCGTGCGGCTTGAGCCCATGTTATCACATTGCCTGTCGCCGGGGCTGTCGGCCGCCACCTCTTGGCTCAACCTGTGGCGGCACGTGCTCAAGCTATCACATTGCCAGTCGCCGGGGCCGTCGGCCACCACCTCATTCTCCTTTGCTCCCCCCGTGGCAACAGCATTGTGGCGGCAGGTGGGTGTGCTGCTGGAGCGCCTTCGGCGCCGACGCCGCGCTCTGTCGCTTCCAATGGTTTGGGTGCGGCCGGCACGTTTCTGGAGGAGGTGGTGATGCGTTCATCCGTACGATACACACAAAACTTGCGACCTTCCGTCGCAACCCTGGATCGGATGGCGGCTGGCAGAGAGTTGCCCACAGCGTTCGACCCAGGTGCCGTAGCGGCGTGGAAGAGAGGACTCCCCTTCCGCCTTGCTTTCCCCCCCGCGCCCCTTCTCCCTCTCTCCTGTTCTCCCGCTTGCGGCTTTCTGCCGCCCCCCATTGGCGCGCGCACTTCCTGCCTTTGGATGCAGGTGTCCGTGTCAGTTCACTGTCCACTCGGCCAGCGCTGGTTCGGGTGGGCCTGTGGCCCCAGGCCTTACTGTAGTTGTTTTCACCTGCTAGGCGCAAGCCGGCGCGCGGCTGTGGGCTCCGGCGGCTTCGCCTGTCCGTAGGTCGCGTCCCTCTCCCTGGACTCTTAAAAAAGCTGCTCGGCCTTCCGCCGTCATCATGGATACAAGTGGCTCTTAGGGATGCGTCTTGGGTATATGACGGCCTCGTCCCTCGGGTGCTATCCGACTCGGTTTGGGTAGCGTTGAGACGCTTTGGATGTGCACGCGCCACGTGGTCGACCGTGTATCGTGCACTACGACGCCCTTCCACTCGTTGGATGTGGGCTGACGCATGTCAGTTGTGGAAGGTTCTCCTGTCATCATGCTCCACACCCTGGATGCGCGTTCTTGCGTCGCGACGCGGATTCGCCGTCAGTTTTTTTCTCCGCTGGACTTATTTCCCCAGTCAGTTTGTGTTACCCGTCAGACTCCCTGGGTCGTTGTCCTCGGGAACTCTTAATTGCTGTACGGCCTTCCGCCGTGACCCTGGATCGGAGTGGCTCTGAGGGATGCGTCTTGGGTTTTCGATAGTCTCGTCTCTCGGGTGCTATCCGGCTCGTTTGGTTAGCTCAGTGTCCCTTTGGCTGTGCTCTCGCCGCGTTCAGTGCTACCCAAGCGAGTCTGGTAGCAGCCGAGGAGGGACCATCTTATGACCAAGACACGCCCCTCGTTACCGTTTCGATAAACAAGCAGCTCGGCCTTCCGCCGTCATCCTGGGTCCCTGTGGCTCTGAAGGACGCGTCTTGGGTACCTGGCGTTTTCGTCCCTTGGTGCTAGACGACTCGGTTTGGGCAGCGCTGAGACACCTTAGTTGTGCATGCTCTTCGGGGTCTGCCGTGTATCGTGCACTTCGACGCCCTTCCACTCGTCGGGTCTGGGCTGGCGCATCTCAGTTGTGGTAGGTACTCTTGCCATCATGCTCCACACCCTGGATGCGCTTTCTTGCGTCGCGACTCGGTTCGCCGTCGGCTTTTTCCGCTGGACTTTTGTCCCCAGTCTGTCTGTGGTACCCGGCAGGCTCTTTGGATCGGTGTCCTCGGGAACTCAATGCTGGACGGCCTTCCGCCGTGACCCTGGATCAGTGGCTTTGAGGGACGTGCCTGGGTATACGCGGTCTCGTCCCGCGTGTGCTTTCCGACTCGTTCTGGACTGCACTGAGACACTGTGATGTGCACGCGCCGCGTTTCGACCGTGTAGCGTGCACTAAGGCGCCCTTCCACCCGCTGGGTCTGGGCTGGAGCATCTCGGGTGGAAGCTTCTGGGTAACGTGCTTCACATTTTGGATGCTGTTGTGGCGTCGCGGCTCGTTGCCGCCGTCGGGATCCCCGCTGGACTTACGTCTCCAGGCGGTCTGTGCTACCCGTCAGGCTTGGATCGTCGTCCTCGGGAACGTTCCTCTCGTTCGCATTTGGACTTGGGAACGCCTCTCGCGCCATTTTGGCTGCGCTTGGTCTCCTCGGTGCCTACCTCAGGCCTGTTGGACGCACCGCTGCATGCCCGTTCTGGGTATGTCTCTGGCTCCTGGATCGCATCGGTTCCGCCGCCCTGGACGCTGTCGTGTGCCGCCTGATCCGCGGCCCCGCGCGCGTTAGGTAATTTAGTCGCGTCCGCGGCCCGTTCGCGACCTCCCGCCGCTGGCGCTTCCGCCTGCGGCTGTAAAAAAATATACCCCCACCAGCCCATCCAGAAACGATGCCCAGGGGAGTTGAGGTGATCAGGGAAGTCGGGGAGCATGCAGAATATCAAAGGGCGGGGGAAGCTGTCACGTACCCCAAGAGGGGGAGGATGGAGAAGGAATCCTCGTCGGAGGGGGAGGGGGAGGAAGAGGAGGAGGAGGAGGAGGAGGAGGAGGAGGAGGAGGAGGAGAATGAGGAGGAGGATGTGGAGTAGGGAGGGGACGAGGAGGACGAAAAGGAGGAGAACGAGCAGAGGGAGGAGAAGGAGGAGAAGGAGGAGAAGGAGGAGAAGGAGGAGGAGGAAGAGGGGGATGAGATATTGAAGAGGACGGCGAACCGAAGAGCCAGAAGCGTCTTAAATGCATTTCGGAGATCCCCTTGAGGCTTCTGGGGGGTCTCTTGGGAGCCTGTTGGAGGCCTCTTGGGCGCCTCTTGGGGCCGTCTGGGCGCCTCTTGGGGCGCTCTTGGGGCGCTCTTGGGGGCTGTAGGGGCGCTCTTGGGGCCATCTTGGAGGAGATCGATCAACGAAGGGGGGGTCCCTAATTAGCCTCCCCCCTCAGGAGCTCCAAACATCGCCTCTTGGGGCGCTCTTGGGGCGCTCTTGGAGCGCTCTTGGGCGCTCTTGGGGCCGTCTTGGGGCTCTCTTGGGCCTCTTGTAGGGCCCTCTTGGGCCATCTTGGAGCCATCTTGAGGCCTTGGATGGCCATCGGAAGCGAAACGGGGAGAAAGCAAAACACATTGATTTTCTTAAGGTTTTGGGACGATTTTGGCCTCTTCGGGGCCTCCTTGGGGAGCTCTTTGGCCACAAGGAGCCGTCTTGGGGCCGTCTTTGGGCCTCTTGGAACCATCTTAGGAGCCATCTCGAGCGATCTTGCGCTATCTTGAGCCATCTTGGAGCTCATCTTGGGCTCTCTGACGCGCTGTTGAAGCCATCTTGGGGCCAAAAGAGCCGTCCGACCGCTCGCGAAACCCTCCGTCCAGGTCCAGGGTAGGGGGTAGGGGGAGGGGTAAACCCCTCCCCAAGGGGGAAGAGGGAGGGGTGGAAGAGGATCTGTTCTAGACCACCTACGCCCAGAGGGCTGGTGGGATTACGGGTTTTATTTGTTTGTGCATTTTTAGGGGTTCTCCCGGGGGTTCTTTGTGGTTCTCAGTCCACTCAGTGGCTGGGTTCTGCAGGGTTCTTTTGGGGTTTTCTTTTTTCAGTTAATCAGAAGGGGGAAATGCTGCAGATTTTTTTGTTTGTTTGTCTTTTTCTGCATTTTGGGGGTTCTCCCGGGGGTCTCTGTGGTTCTCAGTCTATTCAGTGGCTGGGTTCTGCTCGGGGTGGGGAGCGTGTGTGGATAACTTTGACTCAGTCGTGCGGGCTATCTTGAGTCTGGTTGCAAACTATTTGGCCTCTGCGTGGGCGTGTCAGGGTCCACACGGGTCGGCGAGGTGTGAGAGACGCTTTTGGCTACTACGCTGCCTTCTGTTTTCCTCCTCCTCCTCATCCCTTCCTTTCCTAACAGCGGAGAGCCAAAACCATACGTACATTGTGTGACCATGATTTTCCGTTACTAGCGTAGCGGTTACAGGGGTGGAACCGGTCATTTGGTTCTCCTTCCCCTTCCACACCCATCATTGGAGTCTTCGTTCTGCGCTGTCTTGGTGGAAGCACGAAGTTGGTCAAAATTTTCGTTGCGCCGATCTAGTAGATGGTATATGAAAGAGCGTGTTCTACCGCTGCTGGCGGAAAACCGGGGGGGGTCACTACCAGTTCGACCCCCCCCCCTCCGGAAAACCGGAGGGGTCACTACCCGTTTGAACCCCTCCCCCCCCCCAGTCTATCATGAAAAGGAGGGGGGTCACTCCCGGTTCGAACCCCCCCCCCCCCTTTCGAAAACCAGGGGGGGTCACGACGGTTCGACCCCCCCCCTTCCCCCTCGAAAACCGGAGGGGGCGGCGGACAGTGGTGGGGACAGTGGTGGTGGGGACACTGGTGAGGGGACAGCGGGACAGTGGTGGGGACAGTGGGACAGTGGTGGGGACGGTAGTGGTGGGGACAGTGGTGAAGGCGGTGGTGAGGACAGTGGTGGGACAGTAGCACAGTGGGGAAAGTGGTGGGGACAGTGGGGACAGTGGGACAGTGATGGGGACAGTGGGGACGCTGGGACAGCACAGTGGGACAGCGGCGGGGACAGTGGGACAGTAGTGGGTACAGTGGGGACAGTGGGACAGTGGTGGGGACCGTGGGGAAAGTGGGGAGAGTGGGACCGTGGTGGGACAATGGTGGGGAGAGTGGGGACATTGACGCACTGGTGGGGGCACTGGTGGGGACAGCGGGGACAATGGTGGGAACAGTGGGGACAGTGGGACAGTGGTGGGGACGGTGGTGGTGGGGACAGTGGTGTGGGGACAGTGGGAATGTGGTGGAAACAGTGGGACAGTGGAGGGTACAGTGGTGGTGGGGACAGTGGTGAGGGCGGTGGCGAGGACGGCGGTGGGACAATGGGACAGAGGCACAGTGGGGACAGTGGTGGGGACAGTGGGGACAGTGGTGGGAACAGTGGGACAGCTCAGTGGGACAGCGGAGGAGACAGTTGGACAGTGGGGACAGTGGGGACAGTCGGGCACTGGTTGGGGCCGTGGAGAAAGTGGGGAGAGTGAAACCGTGGTGGGAACAGTGGTGGGGACAGTGGGGACAGTGCGAAAGTGGTGGGGGCTCTGGTGGGGACAGTAGGGACGGTGGTGGAACCAGTGGGGACAGCGGTGGCGAGGACAGTGGTGATGGTAACAGCAGTGGGGGATGTGGTGCGGACGGTGGTAGGGGCCGGGAGGGGTTCGAACCGGTAGTGACCCCCCTCGGTTTTCGAGGGGGAGAGGGGGGGGTTCGAACCGGTAGTGACCCCCGTCGGTTTTCGAAGGGGAAGGGGGGGTTCGAACCGGTAGTGACCCCCCCTTGGTTTTCGAGGGGGGGGGTTCGAAACGGTAGTGACCCCCCTGGTTTTCTGGAGGTGGGGTTCGAACCGGTAGTGATCTCCTCTGGTTTTCTGGGGGGGAGGGGGGGGAGGGGTCGAACCGGTAGTGACTCCCCGTGGTTTTCCTGGAGGGGGGGGTTCGAACCGGTTCTGACCCCCCCGGCGGTTTTCTGGAGGGGAGGGGGGGGGTGTTTTAGGGGAGGGGGGGTTTTGCCGGGGAAAGGGGGGGGGGTGGGGGGGGGGGGGTCCAGCAGGGAGGGGGATTTTCGGAGGGGGAGGATGCCCCCGGGTTCCAGAGGAAGGGGGGGGAATTTTCCAGAGTAGAGCGGCGGTGGATCACGCTCTCTCTAGTATGTGTATACATATAGGTGTATATGTATATAATGGCTGAGAGAGAGAGAGAGAGAGAGAGAGAGAGAGAGAGAAAGAGAGAGAGAGAGAGAAAGACAGAGACAGAGACAGAGGCATTCGAGCCGTCTGTTCTCCTCGCAGCTGGGGTGCCCTGTTGCGTCGTGGCTGTTTGGGCTCCATGCCTGAGCTCAGGGTTGAAGTTTGCGTGGTTAGGTCGGCGTTGCTGACCTTTACCTGCGCACTTGAACTAGAACCTCTGGGAACCAGCTGACCATGTCCGATTTATGTTTCGTCTTGCCCCAAATGCGCGCGTGGCTTTCCGCGCGCGCAATTTCCGTGCCGTTAGGTTTGTTTGCCGCGCGCTTCCTGGGCTTCAGGGAGAAGAAGTTGGAGATGCACTTCTCGTTCGTGGATCGCGCTGGAATCCTCCACGTTAGCTCGGGGGGGGTCGCGGTCAACGATGCTGGCGGCGTGGCTGCGCCGACGGATTGGTCTGGGTCAGAATCTGTGGTGCAACGCGAGCTGGACAAATTGTTTTCTGTCGAAGGACTGGTGCGCGTCGACCTTGACGGAGACGTGTGCCTTGCGAAGATTATTGAGTGCCGCGGGGTGACCCTGGACCTTTTCGCGCTGGCGGACGAGGTGGTCGTCTCAGACGCTCCTTTGATTGCCATTCGACACCTGTCCGAACAGATGGCCGTGGACGCCATGGCTGAGGCGCATGGCACAGACGTTCGGGCTGGCGGAACATTCGGTTACGGAGATGCCATCGAGGTGCGTTGACGCAAGCACGAGGTGTATGTTCCAGCGAAGTTCAGTCGGTTCTGCTGCGGATGCAACAAATCCTTCGTGATGGTGAAGTTCGGAGACTATGACAATAATTTCAAAGTCACAGTGGCAGATGCCCGAGCGCGCGGCGTCCCCGTCGTGAGCGAGACGCTTGATGAGGGCCCAGGGGCGCCGCAACGGGGGCCGCCGGCTGGTTTGTGTTTTCGCGCCAGGGCGAACAGCTCGACGCGGTGGAGGGCCCGGGCTCAACCCGGTTCCCGGGCGTGGTGGCGGTGTTGAACGAGGAGAAGGGATTCGGCGCGATCGCGTGCCGTCTCGGTTCCATCTTTTCCCGCGAAGCGCAGTTCGCGCTGGTGGCGCCTTGAGGGGTGAGCGGGGGGCGAAAAAAGAAATCTCCTGGTATCGCCAGCTTCGCCCGCAGGCCGACGACGTAGTTCTGGGCCCCCTGGGGATAATGGGGCGCGCGCAGCGGTGGGCTGGCTCAGCGCGCCAGGGGCGCGGGCGCAAGGTTGCGCGCGAGGGCGGGGCTCCCCGAACACAATGTGATTGATAAACAGAACGCTGCTGCGCATGATCGCACGACGGCGGCCCGCGCGGCCAAGCGCGCGTGGAGAAAATGGGGGGGGGGGGGGGAGACCCCGTGGAGGAAACTCAAAACACGATGGTCAGACTCAGGGGCAAACAGACGCCAGTGGCCCCATTGGCCAGAGATGGCGTTTTCAAGGCACCAAGCGCCTTCATCCATCATCTCATGTCGCAGCTGTCCCCAGGCCAGCAGCTGACTCGGCGACGGGCGCTCTTCATGGCGATGTTCGCGGAGGCCTGCGACAAGGCATGGGGGGGGGGGGGGGGCGCTGCCGCCCGAGCGGCGAGAGCCCGCGCGCCTGCTCCTGCTCGGCGCTGGGGGCGCGGGCAAGTCGCGCGTGGCGCAGAAGCTGGCGTTCAAGGCCGTGGAATTCATCTGGCCCAACGAGACGCCCGAGTCCCCGCCCATGTTGGTGGTGGCCTCTTCCAACGCGCAGGCGAAGAACATCTCTGCCGCCGAGTGGAACACGAGGGCCCAGCACAACGCTGCAGGCATGCGCGCCTGGGAGATGGTCAACGCGAAGGTGCGCCCAGGCCGCGAGGCGAAAGCTCTCGAGGAGCGGTGGGGGGGCGCGAGGGTCCTCGTGTCATCGAAGAGGTGAGCGCGGTGCCCGCCGCCAACTACAACGCGCGCGCGAAGGCCCGCGCCGTCGCGGAGGGCACCTGCATGAAGAAGGGGTGCAGCTTTGGCAGGCGCCCCATCGCCGTCCATCTGGGCGACTTCCTTCAGCTGACACCAACCGCGCAGCTCGGCCTCTTGACGGGGCCCAACGAGAAGGGCGCCAACGGCAACCGCGTTCTCAAGGGGCCGCCCGCCCTGGAAATTCAGGACGCCATCTAGGTCGCCGGGGCGTCATCGAGCTCCTCGGGGCCGCGCTTCGTGCCCGGCGATCCCGCCATCGATCTCCTGGCTTGCGTGCGCCAGGGCAAGGCGATCCCCGACCTTGTCTGGAAGGCGCTCGAGGAAAGGTTCGCCAAGGACAGCCGCCCCGACGCCGATTCTGTGCTGGGCAAGCGGCGCGCGGAGTACAAATTCCTCGAGGGCTACGGCCTGGCCGTGCACGGGGAACCTCTGGCGCGCTGGGTCGCCGAGAGAGCGCGGCGCGACGCCCGCGTGCTCGAGTTGCCCCTGGTCTTCCTGCAGGCCTCCGACGAGTGTTAGACCATCCCCTCCGGGGACGCGGCGACGTGCTCCAGGGTGCTGAACGTGGCCGACATCTACCGCGCAGGCAGGATTCACGGCGTGCTCCCTGCTCACGCGGGAGTGCGGGTTCGCTTCGCTGGTAAGTTCAATGGCGCCTCCGGCCTCGCCCGGGGGCAGCGGGCCACCATTGTTGATTTCGTGCTCCACCCCGAGGACCAGAGGGAGTGCGACCGCGTGAAATCTTCGGGCCGCCCGGGCGAGATCTTCAGGCCGCCCCTTTCTCCAGCGGGCATTTGGCTGCAGGTCGACGGCTTCAAGCAGGCCCCCGCGCTGGCGGAGTCCATGGGGTGCGTGGGCAACGAAGATGAGGATGCTGTAGTGAAGATGGGCTCGTGGTCTCTTCTGCGCGCCTCTGATGGGGGCCGCCTTCGCCTGGGTGGCGTCGTCCGCGGCGCGCGTCGTGAAGCGCCGCGACCGCATGCTGTCGCGCGCCCGCTACTTGACGACGACGGCGTCGCAGGGGCAGACGATGCGAGGCGCAGTGGCCATCGACTGCGCCCGCCGGGGGCCGCAGGGGCAACGCGGCGCTGACGACGACGCATGGTGGCTGAACCTTTATGCGATGTGCTCCCTCGCTACCCAGATGAAGGACATGCTGCCGGCGCGGCCGCCCCCCCGCTGGCTGCTGGAAAGAGGTCCGCCGAAGTCGGCGAAGGAGGAGGTGGTCAGGGTGGGGCGCGCCTCCGCTGGGCCTCCCAGGAGCCCGCGAAAGTGGCGACAGTTGCGCAGATCGCAGCCCCCAGGGCGCCGCGAGGTCCCGAGGTGGCCCGCGTGGGACGCACCTCCGCTGGTCCTCCCAGGAGCCCGCGAAAGTGGCGACAGTTGCGCAGATCGCAGCCCCCAGGGCACCGCGAGGTCCCGAGGTGGTCCGCGTGGGGCGCACCTCCGCTGGGCCTCCCAGGAGCCCACGAATGTGGCGACAGTTGCGCAGGTCGCAGCCCCCTGGGCGCCGCGAGGTCCCGAGGTGGCCCGCGTGGGACGCACCTCCGCCGGGCATCCCAGGAGCCCGCGAAAGTGGCGACAGTTGCGCAGGTCGCAGCCACCAGGGCACCGCGAGGTCCCGAGGAGGCCCGCGTGGGACGTACTTCCGCTGGGCCTCCCAGGAGCCCACGAAGGTGGCGACAGTTGCGCAGATCGCAGCCCCCAGGGCGCCGCGAGGTCCCGAGGTGGTCCGCGTGGGACGCCCCTCCGCGGGGCCTCCCAGGAGCCCGCGAAAATGGCGACAGTTGCGCAGATCGCAGCCCCCAGGGCACCGCGAGGTCCCGAGGTGGCCCGCGTGGGACGCACCTCCGTTGGTCTTCCCAGGAACCCGCGAAAGTGGCGACAGTTGCGCAGATCGCAGCCCCCAGGGAACCGCGAGGTCCCGAGGTGGTCCGCGTGGGACGCACCTCCGCTGGGCCTCCCAGGAGCCCACGAATGTGGCGACAGTTGCGCAGGTCGCAGCCCCCAAGGCACCGCGAAGTCCCGAGGTGGCCCGCGTGGGACGTACCTCCGCTGGGCCTCCCAGGAGCCCGCGAAACTGGCGACTGTTGCGCAGATCGCAGCCCCCAGGGCACCGCGAGGTCCCGAGATGGTCCGCGTGGGACGTACCTCCGCGGGGCCTCCCAGGGGCCCGCGAACGTGGCGACGGTTGCGCAGATCGCAGCCCCCAGGGCGCAGCTAGGTCCCGAGGTGGCCCGCGTGGGACGTACTTCCGCTGGGCCTCCCATGAGCCCGCGAAAATGGCGACAGTTGCGCAGGTCGCAGCAGGGCACCGCGAGGTCCCGAGGTGGCCCGCGTGGGACGTACTTCCGCTGGGCCTCCCAGGAGCCCGCGAAGGTGGCGACGGTTGCGCAGATCGCAGCCCCCAGGGCGCCGCGAGGTCCCGAGGTGGTCCGCGTGGGACGACCCCTCCGCTGGGCCTCCCAGGAGCCCGCGAAGGTGGCGACAGTTGCGCAGATCGCAGCCCCCAGGGCACCGCGAGGTCCCGAGGTGGTCCGCGTGGGACGTACCTCTGCTGGTCCTCCCAGGAGTCACGAAAGTGGTGACAGTTGTGCAGATCGCAGCCCCCAGGGCGCCGCGAGGTCCCGAGGTGGACCGCGTGGGACGTACCTCCGCGGGGCCTCCCAGGAACCCACGAACGTGGCGACGGTTGCGCAGGTCGCAGCCCCCAGGGCGCCGCGAGGTCCCAAGGTGGCCCACGTGGGACGTGCCTCCGCTGGGCCTCCCAGAAGCCCACGAAAGTGGCGACAGTCGCGCAGATCGCAGCCCCCAGGGCACCGCGAGATCCCGAGGTGGTCCGCGTGGAACGTGCCTCCGCTGGGCCTCCCAGGAGCCCACGACAAAAACGATAGTTGCGCATATCGCAGCCCCCAGGGCACCGCGAGGCCTCGAGGGGATCCGCATGGGACGTATGTCCGCTGGGCCTCCCAGGAGCCTGCGAAAATGGCGACAGTTGCGCAGATCGCAGCCCCCAGGGCACCGCGAGGTCCCGAGGTGGTCCGCATGGGACGCACCTCCGCTGGGCCTCCCAGGAGCCCGCGAAAGTGGCGACAGTTGCGCAGATCGCAGCCCCCAGGGCACTGCGAGGTCCCGAGGTGGCCCGCGTGGGACGTATCTCCGCTGGGCCTCCCAGGAGCCCACGAAAATGGCGACAGTTGCGCAGATCGCAGCCCCCAGGGCACCGCGAGGTCCCGAGGTGGCCCGCGTGGGACGTACTTCTGCTGGGCCTCCCAGGAGCCCGCGAAAGTGAAATAATTATTTTGCTATCGGTTTCCGATAGGATTCCGACATATACATTTTCCAATCGTTTTTTTTGGCAATCGGTTTGCCAATTGGATTCCTGCAGAATCGGTTTCGAGTAGGAATTCCTTTGCAATCGGTTTCCAATAGTATTATTTGGCAGTCGGTTTCAACACGATTCCTTCACACCCGGTTTCCACTCGGACTCCTGTGCAATCGGTTTCCGATTGGATTCCCGGACAATCGGTTTCCGACAGGAACACCTTTCAATGTTGTTTACAATCGAATTCCCACGCAATCGGCTTCCTTCCGATACAATCGGTTTTCATTTGGATTCCCTTACCATCGGTTTCCAGCAAATGCTCGCCTCGCATTTCCCTCGCGAAAGCGAGAGCCGCCCTCTCTCGCAGCGACGTCGGCGAGGGAGAACGTCGGGGTCAAATCAAAGGGGGGGGAGTATCATTGTGTGTAGTAGTAGTATAGAGTATAGTAGTAAGTAGTAGTAGTATAGAAGTAGTAGTAGTAGTAGTAGTAGTAGTAGTAGTAGTAGTAGTAGTAGTAGTAGTATAGTATAGTAGTAGTAGTAGTAGTAGTAGTAGTAGTAGTAGTAGTAGTAGTAGTAGTACTAGTAGTAGTAGTAGTAATCGTAGTAGTAGTAGTAGTCGTAGTAGTAGTAGTAGTAGTAGTAGTAGTAGTAGTAGTAGAATAGTATAGTATATACTAATATTACTAGTGGTGTGGTGGAGAAGTAGTAGTATGAATATAGGTATGTAGTATAATATAGATAGTCGTAGTAGTAGTGGAGTATAAGTAGTAGAATAGTAAGTAGAGTAGTATAAGTAGTAGTAGTATTGTAGTAGTACTAATATTACTAGGTGGTTATATAGTAGTAGAAGAGTAGTAGTAAGTAAGAAAGTATCGTATAGTAGTAGTAGTAGAGTAGTAGTAGTAATATCAATATAGTATAGTAGTATGGTTAGTAGTAGTGTATAATAAGAAGTAGTAGTATCTTCGTAGTAGTAGAGTAAGTAAGTAGTAGTAGTAGCAGTAGTAGTAGTAGTAAGGTAGTCGAGAAGTAGTAGTCAAGAGTATATAAGTAGAGTTCAGTAGTAAGTAAGTAGAATAGTAAGTAAAATATAAGTAGTAAGCAGTACATAGCAGTAGCAGTAAAGCAGTAGCAGTAGCAGTAGCAGTAGCAGTAGCATTAGCAGTAGCAGTAGTAGTAGTAGTAGTAGTAGTAGTAGTAGTAGTAGTAGTAGTAGTAGTAGTAGTAGTAGTAGTAGTAGTAGTAGTAGTAGTAGTAGTAGTAGTAGTTGTAGTAGTAGTATTAGTAGTAGTAGTAGTAGTAGTAGTAGTAGTAGTAGTAGTAGTAGTAGTAGTAGTAGTAGTAGTAGTAGTAGTAGTAGTAGTAGTAGTAGTAGTAGTAGTGTTGTGTTGCTGTGCCGTTGCTGGCGCTTCACTCTGGGCTGTTGACCCAACTGCCCACGGTGCGAGCGCCTGACGTTGCAAGCATGTCAGACCCGCCCTTTCACCCAGAAGAGGTGCGCGCTACATACTGGCAATGAGGCAGCCACAAGGACGCTCTTCCCTAGGTGGTTGAGCCGTGGTGATGTGGTGCACGAGACCGCCAGTTGTAGTAGCAGTGGTAGCAGTGGTAGCAGTAGTAGTAGTA